>VZRE01003958.1:0-123582 GCA_013396775.1 Cephalopterus ornatus | reverse complement strand
TCGCAGGGCCAGGCCCCGCAGCACACCCCCCGCCTGCCCGGCCAGCGGAGCCGCCATCTTATCGCTGTCCCCGCCCTGCCCCGCGCCCCGGGCGGAAGCCCCGGCGGAGGGCGGAGAGGGAGCGGCGGGGCCCCGGGGGGGGGGGGGGNGGTCCTCACCGATATGAACAAGTAGCTGAAGGGAGGGCGTCAGAGGATAGAGCGGGCTCTGCTCGGTGGTGAGGGGAAGTAGGGCAAGAGGAAACGGACAGAAACTGATGCACAGAAGTTCCCCCTGAACGTACGAACATCTTCCCTGCGCAGTGACCGAGCAGTGGGACAGAGACCACTGTGTGATTTATAATCACATTGTAAAGCCTGTGCCAGGTGACCCACGATGGTCTCTTCCAGCCTGACTCATTCTGGGATTCTGGGATCCTGTGAAGGTTTGGGGTGACCATGCCGAGCATGCAGGACCAGGGGCCAGCGTCAAGCATTGGAAATGGGCTGCCAGGGAGGTGGTGGAGTCACCATCCCTGAGGGTGTTTAAGGAAAGACTGGACATGGCGCTGCGTGTCGTGGTCCAGTTGACAAGGTGGTGTTCAATCAGAGGTTGGGCTCAATGATCGCAGAGGTTTTTCCAACCTAAATGATTCTGTGATTCTGTGAAAACCTGGTAGTTAATGCCAAACCTGAGACACTGAATTCAAGCCCACCTGGGGGACCGTGCCTAAGACTGGAGCTCTGGTAGCTCATGACTCCTCACATGGATATAAAACCTAACATCAGAGTTCCCAGTCCAAGCAGAGGTTTCATGAAAGTGAGTCCCAGAGGCCAGATCTGCAAAAAGAGCTCCATCCATCATGACTTACGGGCTGGTGTGTACACAAGTGTATCAAGTCTAAAATCTGAGGCAAACTCAAGAGTCAAATGGCCTGATCTTTGCAGATACAGTCTCTATGTGACCCCACTGACCATTTTTGTCTCTGGTTATGGTTAATGAACACTTTGGATAATTGGAGAGTTAACTTTAAATAGCTCACTCAAATTGTCCATTAACAATCATGGTCTGAAGAAAAATAAATTGCTAAAATTGAGCAGTGGATGAGATACACTTGCAATTTTACCACAGTTCATATTAAATTCACTTATATGGAATCTTGCAGAGTTAGCATTATATGGAGGCATTAGTTATGCTGAACATTATTTATTTAGTGGTTTATGATGAAATAGTTGGAAAAACAAAACAGTTAAATCCCCGTCTTCTAGTCCAGGTTGTGAGTGCAAACAAAGGAGAATGTACCTGCCAGTGCTTAGAACTTACATTCCCAAATGTATTTTTTTAAAAATTAGGACTCCCTTATTGGAATGTTATCAGCAAATAAATTATACTTCTATTAGGAAAAAAAAAATGTAATTTCATAAAAACTGAGGTGCCAGAAAAATCTAAAATTGAACACCTTTGTCATGACAATTTAAGTAATGTAATATGTTTCAATAAAGAATCTGAAGATACAGCTTTTTGATAGCATTGAACAGTAATGTATGGTACCCGGTATTAAGCCCGGTATTACTGTGTGCTTGTTCTTTCAGAATATTATATACTGACTTTGGTATTATGATGGAGGAACTATAATTTCACTTTTAGTTTCATGACTGTGGTTCAGTAAGCACAGAGTTCCCTATTCATGCAGACTATTATGGCTGTCGGCATTAGGTTTATATATATAATAGGTATATAAGCTTTCAGATAATGTGTGTGAATAGCATGCAAGGCTATCATTTAATGCTATGAGGAACACTTTCACTGCATAATATAAATAGTGGAGGACCTTCTTTACTCTATTTTTATTGTTTAGATTTAGTGGGAAAACACTGTAGATGTACAGAGGGGGTTAGTCACCAGGACATGATTTTTTTGTATCTGTAGAGTCGAAGATATCTGACCTTTAAATGAGAAAAGGTACAGAAATTCATTGTCTTGACAGTCAGTATTGTGTAAACCACAGAAAATTTAGATAAAACAGATTTCTGAAGCAATTAGAGCAAGCAGGAGCCAGCACTGTTGGAACATGGGGTACAAGGATGTGTGTGTGTGTGTGTGAGAGAGGGAAGAGATACACATTAATTACTGTTAGGGAACACACTTGGAATGCAGGAATTTGGTAACAGCTAAGGAGTAGTCTCAACACATTATCCTCACAAATAAGGAGGGAAGGGAAGTGAACTGCAAAATAAAAAAGGGGGAGAGAGAGAGGCCGATTTCGAAGAACATTCCCTTTAGGCTTCCAAACATTCCTCCCTGTACCCCTGCATGGATATGCAGCATTTTAGAGTGCTGCCTTTCTCCTCTCTTCCCCAGGATGCATAAAAGTCTAAGTTGTAACTAAGCTTTTTAGTAATGGTCTACTTAATGCAAAACAACCAGTAATGTTTTTGCAATTAAGTTTAAAAAAAGCATCGAGTAAGGTTTATACCTCTTAAGAACTTTCCTTAAGGCTAAATAGTTAATTGGGTTCAAGTGAAAACATTTGAAGATGAAAAAAATTACCTTATCACAGGTAAAGCACAGTTTTAAGTGTTTTTGCATTTTTGTTATTCATTGCGGTGGTACTTGCTAACAATGGCACTGTATATTCATTTTCTCATCTGTGCAGACTACATCCCAAACCAGCATTTGCTGAAGGTGGATGTCTCACCCAGCACGTGGATGGTGTTTTCAGCCATTCAGGAAGGTTGTTTTATCCTTAACTTTTCATTTAACCATAAACCCACTGGACAAACACAAACCCATTATAGCTAGCAGAGCTGAATGGAGCTTTTTTTTCTTAGTCGTTTTTCCTGAGTGACATATCTGAGCTCATGCTGGTACATGTCAGGAATAAAACCACAATTACAGCAGCAAAGCAGGGATCATTTATGTTTTCATAAATGATCCTCTTCTGATTTAGACTCAGCGAGAACTGGGCCAAATACGTCTTTTCTTATTCACATGATTAGTCTTACAACTGCAGCAGAGTAACTGTGAGTCAGATGAGCCCTCACACTTCTACCTTGGCTCACTGATGAAGTATTTGCTCTAGTCAGGTTTTGATGGGTTGTAGCCTCTTTTCCGAGAGCTGTAACCAGTGGGCTGGAAGGCATATCATCATCTGCCTATCAGCTTTTAATTATTCTTGGGTCAACTAAGGAACCTGAGCTTTGTATTCACATCAATTTTGTAGAGACTAACTTAATCTTTGTGTGAAAGACACACCACACACAGCATCCCCAAGAGTGATGTGTGAGGGTATTAAAACTGCAACAAACTCACTCAAATAGCCCCACTGTAGGTGACTGAGGAACAGGAAGCAAGACCATAGACTGAGTCTTACGGTGTCACTATGGAGCACGAGTCCTGGTGCACAGGTTCCTCTCAGTTTATGATGCTGTCTCAGCCCCTCACTATTCCTCATTCCTTTTCTCTCTTTGTGTCTCCTTGTCTTCAAACATAAAACCAAAAAATAAAAAAGTAAGTGGGTAACAAAAGATTAAAATAACAATGTTCAAGTCTAAAAAGAAGGATGAAAATAAGGAATGAAAAATAGCATATTAGAACTGCGGATTACCTCCCAGGTCACTGAGTTCCGTCGTTGCATACAGCCACAAAATTTCCATTCATTAAAAAATTATTGGAATATAATTGAAGGGATCCTGGAAGCAAGCAGGATGGGGTGTTTCTTGGCTAGGTAGGATCAAATGTCCTGGTTGTACTGCCTTCAGTAAACACATGAGCTCTATGTACTGCTGCATCATCAAAGTGTGTATGTAAATATCAGTTTGCCTTTTGCATTTTCAAATTTCCTGCCCCTCTGCTGTGCACAGTGGAACTTTTAAGAGGCTTAGAATGAAAGAATCAAGTGAAGCCTTAAAACAGTATTTGCATCCTCTGCTTGATGCTGTGGGAAGCCAAGGTGCTGCATTTTAACACTGTTAAAATGTGTGATAACTTTGACGTGTACTTGAAGCTAAGAATTGAAAAGTGGCTAAACCAGGGGAGATTTTAAATCATAACATGTAGGAATAAGGAGAAAAAAGTAGTGAAATAACAACTTTAAAAAGATTTATAGCAAGAGAGGCAATACCAAGGGGAGCAATAGCAAAAATAATGCTCCACCTTTTTTTGACAATTAACCATCTGACTGTTTAAAAAGGAAATTTTCATGAATTATGACATAAATTAATTGGCTGAAAACAGTAGAAATGATGCATCAATTTACAGGAGAGGCACTGCTACCTTTTGCCAGTGGCCTACCATATAATGAGGCAGACAGGGGAGTTCAGGTTTGTCACAGAGATAGACTGTAGGTGTATAACATTCAGTTCCAGCAATGCTGAGAACCCTGATATTGTGGGTAGAAAGACAATTTTATTGAACTTCTGTCAGAGACAATATAGGACTGAATACAAAAAGTGTAAAGATCTGAGCTGTGGGATACACTGGAAGAAAACAACCTCTCAGAGGCTGGACCTCTTTGATAAGATGTGACTATACCCTTACAAAGACTTTGAAGTCTCTAAAAGATACAGACAATCTAAATTCAGGAAAGAAATATCTAACAGTCTGAAAAAAAATGCCTAAAGTTACTGGGGGTAAAGGAATGGAGGTTAGAACAGCAGCAAAACAGTGATGTCATGGAAAGTGAGGCTCTGTCGTGTGTGCTGAGCAAGTCAGCTTATTGTGTAGACAAATATTCTAGAAAGAAACTCATTTATTAAAATGAACAAAATCTTGACTGGATCAATAAGATTCTGTACATTGTATTTATAAACATATTTAACAGCAAGCCGCTGTATTTAAAATCATTTTTAACAGCAAGCTGTGTAGAAAGTTCTGACATAATGAAGAGTTTGCCCAGGCAGTCAAATGTGGAATGTCCATACCCAAGAGCACATGCTGACTGATAGGAATCTCCACGTGTGCTGAGCAGTAAAGCTCTTTAACTCTTTCACATCAGGGCTGCAGTTCCCATATGGAAGAATAAAGGCAAGATGTCACCGCCTTAAGAGAAATTATTTGGATGCTGATAGAACAAGCTTTGTTATGTGGGGCTGTGTGTGTCCTGCACATTATCTGCAAAGTGTTTTTCAGGAATGAAACCTGGGTACTGCTTGAGACACTAGAAGGCTGTAGCTAAAAAATCAGTGTTTGCCTTTAACAAAGGGAAGCTGGGCAAATCAGGAAAGCTATAGGTGTTCACACCACATCTAATCCATGTTTTAATTTACAGGTTGCAAAATACCTTATAGCACATTGCCCCAACCTGTTACAGGGCTTGAAATTGTCTATTGTAATTAATTTCCAAACCAGTAGGGTGAAAGGACTGCTAATATGTAAGGGGTAATTTTTTCCTGATGAATTTTATGGATTTCAGAGGGAAGGAAATTGATTTTTCTGCAGAGTGAAGTATTGATTTAAAAGTAACTTTCGATGCTACCTAGTTTGGGGTCACAGGGTACTATTTCAGTGGATTTTGTAGATTGCTTGCTGTGTTTTCCTATTTCAATAAAATCTTTTGGCATTGGGAGTTTTCACTTTCATTACAATTGCTTGGACACCAGCAAGTGGTTCAGTGATCATGGAAGTTTATGAAAACCATAACCTTTCTGAGCAGCCTCACAAAGAAGTGCAGCACTGTGTGAAAAATCTTGTAACAAAACCTGGATGCAGCAGCAGAGAAAACAGAACGGCCTAAACATAGAGCAGGGTAACAACAGTCACTATGGCATTTGGTGCATATGCTCACTGCTTTGTTGTCTAGACAGCATATTTGGACATTTACAAGTATGTAACATAGAGGAGGATTTTTCCCCAGAGCTGATGACAAGAGCAGTTACAGCTGATGGAGCTGTGCTGTCCCCAGTCACAGCTGCAGGCAGACTGCAGCACTGAGGCCTTGAGAAGACCTCAGTGCCTTAATGAGAACTTGGAATAGCAGTTGTTTATAAAGAGTAACTCTTGGGCTTGTACCTCAAACCGTGCAGGGAGCTGGTACGTACCACACACTGTGCTGTATGGGACACTGTGTGCTGGTGTCAGACACAGCACAGGCTATTCTGGGTTATTGGGTGTCCTGCATCAATTTGCCATTCAACGATTTATCACCTCACTGCCTCTCTGTACTGTTTATTCCCTCCCAGTTTACACCTCCATCCATTTCTTCCGACACCATTTGAGTATTTCTCACTGTTTGTATTTTAGACATTAAGTCATTTAATTTTTACTTTTTTCCCTGCACTGTCCTCGTGTCATCCAATGGTGGACACTGTCATCATCAAGCCTTGCAGGTCTCTCAGTGAGAGAATGTACATGTCAAACGTGAGCTCTCCCAAAGTGCCTCTATATAAAAAGGCCAAAGTTTGTAAGTAATGTTTTCTGGATTTGATGAGTGTTTTGATGTGGGCTCAGCTCTGGGCGCAGCTGTGAGAAGACGGAGAATATCTACAAATGCAACCACACGGATGAGACTGTGGTGATTTGCTTTGTAATCTGTTCCCTTTGGAATAAAACTCCCAGGAAACATCAATCTTCCTGCACATGGTACTGGAAAGGGGTGCTCCTGGGTGTCCCTTTTGCTAGATAATGTATCAATTACCAGCTAATGTATCAATTGTTAAAAACCCAAAGTGTAGTGAAAATGTAAGTTTCTGGAGCAGAGTAAACAGACTGCTTCTGGAGATCCCTTCTAATTCCATTCAGGGAGCCTTTAGGAGCCTGATGAAAACATTAAGTACAATTGAATAGGAACTGGCCATGCCCATGGTGGACTGTAAATAGTTTTCTGACCATATAGCCTAAATACTTAACCAGAATTCCTACTACATTTCCAAGCATCACCTCCCCTACACAGAGGGTTGTAAATGAGCTGCATTAGTATTTACTATTTGAATGGTGTTTGCAATTTTTATGGAAATTCAAAGAGAAAATGGGCAAAAAGCAAAGTTTGTAGCCTCAGGGGACAACATCTATATGAACAGATGAGTAGGGAGAGTAAAGCCTCATGGTCTCTTTCTATATAGATGCATTTTATTCACTAAAAGAAGCCACATCATTTACTGACTTAATTTTGATAAAACTTCTTTTATCCTGTAAGAATAACTCCAAAATGTTTTGCTTATGAGGTTTGTTAAAATCTGTAATAAAAAATGTACATACAAGTAACTAACTTTATAAACTCTTAGACACGGACATACACAAATTATCTCACCTTCAAATCTTAGGTGTATGTAAATATGTTTTCTGCAAGTTTTTCATGCTTTGGGAAATCATAATATAGAGTTTTTTTCTACTAGTAGAGCTTGGAGGAATCAGAACTTCCCTGTGGCTTTTCTCTTTAATAGCTTCTACAAAAGTATGTATGAATTACCATATTTTTAATTAATATGCATTTGTTAAACAGATCAAAATGGGAATGCTTTAGCCATCACCTTGGCTGTAGCAGAGGCTAAAAAATTACTCTTTTGCATTCTGCATCACAAAGGAAATTGGAACAAAATTTCTCCAAGCAACTGATAGTTCTAGGATCCATCTGATTTAGTACAGCAGCATTTGCAAGCTTAGCTGTTAAATTTAGCACTGTCAGGTATAGCTTCTGCTCCGTGTATTGTTTGTCCTTAATAAATGTGTTTTGATGGTTTTGTTTCTCTAGGAAAGCTGGGAATGTTTTAGTGCATACAAGCAAGTCTACAATCAAAATTCTACCCCAATGGGTAGTTTTATACCACCAGTCTGTGCTTCAGAAAATGCTGAATTCTGTCTTAAATAGAAAACCAGTGAAGTCCAATTCATTAACAACAACTGCCATAGGAGGTATGTGATTTGTTTCGAGAGTCATTTGGGCTTAAAATGTGTACTGTAATAAAAATTCAGGGAAACAACAGAAAATCTACATGGACAGCTCATTTAATGGCTGTGATGATTTTATGTTTAAAATTTGGATATTGCACATCTTAAGTGTAGTATGCAGAGAAAATTACTTTTATTCAGTTTAGATTTATCTTCTTTAGGCTTTTAATGTATTTAATGAGTGTTGAGCTCTATACTGAAAAGAATCCGTTTGTTACTCAAGGCTACATGGGGCTTATTTGATGGGATTCAGAGTAGGATTCGTGGCAGATAATAGAGTTTGAAGGGATAAATGCTGAGAGTAAACTTTCTTATCTCTGCTGGTTTCTGGGAACGTGGTTATTACAGTGTCTATGGCCTGTGGTTCAGTTCTCTACAAAGAACTGAACTTACTCATACCAATCATCCTGCAGACGTTAATACAAGTGCTAAATGTAAGAGTGTTGGAGTCATGAAGTGTTGTCATGAAGTGAAAGAATTTAAAATCATTTTAATATTTCCAATGAATACTCCCCCAGATTCTAATGGAATTTATATCTATGTAAGAGTTTGTGAGTGTTTCCTGCAATAACTGCACATAATATTGCCAGCCAGGAAAGAAAAACAGTAATGTATGCCTTGTATGACACATGCCATGTTTCAGCTGAAAACACAACTATTACCATTCTATAAAGCAGAAAATTATTGCAATTAATTCATTACTTCAGAACAGCAAATAACTGAGGAATTTGCAAAATACATCAGTCTTCTGTGAAGACTTTGTTAGGCAGTAATTGTGATGAATTAATCACTTAGCTTTAATTCTAAGTATGATCTTGTGATACAGCATATAAATATGAGATCCAGTCAATAAACAGACAATGAAGGGATTTGTCTCCTGTCCAGAATTCATGGAGAATAGCAATGAGATTTTATTTTACCCCTCATCTCTCAATGGAAGGAGCAGTTTGGTTCATGCTGTGTTGTATCAGCAGCACAGACTTCAGCAGTGGCACTGTGCCTGATGCGAACTTGTCACCAGTATATCCTGCAGAAGTCTCTCATTCTTTCTAGGCCAGTGGAAGTAATAAGTCAAAGATTTCTGATATCATTTAAAGCATGTATACATATATTTGTCTGTGGTAGGTACATATATATATAATGGAGACCTTTACTGGTAGAAGATTCATATTAAAATATATGCGAAGTATTATGTAAGATCTTTCTCCTACTGTTTTTTGTGATATTCTGCGATATTTTCCCTCCTAATTCCTTTCTTTTTCCTCCTTCTTGTTCAAAATGATGAGGAAGTTTCAGTAGACCTAATATTCCAGAAATTGCTAACAGGCATGTACACATTAATTGCATATAGCACATATAGATCAAATTGCATAGAATTGTTAATGTAGCTCAGTCGTGCCTGGTTGCATTTGTGCTGTCAGACTGAACAGGTCTGTCTTAATAACCTGAGAGATGTTGAGAGAGTGAAGAATCAGCTCCATAAAACTCAACCCAAATGAGAAAATCAGTCCTGGATGAATGGTGAGTACAGACCATCAGAAATTGTCTTCCCTGATGAGCAGATGGAGAAAGGTGTTTTTGAAGGCAGGCTGTTAAGTTTTTGAAAGGCAACTATCAGAGGTCATTTCAGCCTTAGCTGATTATCTCTTAGGCTTTAGCCAATACTAAATGGCAAGTTCAGAAGTCTCCTATGTACAGCTGTGGTCTGCAGAGTGAAAGGTGTTTATTGGAGGTGAAAGTTGAAGAAAGGAGACAAAGTCAAAGTCCACAGAAAGTCAAATCCCTCCTTTTAGGGCATCATGCTTATCTGTGAACTGGAAGCCAGGGAATGCTTCATGTTGTGTGGTTTTTTGCTCCCTTGTCTGTGTGGAGCCAAACCAGAGGGCATGTTTGTCATGCAATTTCTGCTCATTCTGTTTGTATATCTAAAATACTCCATCATTCTCCACGAAGATAAGATGGTGTGAACTTAAAAAAAAATAAAAGGAGGCAACAAGAGCATACAGAAATTGTCCTTCCAGTCAAAAGGCATTAGCTGCATGTCCTTATCTTTGTGATGTATTTCAAAGCCACCAAGCACAGATGAAGCAAAAACTCGCAGCG
This sequence comes from Cephalopterus ornatus, assembly GCA_013396775.1. Classification (NCBI taxonomy): domain Eukaryota; kingdom Metazoa; phylum Chordata; class Aves; order Passeriformes; family Cotingidae; genus Cephalopterus; species Cephalopterus ornatus. The sequence goes on along the minus strand of VZRE01003958.1, from coordinate 113,616 downwards.
AGATTCGGTGTTAAATTATTTTGTCTCATTTCTTTTCTTATCTGCTAGAAAGCACAGTAGTCACATGTGACAACTGTCCTTTACAGACAAGTTTGCCATCCCAGCTTCATCCAGCTCATCCATCACCTCATGTTCGGGGTGTCTGAAGGCAAGTGGGCTGCAGGATTGCTGAGACTTCTGCTCAGACGCTGCAATGACACCTGAGCAAACCATCCAGTCTTAAGGCAATTCCTCTCATTTGTTGAAGTAAGCTGGAATTTTCATCAGGGAGCTATTGCTTCTCATTTATAAAGAAAAACATCAGCTATTATGGTAATAATACAGAAAGCCTCATTAATTACAGCACACAATGAAGAATAAAGCGAGTGTAAAGAAGCCAAGCAGATGGTGCATTATAAACAGACTTTTGAAACAGTAACCTTCACAGTGGGGAATGCTGTAGGTAAGAGTGCAACTTAACTTTCATTAGAACTTTTTTATTTCTGTGTTTAGAACACAGACGTATTTCCAGATATGTTCTTTGCTGAAAGTTGAATTATTCTGGGAAGCCTGAGAAAAACAAAAAGCAATACAATTGCTTTCTAATTACAGAGATTGCAGAGTGTGGAATGGGGGAGAAGGGGATATGCTGTAAAGTTTTTACTGTTTTCTATCATTCTTTCTGCAGTTTTGAAACATACTGTAAGGAAAAATTTGCTAAAAACTTTTTTAGGAAGAAATTTGATGTTTAAAAGAGACGAAAACAGGGGCAGATGTAGTTCTCTATTTTGAGAGTGTGGAATTGGGGGAAGGAAAACTTAGAGAGCATTGCATAAAACTGGAAGCCTTTGAGGTACCATTTTGCCCAAAGGGAAGGAAGAGGAGGGTGAGAAAATACTCCTATAGGTTAGTGGCAATTTTAAGAGACAAACCCAGTAAAGATTCCTCCATCCATATCTGGCATTCCTGTATGCCCAGGAAATGAAAATGTAACATGCCAATTGCCTTTAAAAGCATTCAGAAAATAGCTGTAACAGAAACCTATATATATCGAACATAAAATATTTGATTACAGAAACGATACCCATACAATTGTGCATACCGTAAAACCAGCAAAACTAAATCTGTGAGGTTTAAGAACTCAATTCCCATCCAATAATTTACAAGGAGGATTTATTTTAATGAGTGAAATGAATGCTAAGAAAAGCTTCTCTGTGCTTCAGCACAGCAGGACAACAATATTGTTCACCTCTGCTGGGTAGCTGAAGTGTCCAGCCCCAGGAACAGCAGCTGCTCAGAAAACACTTTGTGTCCACCTACAGCCTTTGTGGGCTGCCCAAACTCAGCCTGCGTGTAAATCCCATCTGCCTTCGCAGACACTGCAGAGGGAACAACCTCCAGGCTTCTGTTTTTTGGTTTTTTGGCTTTTTTTTCCCCAGTATCCTGTGATTTCAGCAGGATAACAGAGAGGATAACAGAAGGACTAGCTCTGTGCTAAGAGCTGAGGAGGATGTAGGAAAGAGGGAGGTTTTGGCTAACAGGCAGGTTTGATGGAGAAGCCTGAAAGCTCCAGAGCCATATCTGGGAGATTTTCTTCTAGGCTTTGTGGCAAACATGGATTTTTGCTTTGGGGCAGTGAGTTTAAAGTAGCTGCTGTTCAATCGTCTAGTATTATTCAACCAATTAGGCTTTATTAGATTGTTCTTGAAACAATGGGTATAACTGTAGCTGTTCACAATACACTTTCCTGGTCCTTTCAGCTCTGAGATTTCTATTGCCTTAGTGGGATACATACTGAACTTTAACTGTATTGTTAATGAAAATCTAAGATTTGTGAAAATATACTAACATTACTTTTTTTTCTTCCTCATATCTTTGGTAATTAAGTCCGGTTTATTTTTATTCTGGACACTCAATAGCAAGAAGGAAACAATCAAATGGTCTATATTAAAAAAAAAAGTAAGAATATATTAAGAAAATACTTCTGTATTCAAGGAACTGTTGCTTCAATTCTGAACTGTACAATCAGGTGGAATTGGAGAAATTAATTTTGATAAACCTGGGCTGGCATATGTTTTCAAAGTGGGCAGTAGGAAGCTTGGATTCTTTATACTCTAGCCCATTTCTTGTCTCAAGCCTTTTTGTTATCTCTGAAATTGCAGTTCTGCTATATAAATATCAGTATATGGAAGTATGTATAGAGAATATTCAGAATTTTGTTGAGTTTGTGGCTATTCTAAGGGCTGGAGTGATTCACTGGCCAACCCATCCACACCTTATAGTTTGTTTTACAGATCAGAGTGTGAAAGGCAACTCCTCCTCTTCAGAAAGAATTAATTCTCCTTGGTGAACTCTGTGAAAATGTCTTAAGTTTTTTATGAGTTTATATGTTATATTTTCAGCTATTTTTTTTAATTTTTTTAGAAAAATCGTAGTATCTGAACCTGATCCTTTTTGTTAGCAGCAGTATTTGGAGGAATAATTTGATGTTTGTATGATTCTGGGAAGTTTCCTTAACACAGTACTTGTGAAGAGTGTCATTAAAATCAGTAGATGACTATATGGCTCTGCACACACCCAGAAGAGGAGAAGTTCTGAAGCTCCTGTGACATCCTCCAGGGATTTCACTGCTGCTGTTGATTTTACACCCAGGCACTCAGATGCTACGGTGATGGACGGCAGTGGAAAACCCTGCGAGAGATGGATAGACATGATTAAGTGTTTATTGGCCGGCAGTCAGTACCTTTTCCTTATCCTCTCAGGTCCCAATCCACATATGATATGCCGTTACCGCTTTTAGCTCCGGGGTTGGTCATTAAACTCAAGCAGAAGTGGCTGATGTATTTAGGACCAGAGGTCCCCAGTTTGTTGCTTGTTTATCTCCATGCTGCAGTCTAACATCGTTACATTGAGGCCTAAATAAACAGCAGAGTTGCGAATATTTAATTTGCCAGAACCTTTGGCTTCAAATATCTTAAATCTCTGAAGTTTTCAGCTATTTTGTTTGTTCCTTGGAGAATTTACAGTTTCCCTTGAGATTGTGGTCTGTTTCTACTCTTTCCAAAGGAAATATCGAAATCGTATTTTAGCCTGAAATGCTTTTATCCTCTCTTCATGCTCTGTTTAATGCTTTTCAGTTGAATAGTGTGAACTTTTCTAGACACATTTCTGGGATTTATGCATTAATATCCGACTTCAGGTGGAGAGGCTTTTTATCAGATAAGCAAACCTGGGAGGAAGTCCTGGATGTTAACACTGGGGATGGGGATGGTATGGTACTTTTTCTATGAGCAAATCTGATTGCATTTCAATGACACAGAAGACAGAATACTTTTATTTTATTCACTTATTCTAGTACTCCCACAATAAGCTGTATAAGCTCAGTAAAAAGTCTCTGAGATGTGGAAAAATTTGATAACAAGGTGTACTAAGGAGCAATGGACATATTTTGTAGTTTGCTACTGCTTGATTTTTAGGTGGCCAAGGTTCTTAAGGGTGCTTTCAGATCCTGCAGATCCATATTCTGCTGTGATTTTAGTGGAGTTGCTGGTACTGCCGTGAGTGCCTTGCAATACAGCAAGAACTTTTTCTGCAATGAAGCACATGGTCCCTACTCAGAGAACATTCAACTTCTTTTCCAGCCACTGACATCAGCTGACAGGACATTGCTGGTGCTTGTCTCACTTGGTCTGATTTTATGATCTAGGACCAAGACTTGAATTTCACAGAGGTTTTTTTATTCCCTGGGGGAGGAAAAGGTGTGGAATTTCATGTCAGAAGCGACAGACTAGATCTACCCCAGCTGGAGTAAATAGCCATTGGTGATACTTGTGAATCTACAAAAATATGAAGTACACCCCTTTCAGCTTTGTAGCACCCTTTTAGTTACACAGAGCTAATACAGAGCATATATCCAATTTGATTGGAGCTAAGTAGACAAATTTTGGTGAGCACCAAATTAACACAGTGTTTAATTGGTATTTTCTGCTCAGGAGAGGCCTATGAACTGCCATCATTCCTTTTCTCATAGTTGTTCTTCGAGGATAGTTTTCCGGCATCTCTGGAACCAGTGAATCTGGGAGGAAAATGCTTCATCTTAGACATTTTACCCCCATGTCACTACTCACGTGAAGTTGTTTCAGATGAACAGTCTTTCTGGCAGTTGTAATAATGTTCTTCGTAAAACCTGCTTCCCCCAGTTCTGTGCCCAAAATACATTTTGCACGCTAAAACAGTATAGAAATGGTCAATTGCCAGTGCCTCAGAAAAGTTAGGTAAGGCAGTGACTGAATATTCATAGCAGCCTTCTTTTGCATGATGTATCTTTTTACAATAAAAATTTTATTATGTCTTTATTTGCCAATATTCCCTAGGGACGTGTCAGCGGTTCTGGGAAAAAACGCCTTTAAAAATCTTGGTGTGTTTTTCTGTCACCTGAAAATTCAGAGCTACAAAGCCTTTGCCCAGACAGCCTGGCTTGTTGTCTATTGTCACTTGCTTCCATTTATCTAACAAATGCTGCCAGTTCCTGAGGTTTGTCACAGACTCTGCTTCAGTTTCCTTTCACCTTATGATGTGACTTACAGCTCCATCACAGAACTGTTTAGTAAATTGTTCAGCATCATTTCTCACTCCCTTCTCTGCACAGTGTGGAGGGAATGTTTCTGATCCATTTTCTTTGCGAGGGACTCTGGAGCAAAGATGTATCTTATTGTCATAAAGAAGTACTTTTGTCAGCCTTCCTGTTGTGCCTGAGCCGAGTGGCTGTTCTCAGCTGTACCCCAGCCTGTGTATTTTCAGCTGCTTTCCACCTGACCTGAGCACATGCACTTATTTCTTTAGTGATGTTCCATCTGTACGGGTGTGAATGCTGGATTTTATTTATTTTGGTTTATTTTTCAGTGGAGCTCTGCTTTGATTTCTTTTTCAGAGTCATTCTTCCACATTGTGGACTTCACAGTGCCTTGAAAATTCATTTTCTCAAGCCTAGTCTGAAATTTCATCGGAAATATTGCATTGTGTGTGTAATTACACCTTCTTCCTCAAGATCACTCAGTAATTTATACCCCATTAGGATGTGTTTCTATGGGAAATCGTGGTTGCTTGGCCAGCTCAGTTATGCTGTATGTTACAAAAGAATTTGCTATCATAAACCCATATAGTAAAGCATTAATAAAAAGCTGAATAATCCAAGGATAACTGGAAACTTTATATAAATTCATGTAGTATTTAAACAGTATATAGCATCAAGTAAGATACCAAGCTATATTGGTATCTTCTCCCCCTTCAATGGAAACAATGTCAAATATTGTATTAAACTGTTTTAATGCTTCAGCCATTTCACCTTTTTGCAGAGTATCTTTTGTAAGCACTCTGTGTCCTGCAGCAAGAAAAACTGGTCTATAGCTTTTCTCTAAGAACCATTCATACTTTACTGTTAATTTTTACTGAAACCATGGTATCTTCACTACATCAAACTAGTTGATGAAGCATTCAATAGCAGGCAGAGGAAGCTGAGGGATATTCTGCTAAAGGTGCCAGTAACTCTGTGCTTTCAAGTGCACTTTCAAAGACAGGATTTAAAAAGGGGCTGGAGAGCTCTTACAGAATGTGATGTATTTTGGACAGTTGTATTATTCTTATCCCAGCAGTTTGAGAGGATTGAATTTGATTTCTTGGGAGGTGTTTGATAGTGATGTGATTGTTAGTGGTGCTGTTACGGTCTAGTGGTTGACATTCCCGGGAGCTCTGCCTGCTCCGGCTCAGCCAATGGCACAGGAGGAGCCCAAGCACACATCTTCTGAAACTCCAGGAGAAGGAATGCTGTGATCTCCTTGACTGTGGAAAAAAAGGCAGGCTAAAGTTCGCAACTTTTTCAGAAATGGTGGATATATTAGTTTTCATCATATACTTTCTGCAGAGACTCAGAGAATTCGAAAGGAGGAAAAGACTGGCGAATATTACACTGAACTGGAGAACAGTGATAAGAAACTGATAGAAGAATGTGACCTCCAGCTGCAATTCGAGGTTGCTTGCAGAAATCCTTATGAATTCCAATTCCTTTCCTTGAGCTAAAAGAGGCGCATGGATTAGGAAGCATAATTCCTGTAGGCAAAGGAAGAAAACCTTTGCCACCTTGCTGCTGCCTGTGTTTAGCTCTCTCTTTTATTATTCCTTCTCCATTTCCTTTTCTTCAGTGATGCATCACCTCTCCAGGCAATAAATCATAGAATCTTTGTGGATAATGTCTTCATTTTGCATGGCAAACACATGCCATAAATCTAGGTGAAGCTTAATAATTGGTATATGGCATCTTTCTTCCTGTGAATGGCAGAGACAGAGGATCCCATTTCCATTTTGCTTTCCCACTGGCAGAGACACAAAACTTGTTGATCAACTATTTGAGTACTGCAGTGATTGAGATAAATGCTCAAAAAATAGCTAGGGTAAAGAGACACTAATACTGGTCTGTTTACTTCCCCAAATCCTGCTGGGAAACTCCACACAGGTCAAGGTTTCTAGAAGAGGATGGCATGAGAAACACTTGTCTCTGTTTGTGTGCCTGCACTGACCCGCGTGTTCTGCTTTCAGAACTGTCATTGTCTGGCTCTGTGTAGTGTCATGGAGCCCTACTAGTCTTGCTTTACCTGGGGCACTGTTGGACAGAGCAGACAAGCCTTGTAATGACAGAGTTTTTACTGGGCAAACTGGCCAGGAATGAAAGGACTGTAAAAATTCAGAGTGATCTAAAACAGAGCGCTCTGAGTCTAGAGGTGACCAGGCTGGTACAAGCGTTCTGCTGTAAGAAATACATATGGCATGTCCATGCTCCTTGTTCCACCCTGCCTGCTTGGGATACTTTTGGCAGCCAGATACTCCTTGTAGTATGAAGTGCAGGATGACAGAGCCATAAGCTCCCAAAGTGGAATGGACAGCTCTGAAACAAAGGCAATGGAAATTTTCTCTGAGCAGGAATGGTACTATCAGGCCCGTCAAATGCAAGGCAATTACAGAGTTAGCTAATGAAATCAGATGCCAGCTTTACTGATATAACTAGTTTCACAACCTCTAGCCTTTCTAGCATAACACAGAATAATTCATAATGAGACTGCACAGAACTCTTTCAATTAGATTTCAGCAGTGGAGCAAGGTGTTTTAGCTAGGCAGAAGCATGCAAAGCCTGTAGGCTCAGGCACGTGGTACTTGAATAAATAGACTCAGGCTTTTGCTGTCACACAAAGAAAATAAGAACTCAGTGTAAAAGATGTTAAATTCTACCTCTAGAAAACACCCATTCAGCTGAAATCATCTACCTGCACTCCATTCAAAAATCACACTTCTGGATGAAGGCACAGGCTGCCATTTCTCAGAAAAGCTCTCAGTGTGAGGATGCCTTCAAGTGAAGACTGGGAGTGCAGCTGTACCTTTCAGACGGCACAAATGTCAGAAATGCCTGCAACACATGAAAAAAACCCCCAGGAATGCTGATCAGTAAGCAGGGATTCTGAAGGCAAGCTCTTTCATGAATGCTACTGTTATTAAAGATGATATTTCACCATTTCAGGCAAGTATCTGTGTTAATCACATGAACCCAATTTAGCACAGGAATTTGTGTTTCTGTATGGGGTTTCTTTGGCATCTCCACACCATCAACTGGGGTTGGCAGCCTGGCTGCCCAAGGGAATTGGAAACAGCAGACAAACATTGTAGCACCTCAGTGTTTCTGGGCCAGTGCCTTCAGTGCATGGAAGGTTCTTCCTGTCTTCAAGGTGGTTTTCTCTCTTTCCTTATAGTAGCTACTTCTAAGATGGAGTTTTAGTGACCTTATCTTTCTCATTATGATGGGAATTTTTCCGAAGGAAGATGGCTTGTTCCCCAGACAAATTCCTTCAGCCAAGCATCTTTAATCCATCTCTTTTATTCTGTGCTTCAGATGCTTTCAAGGAGCAACTCATAGATGAACATACTGGCATGGCTGATGGCTTGCTGATGGATTTGAGGAGAACAAGAAAAGAATAAATTCAGGACTCCATGAAAGGAGAAGATAGTCCATAAATGTCCTTTCCTGACTGCAGGGTTATACTGGAGAGGAAGCAGGAGTTTTGATTAAAATAATTTTATAATATTTTACAGAAATTCTCTATATATGGTTCTCACAAGTGAAGAAGGTGACATTGCACAGGGACAGAAAAGAATGTGGTCAGTTTTCAAGGAAGCTCATGGGACTTTTTGGTGTTGGCTTCAAAAAGGGAGAAGAAAATATTTTTGCCTTCTAGGTTTGAATAAGAATTGCTTATACTGAAATAGATTTTATAGCCCATTAAGTTCAGTCAATGCAAAATGAACTTAACTGGCCACATTGACACCTGGAGAATACGCCTTGTGCTAGAGGGAATCTTCATCTGTATAAAGCTGATGCTGCTAATCCTGTCATGTCTTGCTTTGGATCTGACATGTGTGAAGCTTCTGTAGCTGGAGCTTCATTTTCTGAATGATTTGGACCGGGCTGAGGCAATAGAGGAGGAAGGAAGAGTCAAAGGAGAATCAATAACATTCTGCTATGTCCCATCCTCAATTAGCAGAACAGGCCGACAGGAGCACACTGGCTTGCAATCAGTACCTACAGCTTCGGAGCCATGCAGATCCTACTCACATTACTCCTCTGAGAAGAGGATGAGCAGACAGATCTCTTCTGTGGAAAAGCAAATCCTAACTCTGCTCTGCTCATAAAATAAAAAATAATAATAAAAAAATCCTGTCTGAAAGCGATCCAGAGTATTATATCCTTCACAGGAATGAAGAATTATGAAGTTGAGCTCAAGTGTTGACAGAATAGTTTATCACAAGGTAAACCACTTTTCTTTAGATAACCCTCACTTTTTAAATTCCTGCGCATGCAATTATTTTCCTTTTGAGGATGTTTAAAAATAAACCTTCAAACAGGATATTTCCAAAATGACAAGATCCTGAACCTAAAAGACAAGATCCTGAACCTGAAATTGTATATAATAATATTTGGCCAATTGATTGAACAGAATTTCCTCCTCCCGTTGAATTAGGTGGTAGAGTATGAAACTGGATATGTAAATGGACAAAGTCAAAAGCCCCCAGAATGTGTTTTATAACAATTAAACAGTTTTGTTGCCCCAGAAAATTTGTTGCCTTGCATGTCTAAAGCATTAATCACAGTGTTTGATACCACCCCACAGGGAATTTCCATTTTAATTTCTTTGGTGTGGGATTATCTTTACAACAATAGCTGTGGCTCTGTGTAAATCATTCTGTAAAAATAAAGGGGATGTAAGTGGACAGTGTGGAGTCTGGCAGCACAACTTCTGTCATCACTCAGGATTCAACATTGCACCAAGTCCTATAGTCACCTGGGAGGATCCCTTGCTATGTCTTCGAAATTTGTAATGCATCGTCATCGAGGCAGATTACCAAATGGCTGTTTTCTCCAACACTAAGGAACTGTGAAAGCTGTTTACTTCTGTATATTGTATGACATTGTTTTATATAGTTTCTTATTAAATCACAAACAGAAGTCCTAGAATTCATAGTGTTTTGATTATGAACTCAGTTAAGAAGTTGACATTTACTTATGAGACTACCATGGGGGACAAAGAAATCATTCAAAGTGCTTCAAGCAGCCGCTGAGCACCAGTTTTCAAACCCTGAGGGAAGTTGTGTAGTTTGCTCTGCTGAAAGAAAAGCCAGATTTGGTAACTGGCCGGACTCGGAACTGCACACGGGGTACCAAAGATGTGTCACTTCCAAGTGCTTTGCCTGGGAGAAAGCTTCTACTTTTTCACAAGTGTGAAGACAGAACTCCCAGTCAGCCAGTTTCCCAAAAATGGAAGGGGACTGTGGAATCCCCATCCCTGGAAGAGTCCAAGGCCAAGTTGGATAGGACTCTGAGCGACCTGGTCTAGTGGAGGGTGTCCCTGCCCATGGCAGGGGGTTGGAACAAGATGATCTTTAAGGTCCTTTCCAACCCAAACATTCTGTAATTCTATGATTATTTCCATTGCATGTAACTCAGACATTTACATTCTCCTTTTTTTTTTATCCCTTTCCTTTCTGAGGAATTGATTTCAATAAGAGAAACAATACCAGGAGAAGATTGGCTGTATTGAATTCACATTGAACTGATTAAAAAACATGGAAGTTATTAGAAAAATAAACATATTTCCTTTTCCATTATGCAATATTTCATCAACGAATTTATTAGTTTAATATAATGTCTAAGTAAATATGACAGGGAGTATTATTTAGCATCATCGGAAAATAATTTCGGAAGCTGGAGTACATTTTTATGTGTGCAATACAGTTTACGATTAAATATATTTTTTATGAAAGAGATCATATAGTTTTTCACCTTATGAAAGAATGAATAGTGTAAGGATAGTCTAAATCTTCATAAAGAAGCCTAATTTTGTTAAGATTTTTCTACTTTATTGTCATATTTTAACTACGGAAGAAAATTTACTTAAGGGTTGTTTGCACAGTAATCAACTGACAATCTGAATAGACAGCTACTAATCACCATTTCCAGTGTGCAAAGCTGGGGTTCTTGCACTGGAAAAGAGGTGCTGTAGCTGGGAAGAGAATCTTTTTTGCAACTTACAGAGTAAGAAAACTAATAAAAATGATTAGGTGCAGTGCAGACTTCCAAGGGAAGGCCTAGTTGGTTTTAGGATCAGCAGCTCCTGTCTGTGAGCAGGAGAAGCTGTGCCTCAGCAGTGCAGTCAGCACTGCCTTCTGGAGGAGCTGATGGGAGGCAAAATAGAGGCCCTGAGAACCTATGAATAATACAGGGTTTGGGGCCATGTTCTATAGAATAAAGGGTGAGTCTGGATCAAATTCCCTTCAACATTTTGTGGGCATATTAATTATTTCCCTTCTCTTCCCTTTGCAGATGTAGACTGTTGCAATCTACTGTTAAACACCTGCTGTGGCTCCTGTTCTAAGACAGGGAGTGAGTCCCTTTAAATAAAAGAGATCTTTTACCTGCCTCTTCCAGCTGTTATGTGATTTAATTACTTTATACTTCTATAGCAGACTGAAGTCCTTGAAGTAAAGGTAGTGTAGGGTTGTATTCCCTGCTTCATTCCATTGCTGGCCAAGCAGATTACTTGGAACTGCAATTTGGCACTCAGAGGTAGCACAGCCTTCTGCAAACTTCTTCCTATGTGTGGTTTCCACAGGGCTGATTTTCTTTCTCCTTTAACATTTCTTAGGGGAGAAAAGGAGAACGTGGGTCAGAGAGATGCTGAAAGAGAATTTCAATACATGAAATCTTTCCACTGTTCTGCCCATTGTGCTGATCAATGATAGCATCAGTTTTTTTCACAGGCACTACCCCAGGAAGAGATGATGGGTTTGCACAAATAAAAGTATAGTACAATTTGATATGGAGAATAGACGTGCAGTGGGTCCTGGTGTGCTACGTGGCTTTGCTTTTTTTTTTTTTTTTTTTAATATTCCAGCAAGCCATTTGAGATGATTCTTAAGCACACCATAATCTATTTATGCTGAAGTGAATTGAAAATTTCCTGTCAAACCCTGTATTTCTGATGTTTCACTGTTATATATTTATTTATTGAAAATTATTGCTCTTTATGGGAAATATTATTTTAATGGAATTAAAAAATGCACATCCAAATGCCAAGTCAGTTGAAATATGACCTTTTGAACCCAAGAGATTTACATTTTTTGATTTTCTTTTTTTTTATCATTCTAAAACTTCAGGTCACACTGCTGTAGTTTTTAAGCAACACCACTATGAAGATTGAACAGCATGGCTTCCTGCTTTTCCTTTAGATTGCAAATCAAAAGACCCTTTCATACCATTCTTGTCCCACTGTCACTACTTAGGGTTGGATCAGGAATGTGAACTGCTACTTCATCGTTCAAATTTGTTCCTTGACTTTCCATAAATTTTCCATTGTTGAGGCTGTTATTGGTTATTAGCTGGTACAATTAGACTGGGGAGATGAGACTTTGCTGGTGAAGAAACCGTAAAGAATTGAAATGACAGGGTTGTACCAGCAGCGGGGTGGCTGTGCCGGCTCCAGCTCCGTCGTATGTTGTGCTGTAATATTAGAGATGCCTTGTTGTGGTGCAGTGAAATTAGATCAGTGCCCATGGGCCCCACCACAGAACTGTGAAACAACACGGCGTTTCCATGTCTCTGCACCAAGGATATGCTCTGACTGTACAGTGATGGAACTGTTACAAGTGTTACACCAGAGGAAAACATCACCCCTGCAAAGGGCATGGACAAAAATTCAGGTGATATTCTACAGCCAAGGCTGTGCTCTTACTGTACTGCTTTTTGTATTCAGGGTCTAGCACAGGGTTTGAAGCTGTGAACTCATAAACTGTGCTTCAAGTATCTGTGCTTCAAGCACATGGTGGGATTCTTGCGGGGCTGTTCTGTGCAGGGTCAGGAGTTGGACTTTGATGATCCTTTTGGGTCCCTTCCAACTCAGGATGTTCTATGATTCTATGACTCTATAATACAGAGCCGAGATCTGCGCGTACCTGGGTGCAGAGCGGGGTCCTAAACCCGTGTGAATGACAGGCAGAGGTACTGGTCCTTTACACGGATTTCAGTGCAGTTTCTGGGCTGTGCAGCTGAGCACAGCACTGCACTGCTGGGGCTGGTCCTCGGAACTGGAGCACAAAGACTTCACTGGAGGGAGTCGTTAGGTGCTGCTGCAGGGGCATCTTGCTTCAAAGTGATGCCTGGTTTTAATAGCTTCGGTTAAAATGTCTTTCTAGGTGCTTTGTCAGTGGTAGGAAAACATGCCTTTGATTATGTTTTTCCTGGAGACTTCCCCAAGACAGCATACTGCCTTTCTCTTCAGACTTTAGGGTAAGACACTTTGCTGGCATAAGTCTGACCATTTTCTCTGATATAGAAGGATCTTTCAGTGATTTGGACCAGCTGAACAAATGATGTATAACTTAAACATCAGTACTTGTTTTATATATATGCACACATTAGCAATTCAGATCCAAATATTCACTCCCTTAAATGCTTGAAATCGTCAGTCTCACATTTATTTTGTATCTTCTTCGTACTTTTGCCCTTCACTACTGATAGTGCCTGCATGTGATCCTCCCAACTTAAAAATTCATACAGTCAGTTAAACAATAGGCTGGGAACATCCATTATCATTAGAAGAAAAAGAAGGTCTGTAAAAATGGCTTTTCTTACACAGTGTAAGTATTTTTTCCATCATTACAACTGGATGCTGAAGTTTGCTGGTTCACAGCAGTTTCTGCTTATCAGAGGTGCTGAGACACAAAAGGGACTCGTCTGCAGTGACATGGGAAATGAGAAAACTGTCTGAGGAAAATCAGGCAAATTTAACCTCTTTCCTAATTTGTTCTAAAGCCAAAGAGTTAATTAGTGCAGTTAAGTTTCTGGTTGGTGAGAAGAACACTTTCTCTGCATAGACAAATGACAGTGTATACCACAGATTTAATTAAAGAGAACAGAGATAAGTACTGCATTGTATGCTAAAGTAGTGTTTACTATAGCAGCTGATTACTCTGCAGACAGCTTGTTATTTTCCTTTCCAATTTAAAGTGAAGATAAGAAATATAGAAGGATGATAAATATTCGATCTGAATTGTACCTTTTAGAGAGGTGACTGAAAGACATTGAGAGCACTTATATAAGAAATAAAGCTACAAAATCCTTGGGCAATATAAATTGACATATTTCCATTGGACATTAATGAGTGTTGTTTTACACCAGCTGAGAAGCTAACTCCCAAGAGAACTCATAAAAACTTTTGTATCTTCAGACCTTTCTACAAAGAGCTGGACTTTTTAGATTAGGGTGCAATGGCCTGATAAATCATCGTCCATTTCTTCTGAGAAAGTGAGGGAGAAGTGACTGGGAGCAGTGCTGTTGTTCTCTGGAAAAAGCTGTGTGAGATAACAAAGAGATGGTATCCTAATGCTGGTCAGTCCTTGTCCTGTCAGAGCCTCCACCTTTGTCATTCTGCAGTTGCTGTACAATGTTCCCTCCTCTGTTTCGATCTGGTGCTTACACGTGGTGTAAGCGAGAGGGCTTTCTGCTGGGGCAGTAGATTGAGGAACAGTTCTATTCCAGACCTATTATATTACTTTGGCAAGCTATAGTGCTACTATGTGCCTCAATTTCTTCATCAACACACTCCTTCTAAGCTTGCCTGTCTCATTCCACTACCCTTTCCTTTATGAAAGGCAGGATTGCTCGAGGTGAGAAGTGGTCTGGTGTTTAAATTCAATTTATTTGCGCTAGAGCATTGCCTCTGCCATGGACTGCTCATGTTTCACTGCATGACAGGGTTATTCTGTCCAGGTTAGAGCAGACTAAATGTAAAACAGGGACAACAAAATTTAGTTATTACCAAATCAGCTGGGAACAGGCAGGGCCACATCTTTGCAGCTCTGCAAGATGGAGGTGGCGGCAAACAGCTTGTGTCTTAAAGTTATCAATGGGAAAGTAGCCCCCTTACCCTGGTGCAGCAGGAATTCCAGGATCATGCAGGGAACGTGAGGTTCAGGTACTGCAGGAGGCAAAGAGCTGGGAGTGTTGCTGGCTCTGTGCACTCCTTTCAGAGCCATGCACAGAGCACTCCCTGGAATCCAGACTGCTCCAAGCATTCCATTCACATTCCCAACACAGGAGAGCAAAGCTAGACTTTACACGTGTCAAATTTATGCAAGAATAAAACTGGACTATGTGAGCTTCATTATTCCTTTATTATTATTACTACTATTATTATTATTAACATGTGTGTATTGCATGTAATTGTGGCATGAGCTAATTCTAATTAATTCCAAATAGCCTTTTTAAGCAGAAAGTTTAGGTTGTATTTCATTAATGCAATAGGCTCTGACTTTCCAAGTTTCGTCAAAATGAAACAATTTTCTTTTCAAGTGTACATCACTGAAGTCAGAGAGACATAATATTCCCAACTGTATAGAACAGCCCGTGGCAACTAGGTTAGAGCTGTCAGTTTTACACATGGGGTGCCTGACAAACATATTATACATACAATTCAAGGCTGACCTTACACTGCACCTGAATTTAAATCTGTGTGCTGCATGATGCTTTATATCCTAAATAGGCTGCTAACACCCTCTTGCAGCCCTTCCCTTTTATAATGGGCTATAACTGCAAACTCTATATTGTCATGAGAAGCAGCCAGAAGGTAACACCATAAAATTAGTTAATTTTAACATAAAGATGCCAAATCACTGCTGCACACATTTGAAAAATACATTTTCTTTTAAGTAGTTGAGTGCTTGCAGATAGGAGAACTGTTCCATAAAAATTCACCGTCTTTCCCAGTGTTTTAAAATGTCTGGTGCCTCTGAGCTTCTGCAAGTCCTGTGAGGACACTTGGTGGTCAATAGGCTATGAGTGGTCGCTGTGAGGCAATAATGTGGAGCACACTTTGCTGAGCTGTCCCAGCTGAAGTAACAGGGATTTTATTCAAACCTCTTGCTCCATCTGTGAGATAATCATCTCCAAACCAGAAACTCCTGATTCTACTAGTTTGGAGACGCTGAGATACCAGCCAGTGCTTTCAGAGGGTACAGCAAAGACATTTACCAAGGATGAAATCCAGTGCCGAAGTCCTGATGACTTCAGCAGGGTGGAATTTCTACTGTAACTCTAACGAGAGCCCAGCCATGCATGACCCACAGAGCAAAGCAGTGGGCTTCCTCTGCTCATGTGCTGGAGAAGTAATAATTTGCTTCCCCTCTTATTAGGACTGGAAGATTTTCAAAGGCTTTGCATGGGGTGGTGTAACTGCATCCAATGTAGGAGGAGAGGGTAGCTGGGAAGGGGGTGGATTCTAAACAGTTTACTACAGCTCAGTGTAAACTTCTGTAGGGTTTGTAGGAGGAGGGATGTTGGGGCTGCTGCTTTTCCTCTGCTCTGCACTAGGCAATCAGGCGTCTCTTTTGACTTTCTCTACCCCTGTCCCCCCTTAAACCTCAACTCTAGGCAGCAAGTTTTCAGAGCTCAAATGTGGATTCAACCTGTCTCCAAAATGCATTCTGCCCACCTATGGTCAGGGGGAAACTGTTTGGAGTAGGTTTCAGATGTTGTGACATAGAATTTAAGCTCTGCCTGTCCTGATTGCACTGGCAATGACTGTGCAGGTCATTGTGTCACTTAGGGAGAACAGGGGCAGGACTGCAAAGTGCTTCAGGCTCGAAGTGTTGTTGTGCAGGTTAAAACTGCTGTAGTATCAGCACATCAGTCCTGCTGCCTAGTAAATGAATGTGGAAGGAATCATGGAATCAAAGGGAATATCTGCCTACTCAGTCCCTATGGTCTCTCCCTCCATGGAGGTCTGGTCCAGTGCTGTGACACTGCGCTCACTGGCTGTGTCTGTGCTCAAAACGCAAATAGATTCTGGGGCTTACTTCACATCAGCATCTCTTACCTTTCATGTGCTTGTTGCTGCAGTGCTGTGCTGTTTGCATGTCAAATCACCCCCTCATTTCTGCTCAGAACAAAAAATATATAATTCATTCAGCCAAGCCAAGCTCAGGAGAGGTCCAGAGCAAGGAGTCTGATTTCAGACTGACCCAAGCAGTTTGAAGGCTGAGATCAGGATCTCAGTCTGGGCTCTGTAAATCAGGCTTGGCTCTTTGGCTTGTTTCCAGTCCTCAGCAGGAGCTGGCTGGGTCTGGCTCCTTTCCCTGTCTCTGTGAGCTCCTACCATGCCTGGCACCTTGAGCAACAATGGAAAAGAGGCTGCTTTTCTTGGCATAAACAAATCCTTTTGGAAATGTTTTCAGGCATTTGGAAGAACTTTCTGGAAGTATCCCATTTCAATCTGTAGATTCCCTTTGTTATTCTCCTACATGCCCCTGTCAAGTACTAATAGGTACTATTTCCTTTTAAATTCTTTTAGAAGTAAAATCCTTAGGATTACTGGTTTTTGTTTCCTTTGATTTGGGTAGTTGCCACTCATCAGACTTTAGAAATCTGGCTGCTGTACTGGCTGGACTAGGGCACGGTATAGCATGTATATTGTTATAGTTAATGAAATTATTTCACACCAGTGGTGCTTTACTAACAAACAGTAGTAATTAATTGATTGGATTAGTTTCTGTAATTGATTGCCAACTTTCTTAACGGGCTTGTGCTCAGGAACTTTTAAACATAAGACGACTCCTCTCCCTCCTCTGGAGACGTCTGTCTTGTATGCATTATGAAATGGGCACAGCCTGTTAAGGTGTTCTTCCCTGCTTGGATTATGACAGGTATTCTCAAAGGAACTAAACTCATTTCTGCACAATGTGCTAGAGACCTGAAGAAGTAAACTATAATTTATCTTCCCTGAATAGCTCTTCTTAGTTCAGTGCCTAAGCTGGATCACCTTCCCATGAACTTTGCCTGTGGATGTTTATCTGTGGACTCAGAGTGGTATGGATTTACTTTCATAATATACAAATCATTTTGCAGATGAAGTTGAAAACAAACATTTTATTACTGATTTCCTATAAATTAGACATTGTCTTTGACAAAAATTTGACTTGTTACACAGATTCTATAACGTTCTTGCATATTGACTTTTAATTATGCACCGTTTAATCAAACAAATAACAATGTCTTTCCCATCAAATGATAGGTAAAGTATGCACTCTCTATCGTGACTTGTTTTATTAGCTTATCCTCTAGATTTTGTGAGTTGAATGAAAATGCAGAATTTCAAATGTGTGTTGAAAAGTAAAAAGGAGGCCTCTAGTATTCTGCAACGTTCTTACTTGGAAGAATGCTCTGTAGAAGTTGGGTTGGATGTTTGGTTGGCACTGATTTAACTGGCACAGGCAATTGGACTGTTTAAACATGGCCCATATGTCACAAAGAAACATTCTTTCAAGGTGCCCTTATGCTGCATATCCTTCTTTTGTAGGCTGAGGTTTTGGTTCAGGACGGGGAGTTTGTCTGTTTTCTGTGATCAAAGAGATAAAAAGTCACGGAGTGTTTAAGCATCAGTTCTCCTGTTAGGATTAGCATGTTGCTGACACAGACATGTGCCAACCCTCAATGCTAGTAGGTAAAAGGGCAAGAAAGCAATTCCTTTTGGGCTTCTTCAGTGTCACAGAGTTGTTTAAAGAGCTTTTCCTGTGGGTCAGATGATCACTTAAGCAAAGTCATGGTACTGCTGCTCTGAGAAGAGCCCAGTGTCCTTAGGGATGAGCAGACATCAAAAACAAGACCTGTTGACTGTCTCAAGTGTCAGGTTCCCCTGTGTGAATAGGCTGGTGGCTGCCGAATACCAGCCTCGGTGTTCCTGTGGGTAATCTGAGCTTGCTGCTCTGAAGCTTAAAGCCATGAGATGATCCTGTAGGTCAGTGGTTCTGTGCATGCTTCTCTTCTTCCCCTAATTCTAACAGAGATAGTCCCCCTTTGCAAGACAGGAGGCAGAAGTCACAAATACAGAGAAATTAGTTTAGGAAGACAGTCAGAAAATACTTCTGGTAGCCCTTCTGATTGTGGTAGAAGTCACGTGCTATTTCCTTTCAAAGTAGCCATCCTTCTGTTTTTGTGTTTTCTAGCCTGCTTTTGCTCATCCGAAGATTCCTCTTGAGCCCATTGTTTCTCAACTGTAACTCCTCAAGCCATTCCTCAACTACAGTCTAAAAGCACAAATAAAATAAAACCATCATGAGAATGTTGTTCACATAGGTAACTGTGGGCTGAACAATTTTCCGTGTGTTTTATTTGTCAATTAGTCTGAAAGCTTCCGGAGTTTGTTTTAGAGTCCAGTTTATGGAAACGTGCACCCATTGAGGCAGCCTGTGCTGAGGCATGTGCTTAGAATATATGCATGGAATTGTTTTTTGCCCATATAAAGTACAAATGTTGTTTTCTCCAGGTTGTAATACCATGATTCTAAATAGCAAGGGAAGACAAAGGGTTCTGTACTAAAATCCCACCAATAGAATGAACAATAGTTATTAGTACTTAAAATTTTTTTATTACAGTGTAAAAAATACTTATCTCTGCTCACCTGTGCATAACAGTGGGGGAGAAAGAGGGCTAAGAAGTCCTAAAACGTTTGTATTTGCTGCTTTGTGAGACACACCAACTATTTTCCAGTGCTCTCACTGCTAAGCAACTTGGTTAATTAATTCTTTGAAAAGCAAGCATTTTCTGCAAGTGGCAGAGCTGTTCCTTTAACATCTCCTGCTAGAAAGTTAGTGGCACTTAGGACCTTAAGGGAGAGGTTTCCCAATTTTAGGTGGAGTTTTAACTTGTTGCTTCCCTTTAGATTTCTTCTGTAGGTAATGAAGGCATGCTGACTTCTTCAGGTATGATTCGGATCAGGACTAGTCTGAGTCACCATCTGGAGATACAGATTTTTTCTAGGGACTGTAGAAGGTACACAGGATTACTGTACATGTGCCACAGGCACCTCAGGTACATGCTTATGCTGAGTTGAGCTGGGACAAAAAACAGGCCCCACTGTGTGTCTGAGGAAAATAATAGGCTAAATTTATCCCATTCCTTGTTTGGGTTGGAACTACTCCAAGCAAGGAGTAGTTCCAACCCAGCTTCTTATTTCAGTGAGTACCAAAGAAAACATAACTTTAAAATTTAACTTTTAAATTTGTAGGTATGCTCTTTCTGGTGTATTAAAATCAGTTAACACCATGTATCAGTCCTGGCATCAGGAAGGTACCTCTCTGAGGTGTGCACATATATTAAAGGATAAGATTGGAACAGTAGAGGTTCCACTGAAATCAAATATCCTGACCTTCTAGAGCTGCAGTTTTCTCAGTGCTAAGAGGGTTATGCAGGCAGTTTGCTAAGATAATTAATAAGTTAGCTGTTGCCAACTGCATATTAATTTGCTATTAATAATTGTTATTCAATAACTCCAGGAAAAATGCAAGAAGTGTTAAAGGTTCAATACAATTCTTGGCTGGAAATAACTCCCTACTGCAGTGTCTGGTACCACAGGGAACACATATTCAGTGGCCAAATTCAGCTGTGTACGTTTCCTGAGACGTGCACTGCATGCCTCCAGAAAAAAGTATAAGCCACAGAGAGCTGAGGATTAGCCAGATAGACAGCAACATATTTTTACTTTAGCACTCCAGCATGTGGGCTTGGAGTCCTCAGCTCAGCCCTGACAGCCGAAGCTGGGCAGGTGCAGGACACACATCAGTGAGAACAGCTATCCTAGGGCTAAGGAAGGAAGTCTCCAAGAACTGGGACTTGCTTTGCCTGATAGTTTCTTTGATGCTGCAAAACTTGTACAACACAGGTGCAATAAAGCATTCAGGAGCCGGAATCCCCTGGTTTTGGCTCTACTTTTCTAAAAGTGGCAGCTTATCTCTGCTTCTGCATACAACAGAAAACAAAGGAAATATCTTCAGAAGTGGACTCAAGAGGCTGAATCATAGCTCCAGCAGAGATATATCCCAGTTTTCCTTATTGACCTTTAATATACCTTCCCTGGCACTCTGCAATCAATGTAATCTTTTCACTATGATCATTATGGCCATCATCCTGAAGACAACAGATAGAAGTGGAAGCAATGTTGAATTAGAAAAATAGCTGAAGGATTTCTTTGGGATTTTTATGGATTTTTCATGAGTTTTTCTTTTTTCTCACTCTCTTTTTTTTTTTTTCCCCCTGAACTCAAGAATATTTTTAGGCTGAGGCAAGCGGTTGGCCCCCATTAACATTGCACACTTTCCTCTGTTTCAGTGTGTTGCCAACAGTAAGGTGTTATTTAGGGGTAAATATAAATGCATAATAAACAGATCTATACAATCATTACTGAACTAAAATAGCAGTTAGGAAAGTATTTTTATTGTGAAAAATGGCCCTGTAAGACTTGCTGGCTATTTGTAATGTTGCAATGTAACTCAGATAAATTGGTGCCCAGGAGTGTGACATTTCAAAAGCTTGGAAATACACTACATTTTTTTTCCGAAACTCCGTTTTTGTAATTCTGCTTGCTATTTCACAGGAGCAAGAAGCAATTCCTCTATGCCCGGGCAGTTCAATTAGAGTGTTGTAGATGTTGTCAGAAAGGCTCAAACATAAGTGCCCCTGAGCAGCAGTTGTGATTACATGAAGTGTCCTGTGACCCTGCTCCCCAGTAATTGACAGTTCTGGCCATTTGTGTGCAATGCTGTTAAATAACTTTTTGAGTAATGACTCATTTTTTTTGTAAACTTTGTATGATAAACCCTCCCATTTGGGGTTAGACACACATTTTTTAGTAAAAAAGGGTTAATAGATGAAGACTTTGGCAGAGACCGGCAGTGCCTCTTTTTCCATTAAGTATTTCTACTGACATAAGCAAAAGTTCACCAGATTCTGGAGATGGATGTAGGGCAGCCTGGAAATGTTATCTGCTTATCTGTCATTATTCATAATACAGATCAAGAGTTCAGGAGATATCCCAAGTCCTTAGTGAATTGGGCTGTGGCGTAAGAAGGGGAGAACTAGATCAGGCACTGGCATGGCTGACCTGTGTTTAAATAGGAATCCCAGCTACCTGAGAGCTGGTCAAACAGCACTGCCCTGCACTTTAGGGTCAGCCTTCAGGAGCATTTGAGAGCTCAGACACGCAGCGAAAAGCTGACTAAAATGTGCGAACCCGGAGTGGGAGTGGAGCAGTGGATTGGGGCAGTTGGTGCTGTGGCCCCTCCAGCTGCGCTGTGTGGACAGGGCATTGCTTGGGACGAGATTCGGTTTGGTTCCCGGGACCTTCCCATCACTCGTGTGCTTCACTGCTTCCAACTGCAGGCCCAGCAGGGCGGGAGCACCTCTGTCACCCGTGTTTCCGTGAACACCACGGTGCAGTACCTGTGGGCCAGGCAGGGGTTTGGCGCTGTTCTGGGTCAGGCACAGCCCACTGCACCGTTAAGCACCTCAGGGTCTGTGTGGATTCTCTGCACGGAGAAATGACAACCTTGGAGGTTTAAAAATTCAGTTCCCCGGTGGCACAGGAGCACTGACCACATTGCATTTCACAGTGTGAGCAGCTGCCTTCAGCTCTGATCCAAGGAACCATCTGTGGGGTTTAGGAGATGCAGCCCTTGGTCTGAATGCTGAGATTACTTACAGTGCATCCATCCTTATCCTCAGTGCTACCCTGGTTGCCTAAATAATTGTAGTCTTCAGAGCTTTTCCCTGTTGTTCTTTCACTGACTTCATGCAAAAGAAAAATGATTTGTGCACATTTAGGAGAAGTGAATTTGCTTCCTGCTTCTGCTGCAGTTTTCAGACAATGGCCTTGATTTCCTTGCTTGGAACTGGGACAATAGGATGTTTTCTGATCTATGTAGTTGCTTTGTAAGGACAAGAGCATTTTCCTACTGTGTGTACTTCTAATGCTCAACACAACAGGGTACTGATTTTTCCAAAGCAAAGCACAAACTGTCTTTTTAACGTCCAAAAAATTCTGAAGCCAAGAAATGGGAAACACTTCTTATAGGTGAGCTATGACAAGCCTATTCCTCTTGATTTTCTGATTTTCTACTGGAAGTTTACACTGGCTGCTGTGAAAAATGGCTACTGACCAATTGTCTTAAGTCCTCTTGATAACAAGCAACAGTATTATTTTTGCAATATGGAAATTGATTCACTAGTGTGATGATCAGCCTTCATAGACGTGTGACTTAAAAATCCATTTCCTAGTGATGATAAATAGCAGTTGGGCACAGTCTGGATTTAAAGCCTTTGAAAATCACTATAAGTGACTTAACATTGGGGTGTTAGGCAGCATGACTTGGTGCAGACTCGGTGTTATAACCCAGAGGCTTAAGTGTCATAATGCAGCATCTTATGATGTTATTACTTAAGAGATATATGAAAGCTTGTGGATAATAGAAAATAATATTATGGAGTATGGTTTCAACCATTTTGGTTTCAGGAATCACTTGAATTACTCAATCTCCCATTAAGTAGCTGTTTTATTTTTCTCATAGGTATTCGCCCAAATGACAGCAGCATCATTCTCTACATCAAATCAAACACTAATAATGAGTTGGGAATTTGTTCTTAAGTACACTTTAGCAGGGTTTGCCCACACAATCTGGTACAAAGAAAAGACTAAACCAAATGCCCTAATCATAGTTTCCCCTACCATGTGCTTTCTATCTCAACTTTCACTTGACCTGGAATTTTCCCTTAGAGGAAAATATTGCCATCTTCTGTTGACAAAAACACAGTCGTGAAGTCTGGGACAAAAAAAGGAACATTGACAGAGATATTGAATTAGAATTATTGAACAAGCACACATCAATTCCTAAAATTGATATTATGTTAAATATATGGTGTGCCATTTGGAAATCTGTTAGCATAAGCTGCTGCTAAAAAGAGCAGTTATTGTTATAATCGTTGTACCTGGGGTCTGATAAATAATCACGAGGTGAGGAGCTGCAGAAATTTTGCAGTGCGTGTGAAGGGTTAAGTGAGATTTGCTCACTAAGTCCAATTCAAAAAAAGAACAACTTGCCTTATCTGGAATATATTCCAATTCAGTTTCTTGAGATGATGCCACTGTGGAGAGACTCATCAATTTGGGATCTGTATCTAAATCCCTGTCTAATGGGAGCTGTAACAAAGGGTCACAGAATATACAGACATTACCCTCCATCAAGGATAAAAACCAACCAAGCCACCAAACAAACAAATAAACAAACTGCAACAGAGTTCCTCCAACAAAGTTATTCAGAGGATAAAAGTACTACAGAGAGCAGTTATTCTTATTGTTGTTATAATCATTGTGTCTGCAGCCTGTCAGATACTGACAGGCGCCTCCTTACCTTAGTAAAAGGGAAACAAAGTAATCAGATTGCAAAACTCGTAGACTTTGATATCTGATCATGTCTAGACAGCCTCTGTCCCTGCCTCTGAAAGACAGTCGTCAAATGCTTTGCATCAATAATTTGATATGCTGCTGTTTTCAAGATGCTGAACATTAATGTCACCTCCTTGGGTCCCAAGTGCCTCTTCTGCACTCGTTATTTTTAGGTAATAATGGATACTTGCTTCTGTTTGGTTTTAATAATCATGCAGAACAAGCAGCTTCAATAGCTGAAATAAACTGCTTCACAAATTAATCAAGTGCAGAACAAAGCTGTTTGAAGTCTATGACGGCCGATAAAGTCATTTGTGGTGCATTATCTCTGCTCTGTGCTAAATATTATTGTAAGCTGCAGAGGTGGAGGAAAGTTTTATTAGAAGTCAAATTCTCTGGGACTTTTTACCAAACTGTAAAGCTGGATTTTATACATTATACATGACTGTTTAATGTAAGTCCTAAAATTTCAGAGGATTATTTAAGAGACTACAAGATTTAGGGAATCAGGAGACAGAGCTGACAATGGAATTGCCCTTGTGATAGGGAGAAGTCTTGGATAGGTTAGATGCCTCGCAAGCAGTCACAGTGCAAATTCCCCTCACTGGCAAATAGAATCTAAGTTTGCCTTTGAGTAGAACTGAACTGTTTGTGGTTGAACTGTAATGAACTTCCCTTAGCTCAGCTGCTCACTTGTTGGGCTTTGAAATTGTGCGGTTGTAGGAAATACATGAATTATATGCGGCAGTTTCATGCCCCTCGATGCAGGAGGAACTGACCAGAGCTATCATTCATTTTTCTTTGGTTTTTGTATTGGATGTGAAAAAAAAGAATAGTTGTATATTGAGCTAACTATTCCTCTTGCTTCTGATTATTCTCAGATTACATTTAACTCTATCTTCTATCGTCTATCAGTTCAAGCAATCTGTGTCCCCAAAGCATTTGTGGAAATAGCACGGGGTACAAGCTGACACATTAATGCTGATAGATATGCAGAGAAAGTGAGGGGTTTGAATGTAGCACATTGTAGATGTGAAGACCTCGGTACAGAAATGATCTCCTGAGTAAAATCTATGTGAGATATATAGAAGTTGCAACATAGAATATTGGCTTATTGCACTCCATAGATTTGAAACCATCTCTCTTGGATGGCAGTGGAAAACTTCAATATACTTACATGAATTATAAATGACGTCTGATTCTCTTGTTGAAGGAGGTACTGTATGTTTTTCTACCACAGGCACTTCGGCCTTTAAAAAGCTGCTTTGTATGTGCAAAGGTGAAAGATCTTCATTTGGAAACATTTACTGCTGTCAATACCTTTGTGTAAATTGTGTAGCCTACTGTAAATATTTTTGTTTTAATTGGGAGTGCCACAGCTATTCCCTTTAAGTCATGGCTTTTAAACAATTAGTTTGAAGATGGAATTGATCTGAAAGAAATAACGCTGGCGAAGATGCAGTATACGAAACCAGAATTGATTCAAGGCGACAATTCCTAAATAGTTCAGACATTTTGGTGCCTCGAAATGAGCATCTTTTCTGTCAGTTCAGAAATATAACAATGCACAACAACGCAGATCAAAGTCAAGAAATCATCACTTCACTTATTGGATTCTCAGCAGTGATATAATTTAAATTCTTTTAGATGTCTTTGCATTGTTTTTATTGCAAAACAGTACATAAACCCTGGAAGTGCCTATTGCTATCCTGAGACATTAACCCTTTGTCACAATTATAGTAATGGGCTCGGTACGTGAATAGCTGGGTAAAATTCACAAGGCTACGTGACAGGATCTTTTAGATCCTACAGTGCCATGAACTTGGTGTTTCTTCTTGGCTGAAAGAAGAAGTCTGCTTGGTCTTCATTTGGAGCAATTGGGATTCCAGTTAATTTATCAACCAACAGAGCTTTTAAATTTGGCATGCACTTCTTTAGGGCTGTATCCAGATGACCTTTCTCGTATTGAATAGTGCCTTAGAGCTTTCAGAGCCCTGTGTGAATGAAGAAATTCTGGCACAGCAAGGCAGATCTGTGCCTGGGCACCGGATTCTGCCGTTCCTATCCACAGTGGGGCTGAGAATCTGACTGATTCACTTCAACTGAAGTGTTGCACCTGGACAGAATTATGCAAGTGGCTTTTTATTAAGATCAAATCTGAAGATTTTGGCCAAGCATAGATCTCATCACGATGTCAGCTGAGGGAAGTGGCTGCTTACAGAGCTGTACCTGTAATTCCTGGAAAGCACTGCCCTCAATACCATCAGTGCAAGGCCATGAGGAATGGAACTGATAGACAAGAAATTAGCCAGACTAACCTAGGAAAGGTCAGTCAAGGATTAAGAAGCCTTGGCAGACTGCTTTATTTAAGAATTTCTTTATGCAAAAAGAACTTAATGGAAAATAGAATGCATTTACTGAAAGAACAAGCTGATAAGAATGCAGTGAAAATAGTTATTATATGTGCCAAGAACAGAAGGTGGTCTAGACTGGAGTGTGCCAGTGGGAATGAGTTTTTCTATGTTTCAGGCCCATGAAAATGTGGGCAGGCTATACACAGACTCCAGCAGATCTGAAGAATGCTTACCTGGCTTAAAGAGAATATTGTCAGAATTGGGTTGCTCTAGAAACGGTCTGGTTCCAGCCCTGGCAGTGCCTGGCATTGAGCTACTCTGAAACTAAATGTGAATCACAACCCAAATACATTTCCCTGTCTGATGGCACAACTTGGGTCATTGTCAGGGACCAAAATGTAAGGCTTGCCCTAAGCACGTGTGTGAAGAGCACCATCGTAAAGAGCCTCAGCAGTTCGGTGGCAGAGGGACAGTGGGACTGCACTGGAACATGCCCAGGGTTACCTGTGCAAGGGGTACTCACAGAGGGACTGAATGAAAGGGCACAGACCTGAAAAACACCTGAGGTCATTTAAAAGAACCACAGATTTCCAAAGGATGCCTAACAGACATTGAAGAGAAGAATGGAGTCAAATAAGGAGAAAGTTGCCTGCAACATCACGTTATCCAAGCTCTGACAGAGCACTTTTTCATCACAGGTCACAAAGGATCTTAAAACCTAAGGTAAACATCATTATTTCTATTGCGTAGCTTGGGAAAACCAGGGAATGAGGAAATTCTATTTACCTAGTGCCATTCAAAGCTGAGTCTAAAGCCAGAGAAGATGGGTTTCCTAATTCAATCCATGCCTGCTATCTTGTGACCCTTAAGTCACAGATGAATGAACTGTAAAATACAGAAGAACAAGTTGATGAATATTAAAGTCATGTTTAAAATATTTGAAACGATATTTTTGCATCTTGATCTCTCTTCTTACTGTATCCAGCTGCCTTTCATTTTCTCATTTTCTGCTGCCTGTGTGCTGTGCTTTTTTTTTTCACATTCATGATATAATTTACCTCTGCTAATGGTTTTAAGGAAGTTGTTCAATTTTTGTTCTGCATTCCTTTGATGATTCTGTACCAAAATCAGATATAAATATGACAAGATGTTGGAGTTTTATACAAATGATAAGGCAAATTCCACGTTAGAGGAGGCTGATTAAAATAAAGTAACTGGAACAATGTCTATTTATCCTAGCAAAGACTTTAATTTTTTGATTATTACTAGTGCCACTATCATTTGCAGGCTTCGCTTCTACAAGTTCAAAGTATTCATGTAGAAAACATGCCTTTTGTACAATTTAAGGCTCTCGGTGCTGTCATTTCTTAGTGGCAGTGCAGCGTGTTCAGTAGTCCTGCACCCTTAAAGGGAACTGATTGGAACTGATGGACTGTTGCAGCTGTAGACACAGAGGAAATGTTTTTACAAAAGACAAAACATGGAATGTAATGCAAACACATTGTCAGAAGATATTGTCACTTAGTCTAGTGAAAGGACAGTGATCCATCCCAAGTCCCAGGGCACGCTCCCTATACGTATAGGTGACATCAGAGTATGAACCTAGATCACCTTGTACCCTGCATAGAAGTGTGGGGACTCATTTCTGGTTCATGACTCTTCCATTACAGTGTATAGCGTTGTGGAAATAGCTATTTTTTTCCTTTTTACAGCAGTTTTCTCAAAAATTAGGAGAGGAAATGGGCAATATGAGCAAACAGGCCCCCAACATGTCTGCCTTCTCGTTGATGGTAAAGAAGTGGTATTGTAGGTAGCTATTCCTGAAAACATGATGGATAGCAGGAGGCTAAACCTGGACCTTCTCTGTGCATCACAGCAGTAAGTGTTCCATGAATCCTCCTGGAAAACATGCTCTCCTCAGGGCTTTTCCCAGGGACAAAAGTGGTAGACATGGGTTTCAGCCCGCATCTGTCAGCTTGGGGCACAACTATTTTTTAGTCAGGAAAATTTCTCCCAGGAACCTGAAAAATATTTATTGTAAATCCTGTTTTTCTTTAGAAAATGGGTTCTGCTCATTGAACCAGTTAGAACACAGGATGAGCAGGAGAGCCCAGATCCTTGTTATGCAGGCAGGTGGGGGCAGCGGTCCTCTGTTTGCTGTCGGCTCCATGCTCCTGACAAACACTCCGAAGGGGCACTCTGGAGGGATTTGCACTACAGCAAAGTGACCACAGACTTTGGGCTGCAACAGCTGCTCCCCTCAGTGAACTAAAGGCAGAAATTGAACTAAACCTTTCGTCATTCAGGAATGCAGAAATACTCAACTGAATCTCCTGAATGGGTGAGGGGGTGACTGTAAGAAGGAATGACAGAAGGCTTCAACACTTGGAGTAAGCAAGAGGATCTGAGTTCTTTTAACAGATTTCACTGAAAGCATCTTTGATATTTAAGGTATGTGATGACCTGGTCAAATTAGAAACAGATTTTTCTCCTTTTTTACCTTTATTCACTCCCAGAATTTTCTCAAGAGATGATGTAATAAATCCTGTCAGGGTCATGTGTTTGTGAGGTGCTAAATAGTCGGGAAGTCATGACTCTATTATAAACACTTAAAGAAGGAATTTGAGATTCAACAAAATTCCCCTTTAAAAAAAGCAGAAAGCAACTGGTTGCTCCTGGGTTTATGAAGAAGTTACTGAAACTTCAGAAAAGACTGCTAGGTTGAAAGTTGCCTCTGTTGATAATAAGCTGATCATTCAGTATGACGAAGATGTACTTCAGCCTTTTGGGAACTAAGGAAAGACTTTTGCACTTCTGTGCTCCTGGAGCAGGCCCATTTGTTGTCACTGGCTGTCAGTCTACTTGTGCAGTGGCCCATAGGTGTAAGGTATGGACTGAGTAAGAAGAGAGGACAGACGGAGAGTTCACATTTAAGGAAGAGGAAATAAGAACACTGGGAAGTGCTGTGGTGTAGGACAGGTAGAAATGGGGGTATATTGGAGCAGAACAATTCACAATTGGTTCCCATGCACACACAGGTCTTCATGGTAGCTAAAGAACTAGGAAATGTAGAAATCCTCGTGGCATGCTCATTCACTAAATGTTTCTTCATATTTAAGGTCATGGTTTAGAGGTCTCCTTCCATTTCTATTGTATTTATCTTTTTGCATTAGCAAATGACTACCTTGCCTTTCCCATTTCCCAGTTTGTCATCTTTCAACTATTCTTGGTATGTTATAATGCACGTGAACTAAATACAATAAAACTCAAAGTATATAGTGCAGAAAGTACAAAGGATCTCAAATAGCTTCACATAAAGTAATATCTAGCTTCTTTAAAACTGAGCTGCATTTAAGGCTGGAAAAGCCAGCCTAAAAAGATAAGATTTCAATTTTGTCTTAAATGAATTCACTGAATCTGCATTTCTGATGTCAAGTAGAAGTGAATTCCGTAGCTCTCATGAATAGCAAGCAAAAGCCCTGCAGCTATGAGAATTTAATCTGAATCTTTTATTTTGCATGTCTGGGGTTTTTTAAAATATATTTCTTCTCATATGTTCTGAAATCTTTGTGGATTTTTGATCATATGGCTTTGCATGGTTTTTTATACCCCGCAATTGTTCTTAGGATCCAAATTACTAAATGAAACAGTCTTCTGGAAGAATATTGTTAACACTACAAATAGCTTTGAAATGACAGCCGTGGTTCTTTGGAGCAGAATATTTCAAGTGGAAAAGTTCTTTGCTTTCTCTTTGAAAAAAACCCAGACATTCGAGAGAAGCTGGGGTACGTGATGAATGCCTATGGATGCACTTAGAACTGAGCATCAAGAAAACAAATACGAATGAAAGATCATCCAGGAGCTTTCAGTTCTGAGGCTGATGCTGCAATCTAATATGTAGGGTCATTAACCTAACGTGCAGTGCTCAGAGATGAAGAACTGAGAGGAAGACTGATTTTATGGCTGAGGTTCAGGAGATCTACATTAATTCCAGCCTCTTTGGCACTTGCTGTCCTCCACCCCAGTGGCCAATATCCAACAGATCCCTGTCCTCTTTTTGTCTCTCCGATAGGCTTCACTTACAAACTTTCTGGGGCAATGGAATTCTCCTTTCTGTGACTGTAGGGTGGAGCTGAAACTGAAAATTTTTTTCAGAGCTGTTAACATGGCTGCAACAAAATAGCTAAATACAGTGAGAGTGGATGGTGGATAGACTTAAAACACAGACTAATGGCATGTTTCTGGTGCTGTGGTTTCTCTTCTCTCCCTCCATCTGGGACTAATCAGTGTGTAATCTCCAAGAATGTTTACAATGGCATGAATGTAGAGCTCATACCTAAGGTAGCTTCAAACCACCTGTGTTGAGACTACTGCCACCCCTAAAAGTAGAGTTCATTTAAGAAGCCCAGTGCCAGATCCGCTGAGGTGAATGTGTATTTTTTTGACTGCGACATTTTTGCTCCCTGAGACAGCCGGTTTGACAGCCCACAAAAGTGGGCTAATCCATCCAAAGAGCTGATGGCCCTTATTTAGGCAACTTTATCCTTACACCAGCTGCAGGAGACCAATGCAGTAGCCAATGAGGGGCTAAATTCCTTGAAACGTTTCACTTACGCTTGTACACTTCCATCTGCAGCCAAGAGTGCCGTCAAAGTGGTCAGATCGCCTCAGTTCTTTGTGTTGTTCTGTCCAGAGGAGAGGCAGTAACAACCCACCTGCCCCCTTACCTTCTTGTGTGCTGGCAGTGCTGGGGAGGTTTCGGTGAGGTTGGGGACTGCAGAACAACTGCTCTCTGCAGCACTCCTGCCAGGGACCGGCAGTGATCCAGGTGGGCACCCGTGCCAACTGTAATGCCTTGCAGAGAGGGAATACTGCTCAGGGCATTTTTCGACCTGGCTGGCTCTTCTAAATTTCCGTCAGCTGCTATTAATAATTGAATAACACTACTATCGTGCTCCATGTGGACTCAGCAGGCTCTCTCCTCCAGTTTCCCCTCTGCAAACTCCCAAGGCATGTGCTTCCTTACTGCCATGTTCATCGGCCTCCCCTAAAGTCTGTATGGAGCTGAGAGCATGAGTACCATTTGCTGGGCATGGGTTAGGGCAGGTTTTGGGTTGCTCTTCCACCTGTTAGCAGGAGCCTCCAACTCCCTGCTCCCTCCCCCAGCCCCAAAATAACATCTGTTCTGGTGAGCGTATCTAGAGCGATGCTACTCTCAGTCCTCACCAAAGAGGACTCCAGCCTGCACGTGAGGAACAAACTAATAAGAAAACATGCTCTGCAAGGCTCGACACTTTCCAATTTTGCTCCCAGTAGGGGAAAGTCCATTTCTGTTTCCTTTGAAGGCAAAGTCTTAGGAAAGGTTGTAGATGGGTGGAAGAATGGATAGGCATGGTTCTGTGGCTTTGCCCTCGGAAAGCTGAGCTGGAATTCCAGATCACTTACAATATCTGTTGTTTAGTCTGGGTAAAAAGCTGCTAGCTGAACTTCTTCCCCTCTTATAGAGTTGCTAATGGTCACCAGAGTCTCCTGGGGTCTCCTAGAAATTACCCTTTTTCCCAGGGAGCAGCTTAAGTGATTACAAAACATTAACAGTGTGAGAGGTCCCTTCAGCATGTTCATAGATACGCGATATCTCTTGTTCCTTCTCTTGTTCCTCCCAGCAGAAATAATACTCCCACAGTACATTCACTTTGTGCTTATTCACTCTGTGCTGTTGTGAAATGTCTCTGGCTCACAGGTGCACAGTATATACCAGACTGTTTCTGGGATGTTGGAGCTCACACTGCCAACAGAGATGCAAGTACAGCACAGGCACAGGTTTATCAGGGACATTAAAGTGGTTATAAACTTTAACTTCATCCCTTCCTTTTTTCATATCAAAGTTTTATTTGAGTCCATTATAGTCATGTTCATCAAACCGTGGGCAGAATATAACATTTACAGAAAGTAACATCCTCTAACTCTGTTCCCTAATGCCTGAGGCCTGGGCTGTACCTACATGGATAAAACATGCCCAGAAAAACCTGAATGTCCAGTGCTAAATAGCCAACACTTTCCAGTGTGGGAGAAAAAAGGATCAAGCAATTCATAACCAGTTCCAAATGAGAGTGAGTGGCAGAAAGAGACACATCTCACATCTCTCTCTGTGGGAACACCTGGCTGGAAGCAGGAGTACCTGATACTGCACCTGCGTGGGAAACGGGTTTCCCTGTCTGCAGCAGTTTGCAAAATTTTAGAGATAATACTTTTGAGGTAGGATAAAATTTGAAATGGAAAAATCCAAAGTGATTGATCATCTTATGCTGTATCACCTCAGATTCTTGTTTCAATAATTTTGAAAATACTGACTGTCTATTAGACCAGGAAAGGAAACTTCTTGGCAAACAGGATGTTTGCTAATTTTGGTATTTTGTGTGAGTCAGAAATGTGTGGAGGGAAATATATTGAAACTAACCCTGTCTTGTGAACTCTTTCCTATTGCATAACTGACATTTGCCAGTAAAAAGTGTTACATCATATAGTTTCTGAACACATCCAAAAGAAAAGGCATTAGAAGCTGCTGCAAACAATTTCCCACACAGAATTCAAGGCCACTGGTCACACGAGATTTTCACAATGGTCACTGTGATGAATGCCTTCTTGCAGCTGTGTCTAACTCCAACTAATTGCAAAATAATCATGTTCATTTACGAACTTGCATATTTCCACATCATTTACTTGATCACAGAACCCCACTGTCCCATTTCTTTTTATTTCATGCTTTCAGCTGCTTGGTGAAAACAAGTTGATAGAAAAATCCAGCTCTTGGATATGTGAGTACATCATCTAGAAATCCGTAAAAAAAGTTATGCTTCTCTTGATAGCATTTTCACACCCACATGTATTCAAAACTCTTAAAATTTTCATTTTGGCTTCGGGGAAGTACGTTGTAAAGTGAAAATTATGACTACAAAATTAGAATTGTGGTGTTCAAAAATCTACAAAGTAGTTTGATTTAAATTATCCACAATTGTCTGTTTTTCTTCTTACTGAAAAATAGCATGTCACAGGTTCTTAGGATTTCCTTTGAGTTATGCTAAAAAGCCTTGCAGATTACTTTTTTACTTAGTGCACTTTTGAACTGAAGCATTTAATGTTGGAAAATAAGCAGTAAATATATCATAGCTTATTGGAGAGAAAGAAAGATTTGGGGAAAAAATGTGAGCTTTTGTGACAGTTTTAAAGTTATGGTAAGATGTGATTTTATTGTCTTGATTTCTGAGACTTCTGTTGAATTCTAATTGCATTAAATGAACAAAATATTTTAAGAGCTATGGAAACTTCTGAGACACAAACTAATTGGATCAAACATGTAAGCAATGTGAAGAATGGAAAATTTTGCTTAACTAGCCTCTATTGATAGCAGGTCATTCCAGGATCTCCCTTGATAACAGTGAAAAAAGGTGCAGATTTTTTGAATTTTTAGGAAGTTCTTTATTAAAATCAGCATGACACCTGAGAAGTGTCTAAACACAAAGTTGCAAGGACTTGAGTTGGCATTAAAGAGTCAAGGACATAATTAACTAAAGATTGAAGGTCCTTTTCGGATTGATTCTAGTTATTTTTGGGTCCAGGTCTTCAGCAATAGGTCAGTGATGACTCAAGACGTGGAAGACCATGGGGGCTGGACCTCAGTGAAACAAATCTCTACAGAGAAAAGGATATTCTTTTGCACTGCCTTCAACCATGGCTTGTAGCTAGGTGAAAAATAGATGACATCTTATTCTTCTGGAAGCTTCTAAAGACATTTTAGTGACAGTGCCCCTAAAATAAAAACTTATTATATATGGTTTTATGTAAATTGGAATGGGGAGAAGAGCTGTGGCATTCTCTAGGTGACAGTAAAAGAAAGCATCACTCTGAAACTGCCACACTGATCCCATTTTAAAACACAAAGTGAAATACCACACTGTGAGTTTCTTCAGTACTTTGTGGAGACAGAACTGTTGAGATGAATTGATATGGGAAAAAGAGACTTAACTGGAATCTGACCTGAATTACAGCTACAAAGGAAGGACTTCAGGGGTGCTGAGGTGAGAAGTCAGGATGGCTGCACAGAGCAGTGGCTGGTTCTGGCAGCTTGTTTGAAGCCACAGGTGTATTGACTGTGGGAGGATAAATGCCCCTGGTGGTCTGTCCCCATGAACTGCTCTGCCCTGAACGAGTGTGAGGAGCATCACAATGGAGGTGACATGGACGTACGTAGACATGCTCTTGTGCAGAGGCTTTTGGAAAAACCAGATATAGATTTTTTCCCCCCCCTTTGCTTCTCTCAGGAGTACTGGAAAGTCCTGGTATTTCCTTTTAGTGAAACTTGCCTAGTCATGCAGTGCCCTGCAGATGTATGAGAGGAGAGCCTAAAATGGCTAAAGAGAATGGACAAAGGTGGCCAGTACTTTCCCAACAGTTTCAAAGGAAATTGGCTCAGGGCTGTGAATTTTGATGGCAGCCATGAGGCTCTTCCTCTATCTTTCTCCAAGAAGCTGAAGAGATGTGGTGCTGTAGCCACCAGGTCTTTCATGTCTTTATTTGTCTGCCCCTGTCCCAGTGCCAGGTCTCTCTTTTGTCCTAAAAAGTGAAGTCCTAACACAGAAAGTGCTGTGCCCATTAAACAACATTTGCACCCTGTGTATTATCAAGCCATCATCTCTTTACTAAATTTTTGTTTCAATAGTAATCCTGGTGTCATAGCACCAAATGATACAGAGGGAGAGTATTCATGCTCTGACCATATTTTGCTGCCAAGCTTCCCACTCTTGAAGCCAATGTAAAGCCCATGGTACAGCAGCTGTGGGATTTCAAAGGTCCCTTACTCAGAATGCTTTTGGGGCCAGTTTCTGTTGCAGAGGGGCATATGGTCTGTGTCATAAAAAGCATCCCAAGTCACTGAGAGGTAATGAAACAGAGAATGCTACCAGGACTTAAAGCTGTTTTAACTTTTCAGCACCAAGTGTTGTTTCTTTGTGGAGTTATTTCCAGTAATGACACATGGTGGGTGGTAGGTTGTGTATTTAGCTCCCCAATTAGTCGTCTTTGCATGAGCTCCACTTTTATCAAATTAAATAGAACAAAGCTCAAGACAGATGCTACCTGCTGATCAAGGTACTGTGGTACGTATGCCACGTGATTGCTGTGACAAAACCACAAAGGCTGAAAAATCCAGATTGTGGTTTAGTTACAGATAGAGTTAAAAATGTTATTGATCTAAGTTCCAACATCAAAAAGCTTTTCACTTGTCCTCTCTTACAGAAGTGGTCACAACCTGAAAACATTCAGAGCTGGTTTTAGTACATCTTGCTTTAAAGTCCTTGTAGTTGTTCCAAGGACTCTTTGTTGTTAGAATATTCCAACTTGGCATAGCCAAGCCCATAGTATTTCTACCATCAATAAATTTGCCGTGAATTAAAAGGAGATATGAAATAGAAACTGTTCTGGACAAATGGGTAGCAGGCAGTGTGACATGAGTTACTCTCCATCTCATAATTTAGCATCTCTTTAGGACGCAGCACAATCGATGTGGTGTGCCCTGTGTCAGCTCCCCGAGCATGTGCACCAGTAATTCTCTTTGCAGTGTGGCTTTGTATGCCCCTGGAGCTTCTGTGACCCTCTGCTGCAAGTGTGTAAAGGGGTCACCTGAGCCCACAAAGCTGGGAGCCTCTGCCACGGAAGGATCTGAGCTCCTGCCTGTCCATCCCCTAACACAGTGATTTAGGTTGTTTCTTCCCTCATGAACGGATGAAATGCAACAACAGAATGATTCCAGTGTTGCCAGTGGTTGTGAGTTAACTTTACAAGTAAGTTAATACTATCTGTGGTTCAAATCATATCCAAACCTTAAAAAAAAATAAATAGAACCTTCCTCTAAAATTTGTTTTAACAAAATGCTGAAAGCGTCCATCTCTTTGTCAGCACAGATGCCCCTTTCCATTGGGTGTACATATGCAAACTGTTTAAACCACCCCTTATGTCAAAGATGTGGAATGGAAAGGAAAGTGTGAAGACTGTTTTCCCCGTATGTTGAGAAAAAATAATCTGCAGCAGGCAGTAAAGAATCTGGTAACGGGAAAAGTATGTGAAGCTGTGTTAGAAGGTAAAAGATGAGACTGTGGCTGGGAAAGCAAACTAAAACAAGAGAAGGAGATAAAACATCCTTTGCTAGATAAAGCAGTAGTACTATAATGCCATAGGTTGTTGAAGTGTGGTGGGAAGAGAATTTTAAGGGTTTGGGAGCTGGCCCAGCTGGCTTTGCTGATGCTGATAGCACACAAAGTTCCCTCTCAAATAACCAAATAAAGTGTAATTCCGGCCTGGAGAGAACCCAGCCAGCAAAAGGTTGGGAAGTGTGAATTAGGAAAGTGGGAGGTTGCATTACCCTGAGAAGGAACAAGATGTTTGCCACAGTGGGATATACAGCCCAGGGAAGGAATCCCCACTTGGAGCTTTAGCACTGGAGAGTTGTAAATAAATGCTTGGAGAATATACTTCATTTGACATTAATAATGTGCTGCCTAAAGTATGTTGGATGTGCTTTAAATATTACATGTGAATCCCAAGCCTCTCTTGTAATAATTTTAGAAAATATCCATAATCTTGTCATTTTTAACAGCAGAACAAGTTTTCTGGCCTTTTCATCTTTCTTTGTGTATTAGGAGCTGAGAAATGTGGACCTACTCCACATAAAAATTGCATTTGCTGTTGTTACTGCCTTTGCAGCTGTGCAAGTAACAATCTACTTGATTTCAGACATGTAAGGTAAATTAAGAGAAGATGAACACCCAAGCACAATAAAGCTGCTTTGGAGTCATTATAAGACATAAATATAGAGCAACTCTCAGGTCAAAACCAGGTCTGGCATCAACAGTCTCAGCTCCAGCCTTTCCAAAATGTGTCTGAAAACATCAGGGTTAACTTCCTCTATCAATCAAAATTTGGATTGATTAGTGTTAGACTTTGGAAAACAACATTAACAGTACAACAGGATCACTGAATCATCAGTGCAAGGTTCTTGTCAACATGACTTCCACTCATTTATTTCATAATTCCAAAGCAGCATTACTGTGCACGCAGATGGAAACTACCAAGTTTTCTACAACATGTAGAATGCAAAACAAATCTGATTCACTTTTCTGCTTCCAAATTTGCACTACATTAAAGAATAAGTAGTAAAAGGAATGTATAGGCAGAAAAACAGTTAGGGGAAAATTTTTACCAGGAAGAAATGTGTATACTTGCAGTTCGTGTCACCGGGAGTTTGAAGTATGCTTGGGAGAAAACAATTTGTTCTTTAGATATTAAAAGATACTCAGCCTGTTGCTGTCGACAATACAAGATGGGCAAGTGACACAATGCCTGCCTGAGCTAAATGGATAGATAAAATATATATGGATTTCCTTTTTGTTCAATTTATCCCATACCTTTGATATTGCTGGACAGTAAAGGTCATGGTGATGGCTGAATCCTTCCTTTGATATTATT
Organism: Cephalopterus ornatus; assembly: GCA_013396775.1. Classification (NCBI taxonomy): domain Eukaryota; kingdom Metazoa; phylum Chordata; class Aves; order Passeriformes; family Cotingidae; genus Cephalopterus; species Cephalopterus ornatus. The sequence continues at coordinate 75,905 of VZRE01003958.1, read as the reverse complement.
AAAGCTGTGTTTAATTAAATTAATCTGGAATATATTAAAAGAACACAGTGCTACTCTCTGACACCAGTCCCTTCCCTTTTAAACTAGGGGCTGACAGAGATTTAGTCTGATAAAGAGCCATGACGATTATCTTGTTACTTCCTGACTATTCAGTTTATATACAGTTGTACTTACATTTTTTTCTGTTTGATATGAACAACATACTGTTTATTTGCTTAGCTCTCTGTACTGATAAGTGGATGTACTCGGTGCTGTGGCTGCAGAGCAGCATTTCCGACACAAACTGTAATCATCCCATTCCAGTAGTGGTGGCAGGGAGGAAACCTTGGGCAGGGGGTTAGGAGAGCGAATTCTCGTGTTTGTCCTGCTGCAGCGTGTAACTACAGGCAGGTCACTTCACCTGCATGTCCTCCTTCCCTTTTTATTCGCTTTGACATGCTTTGAAGCAGGGATTGCCTCTTTGCTTGTGAGCCTATGAAGCCCCTGGTGTGGTTTCCCCCTGCTGCTGGCTCTGATCTTGTAAGAGGGGCCTGAGGGCACTGCGCTGATGTTTCTGCTGGGTCCATGCCCACATCAAGCAGGAGGCTCAACAGGTGAAGCCAAAGGCTCAAACCACGATGGCTCCATTCAGCACCCCCACGGTTTAATCTCGCTGATGCCACAGGGAAATGGAGCCCTTTGCAACACAACAGGGACTCGGGAGCTGTGTGAAATGTACCTTCTGCTCTGTTTTGTAATCTCCAGAGTAGGGTGTGCTAATGAGGGGTTGCAGTCCTTTTTACTCTTTCTGCTTTATCTGCTCAGAGAATAAACAAATATACTGCAGACACACACAAACACAGAGCCCCCGAAAGCAGAGGAGGTTCTGCAGGAGGCTATTCAGTGAGGAAGTCATAAATCACACGAGAAATGAGTGTCACTTCCATGCTCTGTGTTATATGAGGGCTTCTTTAGATAACAAACGTTCCTGAAGAGAAGTTAAAAATGGCTTTTTGTGGCCGAGACTGCAAAAATGCAGCATTTTGCTGTGGGAGAGAGGGGCTCTGGCAGGGCTCCCAAACTGAAATTGTCACCAAAGGCAGGAGAGTGAACATGAAAACGGGGGGAATGGTAATGCAGAGAAGAAGAAAGCTGGAAAGAAAAAAGAAAACCGCACAAAACTCGAGCTGTTAATCACATCCCTATGTTGATAAAATATTTATGAGATCTCATTCAATTAATTAGAATAAACTATGTAACACTGCAGGAAACAAATTGAAAATTTAATAAAGTAAGTTCACTTCCAATTTCTTTTGAAGAAAGAAGCTAATTATATTTAGTTCTGTAATTATAACTTTAATTAAAATATAATGCAAAATATTTCATAGTGAATACAGTTCTGTGTTAGAAAATGGAACCTTTTAGGCAACTTGCTTCTCAGACAAAAATTCGTATCAATTCCAAATGAACATTTTATTACACCTGTTTTAAAAATCTTTCCAAGGTAATTTTAATACAAATCCATCATAGAAATGCTCATTAGTGCTAGATTTTATGTAAAACATAATGTCTTACCTGCCTGCCTCCATCCAGAAATGTTTCTTACTCTATGTTAGCGTTGTGTGTTTTACTCACTGTATTTAAAGCAGACACATTCCTTATTTATACTTGCCTATTGCAGCCTACAGAACCCAATTTTTATTTAGAGCATAATTTCAAAACACATTGTAAAGTATATCCACACAGCAGCTGCCTTCACCTGAGCAACAAAGAGAGAAAGAGCCTCAGGCAGAGAGATGCAGGCACACACAGGGAAATTTGGGTCTGGCAATATAGAATGAGAACACCGACAAAATGACCTTTCAGTGATGTTTTCAGTGATGATGATTTAATAGCAAGAGAGTCTTCTAGGCTTGTGTAAAATGAATTTGTCTTTAGGACTTCAAAAAATAATTTTACAAATGACTTCTAACACACAGTCCTGCTCTGCTCTGCATTGCTACAGCCTCACCTCAGGTGCTGGGGGCAATTTTGGGCACCACAATGTGAAAAAGACATTAAGCTATTAGAGAGTGTCCAAAGGAGGGACATGAAGATGGTGAAGGGTCGGGAGGGGCCGTATGAGGAGCGGCTGAGGGCACTTGGTCTGTTCAGATGGGAGAAGAGAAGACTGAGGGGAGACCTCACTGCAGTTAAACTTCCTCATGAGGGGAAGAGGAGGGACAGGCACCGATCTCTGCTCTGTGGTGAGAGCATGGCCTGAAGTTGTGTCAGGAGAGGTTTAGGTTGGATATTAGATAAAGGTTCTTCAGCCAGGGGGTGGTTGGACACTGGAACAGGCTCCCCGGGGCAATGGTCATAGCACCAAGGCTGACAGAACTCAAGGAGCGTTTGGACTACACTCTCAGGCACATGTAGGGATTCTTGGGACTGTCCTGTGCAGGGCTGGGAGATGGACTCTGGTGATCCTTGTGGATCCCTTCCAACTCAGAATATTCTGTGAATTATAGATTTTCAGTGCTAACGAAAACTCCTTCTGTTCTTCTCAAGAGGATCAGATGTAATGAGTCAGTTAGAGCAGTGTTAATTGAACAAAACAGGAACTGAAAATAGAACAGTTTGAAGGAAATGCTGGATTGACATATGCTGTTTTCGTACATTTGTTGAACATTATTGAGCATTTCTAGTGCAGTAATCGGAGAGTAGGAAAATATCTGGGAGTGTTTATTTGATAGAGTTTACATTACACAGCCTGCAATATAGCCAGAGCAGCATTTGGTGATCTTTCTGATCATATAGTTGGGGTTTTTCCTCCTCTTTGCCAAGGAACTTATGATCAAAACTGACCACTGAGTGACCAGAGCTGGCATTTCAAAGTCTGTCTAATGAAACAGAAGCACAGTGGCAATGGCACTCTGCTCCTCTCAGAGTGAATCACAGGCTGTGGCCCTACTCCTGAGGAAGCTGCAGAGTTGACTCCTTTACTGAGGCCATGGCAGCAGATGCTTTAATCTCCCAATCTCTACATCGCTCTGCCTGGTGAATCAGTTGGGGTGCTGGCCAGTCGTTCCCTGCACCATAAAGCCCGTTGTCCTTCAGGCCCTTTTTATGGTGGAATTTCTTCATCTCAAGGAGAAAAGACACTTGCTCAGAGTTAGCTCATTTTTCGGCAGGATTGGGCTCTCCAGTGAGATTTCAATCAGCCTGAAGAACTGAAAAGCTGAAGGTGGTGGACTCAGCCAGATGAAAATCAACAGTGAAGCCAATGAAACTGAATCAGGACATTATTTGTGCAAATCAGGAGTATTTCCACTCAAGTTACCGTAGCTGCTGCCATGTCAAATCTAAAGTAACCCTTCACTTTAAATAACATTGGAATATGATTACTTGCTACCACGTTTATACAGACACAATATTGCTTTGTGCCTTTGATCCACAAAAGAACTCGTTGGACTGAACAGGCTGAGCTATCTTAAGGAAAGGTAAATTTTTAAGGAAATTGTTTAAAACCCCCTATACTTCACCAACACACAACTGGGTTGAAAAGAAGTGGGGTTCGGGGGTTCGTTGGTTTGGTTTGGCGGGTTTTTTTGTGTTTCTTGTTTGGTTTTTTCCTTCCGGATAAGGAGCAAGACAAAATCTATTTCCTTGAAAGAAAAGTTTGCTATTTAATGTTTTGCTCTTTCCAGAAGAGACCAACCCCAGTGGCCCCCATTGCTGACCAGACTGAACTGCAAAGACTGAGCATGATGAGCAAAGGGTCAGATGAGCATTTGCATTGAGTTAGTTAATATAAAATTACTTATTGCATCTTTGTCATGGTGAGATCAAATTCTCTAATACAGACAAGAATTTATGCTGGGTTTTTAAGTGGCTTTAGAGAATTAGGGACTCAGCTCCAATTAATTAAATTTTCAGAAAGAAGTGTTTTATATTCTTTTTTTCTAGTGCTACTGTAGCATAGTGTAGAAACCATCTGTGGGTGAAAATTATCTTCTGCCGGGTATTGTTGTTGTGATTTGCAGAGGCCTTTCCAAGGTGTTTGCAACCAAAGTATCATCTCTAATCTAAATATAAGACAGAGTGAGATCTGCCAGGAATCTGCTACACAACTATTTTCTCCTTTTTTTTTTGCATCTCTCTCTGCTCTGATCTTCTGCCTGTCTGGTTTATGTAACTTCTACACTCTGCTGCAGGAATTAAACCTTTATGGGATGTCTATACATTACACAGAATAAAGGGGTGTTAATCTCAGTGGGGGCCTTTGGACAATATCATGCTGCAAGGAAGAATTTAATCTGTAACATGTCTGACCCTGTTGTTTTCAGTGCTTCTCTGCATCCAGAGAAAAACTAATAACAACGGGAAAGAGACTCAGTTGTCATAGAGGAGATGTGAATTCTTAAATGTCTGCCTGCCCTCTTTCATATTTTTAAGACTTAAAGGCTCATGGGTTTTTTTCCCCTGCCTGTGTTAAATGAAAACATCTTTACTTGATATTCATCATTCTACAATGGCTATTTTATCACCTAGACAACATGAATAAAAGTTATTATTCTTACTCATTAGTCACTCAGTCAGGGAAAAGAGAAAAATCGAGCTTTTTAGAGCATTTTACTTTTCTGTCATTTTAGAGTAAATGACACTCCTAAATGATGGCCAGTCAAACCTACAGAATCTATTAGTAACCTGATAATAAGTGTGAAGGGATGCTGGGACCCAAAGGAGTCTTAAAGTGGCATTTATCAGGCATGTCACATCATTGCTAGTGGTAATAAAAGCATTTTTGTTTTATGCTGCAACGTCTATAGAGAATAATATTTTTCGTGCTATAGCCAAAAGTGATATTGCTACATTCATCACACTGTTTGATATGAAATAGCCTAAAAGCACTGGAAATTGGCTGTCATTATTTGTTTCTTCCTTTTTTTTTTTTTCCCCTAATCAAGGAGCCTTCTACGGTGATGGGAAAAGTTTTCCTTCTCTTCAACACAGACACACAACAACCGTAACATTTCTCCATCAGAAATCTAACCCTTTGTTTGTAGCACCATCCGAAAGATTTAGTGTCCCTTCAAGAAGAACATTTGTGATTAACTCATTTCATTTTCACTTTGTCTTTCCTTATGAAAATAAGGTTCAGTGTGTTTGGTTTGCTGTTACAGTCTTTCCTGCCAGAACCTTTGTTGGCCATAGTGAAAATGTGGTGTGTTTGGGGACTGTGAGATGATGACTTCGGATGTCGGCTTCCACCTGTAAAAATCAGAAAGTAATCAGTTGCCTGTGAAAGTGACACAATTATTTGGTTTTCCCTCTTTATTCAATATTTTAAGGAAGACAATTTGAAGAAGGACACAAAGGGTAATTATGAAGATCCCTGTGCTATAGCACTGTTATAGAAACCCCTGGTGAAGGGATAGTGTACACTGCTTATAATGCTGAAAATTGTTTTCCCTGCTGATGATATAAACTGAAGTCTTTTTAGGGGGATTCTTGAATTAGATACATTTTTTTTCCCAGTCCAGAAAGAAACAGTGAGACCAAGTTAAATGTGTCAGTGTAGCCTTGGCTGGTGGCACCGTGGGAAACTGTTACTGAGCCATGAACTCAGTCCATGACTGTGATAGACTCTGTTCTTCCTAAAAAGTAACATACAGGTAGCAGTAATTGAAACAGACAAACAAACAAACAAAAAAAAACCCACAGAGAAACCCAGAAGAGCCTTTTTTCTTTTCAGACTCCTGCCTTGGTAGGAAAAAGATCCACCAGTTACTTTGGATTGATGGGTCAACCAGTCATGCATGACCTTGTGCTCCATATCCCCTTTAGAGCTGCTGCAAATTTTCATGGGAAAGCTTGTGCAATTTTCTATGGAAATGTAAGGCTGGGATAGACAAATGCATCACAGGAGCTCGTTTAATAGCAGAGAGGAAACATCGCATTTATCATATTGAATTCTTTCCCTCAGATATTCATCATTTGCATGTAAAAATGCCATCTGATTTTCTCCCTCATAAACCTGGTGTGATGTTTTCCTGTTTTCCTGTTGTTGTTATTTTGTTTTGGATTTAAATCTGTCACTTTTTAAAACTTATGCTTTGTAAGCCCCACTGCACTCTAGAAGTAGAAAAAAACCTGGGATTTTGAAGGACTGGGAAAGTTGAGATACTCTTTGTTGAGTGTGCTTGTGCAGCAGAGTAGATTTTATAATTACTTGAGTCTGTTCTGGTGCTGGGGTTGCTCTTTGAAGCTGAGTTCTGCCCTGACCAATTTTTTCAGACTATAGGATTTGTCATATTGGCTGGCTCTGCTAAGATCTGGCATGTCTTATTAACACTCTTCAGCAAAGCAACCCACTCTTTGTCTGAAACATATAGTCAGGCAGGTCTGTTTGAACAGCAAAAGCAACCTCTGCACTTCTTAGGGGCACGATGGTGCCAATATTGTGAATAGCTCTCTGCACTTCCCTCACATTAATCTTATTCTGTCTTTATAAAGTGCTGACATATCAGCTGACTCCGTGGGACATTCAGTCCAGTTAGAGGATGATGCTATGACAACTTAGTTCAGGTTTTTAGAAGTTCACGCAGCCAGACAATAAAAAAAAGGCATAACATGCAGAAATGTGGAAAAGCACCGCAAATGCAGAAATGCTATACCATTAATATGGATCCACATTTTAAATGGATGAGCAACTTAGGCCTGCCTTGTCCTCACTTCTGATGCAATTATTACTGGTTTTTGCACAGCAATTAAGAACTTGCAGATGAAGCAAACTGTCACTTTGTGGTCGAATTATCACTCCTAGAGTATGGTGTTAAGGAATGGCCCTAAACAAGTGAACTTATGTGTAAATAACATTAATTTATTGAACTCAAGAACTCTCTGTATGAAGCCTTTCTCAAGATACCACAGGCCTCAAACTACTGGCTGAAATACCCATCTGTTGCAACAACCTGCAGAGCGCACTGAGAAATCCCAGAATGATGGAATAGTTTGGGTTGGAAGGGACCTTTAGAGGCCATCTAGTCCAACCCTCTGCAATAAGCAGGGACATCTTCAACTAGGTCATGTTTCTCAGAGCCCCATCCAACCTGACTTTAAATGTCCAGGTATGGAGTATCCACCACCTCTCTGGGCAACCTGTGCCAGTGTTTCACCACCCTCATCATAAAAATTTGCTTCCTTCTGTCTAGTCTGAATCTACCCTTTTTCGGTCTAAGACCATTACCCCTTGTCGTATTGCAACAAACCCTATTAAAAGGTCTGTTCCAATATCTCACAAAAGCCCCCTTTAAGGGGGCTCCCAGGAGTGTTCTCCAGGCTAAATAACCACAACTCTCTGAGCCCTTCCTCATAGGAAATGTATTCCAACTCTCTGATCATTTTATGAATGCCATCATGAATAAAAACCCATATCACCCTGCACAGACTTAATTTCTTCTATTGTCCTTTTTCCCAACAGCATTTCTTTCTGAAGCTGCTTCTGGCAGAGATTGGTTTGTGTGGCCTTAGGGTGACGCTTTTAGGTGCTGTTTTCTGCCAGTGGCTGTTTTCCTAAGCATTCCCTATCCCTTACTCCGGTTGTATTTGCTGATTTATTTCTGTAAGGATAATGCATACACTAGCAGACAGTTCTGCAGTAATCATGTCTCAGCAGTTGTCTTTGGTCACCAGTAATGAGAAGAAAGGGATGAGCTCAAGAAAATGCTCTAATTAGTTCCTATAGATCAGAACACTTCTCAGCAGAAATAAGCCATGTGTCTTCACATAGCTAATGTCACTGCACTGAAATGTGGGGATTTTTGAAGAAAGAAAATTGCAGTATGTTTTAATGGACAAACCAAAATAATTTTATTATGCAAAACAAACAAACTGCAATAGGCCAAGGAGACGAAGTTCAGGGTTTGTATCTGAAAATCTCAAAATCAAATATGCTTGTGTTTATGTATTTATATTATGTATTTATAGCTCATATTTAGTTTGCTGTGTTCTGCTCTCTATGGCTATTTTTCAGACAGAGTTTCTTAAGCTCCTAGCAAAAATTCTCCTTTTGTTTATGTAGTCCTCAGTGTCTTTCTTGCTGGTTTCAAACTTCACTCCCTCTCTTACTGGGTTGGTACTAAGCAAACTGACCCACTTTCTCTTTTATTAGTATTTGCCCGCAAAGCTTGAGGTATTTGCAAAGAATCCAAGAGTTTATTGTACAAGAATATGCTGTTTCTATTGCAAGCAGAGACAATTTTTGTAAGTGAGAACAGTGAAATTTCACCAGGAGCAAGCCACAGATGTCTTTCACTGAGACAGCTTGCCATTTGTTCAAGGAAGCAGTTTGCAGCTCCTAAAATTCACTTCTGTGAGGAGCAGCTGGCTCAGTCCCCGCTGTGTGCTGCGGTGAGGAAGGCAGGTGTGTGTACTGCTGTCATCCACTGCATCCACACATCCAGTGTGAACATGCATTCACTTTAACTTCTCTGCCTATACCCTCTCTAGACAGAAGAATGACTTTTTCCTGCCCAGCTATTTCTTGGCACACGTTTACTGCTTTGCTCAGGGTGTTTCCCCTGCCTCTTACCGTGAGAATGAGTTGTGAGTCAAACAAGGAGCACCTAAGCCACCACTGTCTCTGACACTTGTCAAAAAACGATGTCTGGGAAGGAGTAGAAAAAGGACTCTCCTCTCTGAACTCTTGCCAGACTCCTGCACTTCTTAGTATGAGTGCTAAGTTTTTAGGAAACCTCAATGAATTTTGATTCCATGAACTTACCTGTCTTCCCTCAACCCACTCTACACTGGCATTGATGTGATTTTTCCTGGTCACTTGAGTAGGAGAGAAAGGCAGCCAGGAGGTGTCCAAAGGTCATTAAGCCTATCTTGTTTCATATTTCTGTCCGCAGAGCAGGTGTTTCCTCTTCAGTGAACCAATGCAAGGAGACTGGTATCCCCCTGTCTGGTCTTTCCTGACTCATATGACATTCCTAAGGTATTTCATAGTTTGGATACCATGGGGAATGGAGGTGGAAGGAAAGTTCAGGAACTCACCAACAGGTTTAGTAGAATTTAATAACAAACTCAAAAATGAAATCAAATCTATTCTGCATGTCAGAATTGTTATTATTGTCCTCTTATGATCAATGGGAAATATTTTTTCTGATATTTGGCTGAATGTTTTGCTGTTTCTGTTTAGTCTGGTTGTCTGTCCTTAAGAATGGCTTATAAAGTTTAGATATAGCGATCTTATTTCACCCAGGCAAGTGGAAACTCTCTGGATTTGGAGAAACATCAGAATTCTTAAATTCTCCATTCTTGTGAAACTTTACATAAGAACTGATACCCTAAACAGTTCAGCTAAAGTACAGTCAAAACTGGAAGAAGGCTAGAATGAGCGTCTCTAAAGTTTAGTTTTTACTGGATGTTTGTTAACAAGACAAAGTTTCCTAACCAAAGGAGAATGAAGGCTGTCACTTACAGCTCATCAGTTTACACTGATAGCATGCCACTGTGTTTATTATCCACCCTTGCAGAGTTCATTCATTAATTTGGTAGAGAATAGAGCCAGATGCACTGTGTTCTGTTAAAGCTGTGAGTGCTAAAATGTCACTCATCCGTAAAAAGAAAACCACTGAATGTTTTTGCATGTTCACCAGTTTGCTGCAGTCTTATATTACTTGTGAAGTGTATGTGATGGCATTTCTGGGACAATCCTGCATGCAAGAAGCTCAGCACTTCCATCTCCTCGGAGAAGCACATCCACTGGTGACATTAACAGTGATGCATAAACCAGCAATGATAAATTAGACATTACATTTCCCAGCCTAACTCTGAGTGATTATGCCTTTGAGAGACACCTCAATTTCTTCAGTTGTTTCTATAGCCTCTTCGTGTTTGTGTATACAGTCTGTGTGTGTGTGTAGCTCCAAATCAAAGCTGATGAAGGTGGGAGGAATATAGAAAGATGGAAGAGTAATGTTTACAGCAAAAGAGCTGAAAAAAGGCGATTTTTACTTATCTGGACAGGTGGATTGCTGTGGAAGGCAATATTTGATGGAAGACCCATGCAAATGTCAGGCAAGAAAGCAATACATTCTGACAGCTATCAGAGATCTAGCAGAAAGATGCCTCTGAAAAGTAAAGTGAAGATCTACAGCAGCAAACATCTTCGGTGTTTCCTGTGGAGTGGAGATGTGGCAGCTAAGACAGAGTAGAAATTGGATGATTTGGTACAACATGTCTAAAATCTGCCTGGACCTGCAAAGCAGGGAGGGAAATTGTTAAGCAGATTTTTTTGCAGATCTACCAACTATATTTGAGCCAGACATTGTACAGGGGCTAAAAAAAAAGGATACAATTTCTAGTGAATTTATTGCTTTTCTATATTACTCAAAGCTTGAATAAGCAAGTTGTCAACTGTAGCTCACAGGGACAGTGAAGAAAAATGGCAGACAAGGCTATGACAGGTTGGGTGTTGGAACTGAATACAGAGAGGGAGAACATCTGTGAGCTGAATTTGAACAGAGTCCAGGCAACTGAGATGCAAACATGTCACCTCCCAGTCTCTCTGCACAAAGGAACTTACCTGGTCAAAAATCATCTGGTCACACAGAAAAGTGCCCTATTACTGCAGAATGGTTTGAAGAGGTACAGTGTTATGACCTCTCTACTTGGGAAGACTGATACAGATATAGCAGCTCAAATAACCACTGTTCTTACTGCTACAGTCATTCTTGTATCAAAAATAAATCAAGATTCATGGTTATCTTTCCGGATAAGAGTTTATATTCCAGTGGGAAGGCATCTGTAAATTAATCGTGCTTCAAAGACCTTACCCCCTTGTTTAGCCCATTCTCCTGGGTAAGCAACAGATGATATAATGCAGTCCCTGCAGCTTCCAAAGGATCAGAGTCTGCTTTCCTAATTGTAGGAAGAGGGCAGTGTTTCTTTCAGTTCTAAGCTTGCCTTTTCAAGGAGGAAGGGGCAGTATGAGTGAAATATCTAAGATGTTAACTTGGAGGAGGATTTTTACCCCACATAGAGATACTTCAGATGGGATGAAGCATAAATTCTCAGTCTTGCTCACACAGGGAGATATCAGAAGCACAAACTTAAGGGAGGAAGCATGTATCTATCTTAGCTGTGTTTCCTGGCACTTAATTTTTATATCTACATAAATTTCTGTTGGCTTTGTGGGTAAGTGTATCTACCCATCTGATTAACCCTTGGAAAACTCTTACATACAAGTGGAGGCAAGAAGATAATTATTTAGTGCAGCACTTTGCATCAGTTCTCTTCGGCTTAGCCATGAATGGGTTTGTGTAGATACTAAGATATAGGTTAGACTATATTACTAAGATTATGTGAGATTTAAATTACTCAGGGATATAGTCTCAAAGCATGTGAGTATTTGAAAAACTGATTCTAAGTACAGTGCTGTGTTCCATCTCAGTTTCCATCACTAGTCATCCAGGCTATTTGGTAATATGAATCTCAAAGCCTGAATATTCAGGTTTTTTCCTTTTAATTTTGAACTTCTTGTCCCTTGAAAACCAGTGTTAAGCAGAGGTTGCTAGGTAGCTTTTTTTTGTCAGATGAGCTACCATGTTATTTATACCACTTTATCCCCCCTGTCCATCTAAATCATCCCTGACTTAAAGATCACCATTAAATAGTGTATTTTTATAATATAAATAGGAATGATTGCTATCTGCCCAAGTGGAACTGAAATAAAATCCCACAGTTTGTGATAATAGCTTCACAGTGTGTCCTGAGGGCTGGTGAGCCACTGCAGCTCTATTGATTTCAAGATATTGCATACAAGTTCTTAAAATGTGTTATTAAATAGGATTTTCTCCTATTATTTGCTATAAGTAGAAGGTGAGACACCCCACAAAATGCCACAGTAGAAGGACAGCTGAGGAGGCAGGTGAACATGACAAAGAATCATTATTACACTGGTGGTGCTCACCTTACTCTAACAGAGCTGGGTTTGTGTGAAGCACAGCCACAGCAGCTCCCAGCTGGACCTCTCAATTTTGCTGCGTGCCAAGTTCATACTCCTTTGACTCTTTCTTGAGATTTTTTAATCCTGCAATTTCAGGGAAATGAATTTCAGCCACTGGCTTCTGCATTGCTTTCTAATAGCTGTAAAATCGTCCAGGTCCTTTGGAAATTACCCAAGAAGCATGAACTACAACAGACCTTTGGAAAATATTGTTATAAGTTCCAGATGCTCTTAGGAGTGTTTCCAACAGCCTTCAGTGATAAAGCCTGGAAGCTTTCCAAAACTGGTAAATGCATCTAATTCCCTCCAGGTCCAATAGCTGCTACAACCTCCCTCTGAGCCTTGAACCGCGAGCACATTGTACTTTTGTTGGGTAACTCAGGCTCTTCTTTAGCAGATGATCAGAATGTAATCATGTTAGCAGTGAATTTTGCATTAAAGCAATCCCAAAAATACTACCAATCACTTTAAGTTTATGAACCACATCTCTCAGAAATGAACCTGAGTAACAGGAATTGTGTGAGAGTCAGATAATCCTCCCAGCTGCAGAGAGCTGTTCTAGCAATTGTTTTAAGCTGTTATTGTGGGATGAAAGCACTGCTTTAGCTGTCCAACAGTAATAAATGGGGCTTTTTCTTACACAGCATTTCTTTTTCTGGCCATCACTTGATCAACTGTGTATTTTAATCTGATGCTGTAATGGTTTACCTCAGTTTTTCTATTACTGCTTTTCAGCCCAGGGGCATTTTATTTCATTTACTTATATTCTTTATTACTTCCCTATTATACATTTCCCATTACGATGATCACTATTGTTTTGAATGGTTCTTGATCTGAAAGATACTGCAATTATTTTATCCACATGAATTTCAGCCTTCATGGGGTGCAGAGTAGGATTGCTGTTTTGTACAATAGAAGGCTTTATATGTTAAATCCTTTCCTTTGACCTGTGCCTTAGAGCATTGAAGCCTAATAGTGTAAAACATTTGGCTGTGAGCCCGTGACTGACGGGTTTGTAAGAACTAACCAAGTCCACCTGCCCAGTCAAGGCATAGCTGGGGACAGTAATAGCAACTGTGACAGCTAAATCCAATTGGACTATGTGTTGGGAAAAACCAAAAGCAAATATCTATTCAGCTTCAGAGCTCAGCAAAGCTGTAGCTGCCAGTCTGAGCCTTTTTTCACTGGATGGGACAACCTATGCAGATGCAGGTTTGTGTATGTACAGGTCCAAAACAGTAGAGGCTTCAACAATCATCTAGGGGATTAAATTTGGTTTGCAAGTGCACCTAGACCTTCCATCTCTCTGCCTGATCCTGGCTGGCAAGTTTTCTTCCTATTTGCAGAGATACCAGAACATTTTATGAAAGATTCCCGAAACTACTCGTTTTCTAAGTCAGTGCATCGAGTGAACCAACCCCAGCTTATCTAACAGACCAAAAAGAAATCTACTGAGTCTGCTGAGTCCTCACAAACCACCCAGTTGTCCCCACCATGGTGACATGTGCCATCCCTGTGACAGGGGACAAGCTGAGGGCCGTGGCCTCTTGATCTTGTTGTGCACAGTCCCGTGCTTTACACTGACGGTTTAGGAGCCTGAGCACCCATGGAGACAAACTTCCAAATTTATAATCCTAAAGGGTACCTTTTCACGTCATGGGTTGTGATCAGTTTTCTTCTAGAGGATTTTATCTCCCTGGATCTATATGAGATTCCGGGGGGGTTTTCCTGCTCCAAGTCCTTTTCTGGCAGGAACTTCAGGACAATAAGATGACCTAACTCTGGTCTCATACAGGTGCATCTTTAATCTCCCCTTAGAGGAGAACTCTAAAAATCACTAAATGTTAGGAAAAAAATGATGAAGACAAATATCTTATTGTAACTTTTTCGGGATTTTTACTTTCACCTACTTCCAAAAACTCATTGGTGCATGGATTATTAGGCTTTGAAGCTGTGTACTCTGCTTGGGATTTAGGTTTTAAATGTGGAAAGGCTTCAAAGTGGAGTGTTAGACTGCACCAACAATGTTTTTCATCACACAAACTCTAAATTTTGTGTGTAAAACTATATTTTCTTGCAATTTTTCTTCAGTGTTTGTGGTGACTGTAATGTCACCATCTGTTCAAGAAGAAACAGCTCAGATGTGTCAGTGAGATTAAAGCCCTGTAATGTTCGAAAATTTCATATTATGATATATTACTTGTTTTCATTTAATATATGTCTATACTGGTTATTGTTTGTAGTCAAAATGCCCAGCTATAAGAGTCATATGTGAGAAACTCAAGACTAACTGGATACTTGCGGTGAAATTTTCCTGGGAAGTTGAAAGAAGGTTTTTTTTTGGACTTCAGTTTGCAATGTTTCTGAAATTAGGTCCAAAAATTACCTGCTTATTTTGGGCCTCTTTAATAAAAACCTTCAATTCAGAACAGACATTGCCTTGGTTGATCAAGTTGTGTTCTGTCTACTCCTGCATTACAGCTGCAGCAATCATGAACCTTGATGTTCTAATAAGAGTGAAGCTTCTTTTTTATCCTTGCATGAGACAGTCTATCAGAGACAGGATTATACCAGGTTTAAGGTCTTACACCTTGGCACACACAGTTTTCAAGTCCAAGTTTTGTGACTAACAATTAATTGTGCATACTTGTTTTATCTAGTGATTTCGGGTCAGTGACCCCTTTGAAAAATTAATCATATGATTTTTTTTTCCTTCAACAACTGTTTCTATTCTTAAAATATTTATGATGGAAATTATTTAAAGAGATTCCTTTATGTAAAGGGATATTTGCCAAACTGCATGGGAAGCAGTGATTTTGAGATCTATTTGTAAGTTGCTCGTTTCTGTAAAAGAATCCAACAGGATTTATGTCTCCTTTGGAAAGCAAACTGGAACTTAAAAGGGGAACCAAATCTGACTATATTTTGGCAGGATCCTCTTCTGGCATTCAGATCCATTAATCTGCACAATCTTGTAGTTTCTAAACTCTTCTACTCATTCAGTGTCCAAATCACATATGAGATTCCTTCTGCCATGAGGAGTCCTCTTCTTTGACAGTGAGAATTAGAATCATAAAATCATAGAACACCTTGGGTTGGAAGGGATCTTAAAGAACATCTTGTTCCACCCCTGGCCACGGGCAGGGACACCTTCCACTAGACTGGGTTGGTCCAAGCCCCATCCAACCTGGCCTTGAAGATTTCCAGGGATGGGGCAGCCACAGCTTCTCTGGGCAACCTGTGCCAGGGCCTCCCCACCCTCACAGGGAAGAATTCATAGTATCTAATCTAAACCTACCCTCCTTCAGTTTAAAGCCATTTCCTCTTATCCTGTCACTCCATGCTCTTGTCAAAAGTACTTCTCCATCTTTCTTTTGGAGCCCCTTTAGGCACTGGAAGGTTGGTGTAAGGTCTCCCTCAAACCTTCTCTTCACCAGGCTGAACAACCCCAACCCTCTCAGCTGAATGCCTTCCCTGGCCAAGGCTCCAGAGTTTGTCACAGTGTTAAAGAGCAAATGGCAGAAAAGAATGAAACTCTAGTAATGGTGATACTTGCATCAACAAAGAGCTCTGTGCATGTAGTGAGGTTCTCAAGGACCTCTGTCTTCACAGCTCTATTAGGATCTTTCCTATTCTGCCCCAAATAGAGTTTCAACGTGCACACTGTGATTTTAAATACATTCTCCTGCCATCACAGAGTTAGTGAAGCCACTGCAAGTTCAGAAGCAACATAGAAATCAAAATGGGACATGAAGGTCTGAGTGAGGAGCTGTTCAGCCTTGCAGATATTTTTAGATGGCTGAACATCTCACTTATGGTGACTTTCAGAAATACTTCTAAGGAGATTTACATAATAGTTCCCCTCCGTGTGCAGAAGGAATATATCTCAAGATTAATGCTGCAGAATTTATAAACAATGCCTGTACTGATGACTGATGCCTGACTATTGATGACAGCCAGTCAGAGGGTTAGTGCTCAGATTATTCCAAGACTCTTCCCCAGAAGTATTTTCTTACCTTGTCTTCTGAATCTGGCCACTATTTAATACAAGACCCTCCATAGGAAAAGCTGTTCTCCGAAATACTGGCATAACCAAATAGAAATGGAAAAGATACAAGAACAGAAATAGGCTCTCACATTTAATGAAGATAAGCAGATTATTTACCATTAAGTATCTCACAAGAGCTATCATATATTGTCATTCTCCTTCAATAAACAGTTGGAATTTAAGGCTTAAATTCAAGAACGGTTTAACAAAAGCACTAGATAGTAAGAAGATTTGACTAAATTAGCTAGGTAATAAATCTGCTTAATTTCATTTTAACATAAACCAGACATCAACTTCACAAAAGCAAGGAAATGCAGTAATTTTCCCTCAGGCAACCGGGCCAATTTGTGGGAGTGCTGTGTGGGTAAGGAATGGATGTACCTTGATAGCAAGTACATGGTGTTGAAATAGTTCCCCTAGCTGTTTATACAGCAGATTCAGCAGCTATTCTGTGTAAGAAACCTGACATGTGCTTCAGGATCAGACATTATTAGAAGAAACAGTTGCATTTTAGAACAATCTGTCTCACTTTGGAGAAGAATTAGTGCAACAGAAATGATCATTTTTTTTCTAGCTGGACGAGAGGGTTCTCACAATTCCTGGTGAAAAGCAACGGGTGGGATTCAAACAGCTTGTACGGTTTGGAGGTCAGGAATGCTCCTGAGATACGGTAGATTTTGCCAGTTCAGCAACTCCTCTATTAAAACAAATAAACGAAGAAAAAACCCCACAGTTGCAATGTTAATAAAGTGCAAATTTGTGTGAGTTGTGGTATGTAAAGTTCAAGCTGAAACATAAAGCGTGCTTCAGCAGTTTACAGTAAATGCAGTACTTCAAATCTGGATACTTTAGTATAGCTACAAAATGAAAGTCAGAGATGATAATCTTCAAAATCCCTAAGGCTGCTTTTTTCTTGAGCAATTTCAACCAAGACTTTAATCAGGACAAGAAAATGGGTGAAAAAGCCTTTAGGCATATATAAAACAAACCAAAAATCAGAGTGACAAATCTCCTGCAATGGATAGGATCGGATGATACATACAACCCTGTCAGAGTCCTTTTTTACACCAAATTAAACAAGTCTCTGGGCATGTGAGCTCAAGCATGTGAAGAAGCGAGCAAATGTTTCCAGAGAAGTTTTTTTCATAACCTGTTGAGTTTGTTCTTTTAGTTGGCTTTAGCATAAGAAGCCTAAAGCTGTCTCTGGGTACAAAGTAACAGGTGCCTAAAAACTATAGAGTAGTTATAGAGAAGGCAAGATCTGAGGTCAGATCTCTACATTTTAAAATAGTTTTGTCTCCTGTCGTGCTGTCAATCATATCTCTATTAGTGGTCGGTACCCAAAACCAGAAGGACTGCATGAAGAGTATAATGATATAAACCAATTGTTCCCTGATGTATAAAGGGGGAAAATAATGTTTGACCCCTGTGAGCTGACTGGCGTATGTCTGGAAGTATGAGATTTAATTAAACAGATGGTAGCATACATTACTGCTTTAGAAATGTGATTAATCATTATAAATGTTCTAGGTCCTTTAAAAGAATGACTAGAGCATCTGGCTATGCACGCTGCAACAGTGTACACCCACCTGACAGGAATCCATCTCCATAACATAGATGATACTTCTGTTTATGTTAATTATTCTGAATCTTTATGCTTCAGTTGAACGGACAAGTTCTGGCACATTCTTTTAAATAAGGCAGACTCATTCTGAAGTTAGACTGCATTTAGATTCTTTCTGCTGGTAAATTTTAGCATCAACAAAAAATATGTAGCAAAAAAAAATTCCAACCCTAGCCCACCAGTTTTCAAGAAGCCTGGAGATGAAATTTCGTGTAGAGTTTTAGACTAGGAAAAGGCAAACTGCCTTTGGCTGTTGTGGGGATACTTTTCTTCACTGAATCATTAAGTCAGTCAGGAGCCACAACATGCAAATCCCAGGCAAGTGCATTAACATCATTCCTCAAGTGTTCTGGGTGACAGTGATCACCAGCTCTTTTCAAAACAGCTCTCATGTTACACATATGGGTGATCCAAATTTGTCAGCAGTCAATGAACAGAAGAACTGCCTGGCTGAAGTTCTCTGCCTTTCATGTGTGTCATCCTAACACTCCTTACGACAGACCAGGTGTCTGAGGAGTATTCCTTACGCAGGAGCTTGACAAGTGCCCAACAACTTTCCTGTTCTTCTTAGGAGTAAGCATCAGCTCAGGAGGAGCTTGCTAGTGCTGGTCAGCTCCTTCTGGTGGGTACCTCTGGTTATGAGCTTGGTGATTTATTTGCTTCAAATAGATATTATACTTTTTAGTCTTCTATATTTATCCACGTTCTGTCATTTAGTTCCATCTGCTGTACATGGGAAATGGAGTCTTTATTTTAGAACCCAAACTGCCGTCAGCTTGAGGCTTTCAGAGACTGACAGTGCTCTAGGGCTGGACAGGACCCTTGTTTTCAGTCTGTTCTCTGAAGTGCATTCTGTGAATCTATGAATTTACATCCTTTAACTTAATTCCTTTGTGTTCTCTAATTGCACATTGCTGGCTGATATCCAAGTTATACAACAATCATGCGGGAGATGTTTGGTGCCTTGCAGGATGGGGAGGTGTCCATGCAGCTCTCTGAGATTCTTCTTCTTGGGAACACTTAAGTCATGCTCAGATAAATAAGAGATGAGACAAGCCTGAGACTGAACGGCAGCCGTCAGGACAGAGCCAGTGTTGAAAAACAAGCACTGCAGACTTAACTGATAACCCACCTATATAGGTGTCTATACGTTTTTGTTTGCCAAAGTCACATTAAGAGCCAGAGGTACTCAAAGCATCCAGTTTGCTCTGTTTCTCTTGCTCAGCAGATCAATGAATTAATACTCTCTATCATTTTCACATGACTCTGAAAGGCTTACAGAAATAAACTTACTGTAGAGGATCACCTTCCAGTTTCTGTGCATTTATAAATGCCATCTGTTCATATCTGAGAGCTGGGTGTTATGGTAACCTGAGTTTTTAAACTTGAGCTAATTGCAGAGTACTTACCCATACTCAGGGAGCACATATGCATGTGGGTGAATAATGCTGGCACAAGGACGGGGACAGGGAAAATCCAGAATATGGGAAGCCTTTGAATGATCTTTCTTGCCATGGTGATCTGGTTGGAAGCAAGGAGGTGGTCTCCTCCACAAGCCCAGGAAGCAAGGAAGGTTACTTGTAGTACTGCCACATGCCCAGAGGCCAGATAAAAATGACTCTGCTTTTTCTGGCCGTGTAAATTGAACTTTGGGGAGAAGATGAGGGCAGGGTGAAGCCTCTATGTTGAAATTTTATTTTTCGTATAAACTTTGAGATACCTTGTGTGTGATTGAATGTGGAAGTGCCACCAGTTCATTCCACCTGTACAAAGAAAAGCTCTTGATTGCTCTGGCTATGGAGTGAATTTGAATCACCCTGCACAAAACTCTGTGTGCATTTACCGAACTTATAAGGTTATTCTTCATAGAAAGTAATTTGGCATATGTACATAGAATTTTCCCAAAAGCCTTGTGCTTTTAAAAGTGGGTTTCAGCATGTGGCCATGTAGATCTAATAGAAGTTCATAAAACTATATCCAAAAGTTGGACAGGTACACGGCCTCATTCCCCAAAGTGGACTCTGATATTAGCTGTATCCTGCTGCTGTTTTCCTGCTTTGTGTGTCCATTAATTATGGATCAATTATTCAATTCTTTAGGAACTCAGGTGATGCCTGGGCTACTGAGTTGTGAAATTAAAGCAATGCCACAGTGAACAGGAAAGAACATGCATTTACTTCAGAACCATCCTCCTTCTATACTGATATTCCTGGGACAAAAGCATTTTTCTTCAATCAATAATTCAGCCAACTCGTTTGATTGTCCTTTTCCCCACACTGCTTCCAACTCTTCTAGCATATCATTTTTCAAGACCTTCTTTCTGAGTAACAATTTTTCCACATAACAGCACAATCAAAATCTGAAAGCCAAATGCCTGTTGTCGTCACCATAGGCACAATTCGCTCTGCTCTGTGTTTCCTAAGCAAAGCACAGCACAATTATCAAAAGAACAACTTCTTTACAAAGTGAATCTTGTGCTTCAGTCAAATTTAGCCACTGAGGATCAGCTCAACAAAAAAAGTATTAATTTTCTATTTGACATGCTGGAAAAAGTGTCAATCCAAACCAAGAGCAGTGGCTTCTCAGCTGCTGGGACCAGGAGGAGCAGCACCCTCCAACACATTGCTCATTTTGCAGTCAGTCTCCTGCTTATCATCTCACTTCAATTCCTCTAATATGTAGCTGGTGAAGTCAGTTCCTCTTTACCTTTGGGGAGTGAAATTTCTGGTGACAAGTTTTTTGTTAGTAAGAATTGTTTGCTTTTGAAAAATGCTCTCTAGTGTAAAGAACCTGAATAAATTTGAAAGCAAATATTTACACAAAATCAAACTCTGCTAACAAATGAAGATAATGGCCTGTTATTCATTGCCTTACCCTTTGTTCAGTCATCTACATCAATCAAGTTAATCAATTAAGCAAATTACAGGAAAAAATCTCACACTTTATAGCATGTTTTTGCATAGGGAAGAAAGGGAAATTAAGCTGATAATGTTTTCAAGTATCTGTCCTTCTGCTAAAGTGCCAGGTCTTTATGGAGTGCTGTATTTAATGTTATTAGCAGCCTCCCTGCTAATAACTGCTGTATTGTAAGTTATGTTTAATAATGCAGCATGAAGCCATGTCTGTATACGTAGGAAGAGATGTCTTTGCTGCTGAGAAACAACCTGCTGGTGTCAGAATTCTTTAAAACCTCAGGACAAGGGGTGTAAACCGGTTTGTGCCAAGGTTTCCTCCAGTTCTATTACAAAATGCTGCTTCTGTGGTATGGAACAGAGGGTTGTTCACACCATCCACCTGAGGCTGCCTTGGAGATCTCAGCAAAAACCTACTTAGAGCACCCGAATTTGGTACCCAACCTTCCTCTATGGCTAGTGAAAAAAAAATTAAGGGTTTCTAGTTGATTCCTGACACCAAAGTTAGACATCGGATGCTGTGCAGATTAAAAAAACTCTTTAGTCTCTAAATCTACCAATAGCAAACATTTCACGTTTGGCTCTTGCCAAATCTTTCAGCTTATCTTAGTGCTCAGTCTCAGAAGTAGAATTTAAATTTGTGACCCAGAATTTTATCCTTGCCAGGTTACCTGGAATTCCAACTTATGTAAAGTGGAGCTGTGGCCTGAAAGATATGTTTGTGATTCAAGCTTGTGTAGGAATAAAAATTATGTCTTGACTTTTTTGGTTTGGTTTGGTTTGGTTTGGTTTGGTTTCCAGAGGTGGTGATCCTGACCTTCTGTGATGGGAAAGATTGTCTTCTCTCATGTGGTCTGTGAAGGTGTGAAGTATATAAAGGGGTTTTTTTTTACCTTCTTTTTTTAGGTTTTGCATGTTAAAGGGCAAGAAAACTTACTTCAGGGTAGTCACATAGCAGTGTTTTTTGGATTGTATAAGTAGACTGCAATATTATGCTGTTTTGGCTGGGCTTGTACATATGATACTTTCAGAAGTTCTCCCTGAGTGGGAAGCAACAGTGTGCCTTAGGAATCCAGAGCAACTTTTTGGTTACAACTAGAGTTGCAATATAGAGATTTTTTTTTTTTAATTGAAATCTCTAACCTGTGAAAAAACTGGGCTGAAAGTTAGTTTGTCCATTTAGAAATCAAAGGCTAAAGCTTCCCTTCGTTTGTTTTGAAAGCTTCAGCCTACACGTATTTGTCGGTTTCTTCCAAAAAATACTGCTCAGGTGTAATAGCTGCCAAAGGATGGCGAGATGATGCTCTGCTCTGGTGGTTAGTCATTCATTGACAAACTGCCTGCTTTTGCCACGAGATTTATATGGCCATTTAAAGAAAGAAAATTCAGGACCTTAGACTAGACAAGAGCAGCATAATGTGCTATTTCTCCATCTAATGAAAATGTCAGCTTCTCTGGTCACTCTTCCTTCTGCCCAAGAAATTCTGTGCCTTTGAAAGGCAGGCGTGTTTTATACAGGACAAATCTAATTAAAAGGGGTCTTTCCTTTCCCTCCTAATGGAATATTTTTTGAGATCTTTATGAGGTTCAACCTCACTCTCAAGACCAGACTCATCCATCCTCATTGATGCCCATACAAAGCACCCACGTATGGAGGTCCCTAGAGAGAAACAGTCCCGGAGGGGATCTCAGCTTTGTTCATTCCTAAGGTCTGTCTGGAAGGAACACCAATACACTCAAGGCCAGTCCCCTTCAGGTTTCAAATGCATATCTTCCTGAGGTGAATACAGACATCTTCAACTTACCTGTGCCAGAAGGCATAGTGATCCTATGGATGAGTTTGCCCAAATCTGCTCCCAGACTAGAATTCATCTTGCAGCACAGACACAACAGGATCACCCGTAGAAGTTGGTTGTGCAGGAACCAGGGACTGCAAGCTAAGAAAACTTGCATCTCTGGACTTCAGTGCAGCAGTCCTTTTAATGGGGCCAATCACACCAGCTTCAAAAAGCACCTTGAGCAATTTAGATAAGCTATTTAGTAAGCAGCACTATTAATAGACCCTCTGACAGCGAACAGGGATAACACTTCTCACGGCTGTAAATTAGAGTTTTTTCCTTTCTCATGGGGAGTTGGAATAGTGCTAGCAACCACAGCAAACACATTTCCTGATTGC
The DNA here is from genome assembly GCA_013396775.1 of Cephalopterus ornatus. Classification (NCBI taxonomy): domain Eukaryota; kingdom Metazoa; phylum Chordata; class Aves; order Passeriformes; family Cotingidae; genus Cephalopterus; species Cephalopterus ornatus. Next base: position 53,168 of record VZRE01003958.1, on the reverse strand, counting down.
TTTTTCCTTTCTGTCTAACTTCAGAATGCATCACTTCAGGGACTGTGCATCACTTACTGAATTGCTCCTGCTTGCTCCCCCTGCTGCTGCCTGCTCTGTCAGCAGTCTGGGATCCAGCCGGTGACATTTTTCACTCCTTGCCTCAGAGGCACACGGTGCTGAGTCCTGCCCAGATGCTCCTGCACGCCTTCCTGTGAAGTCTAATGATAGAGCTGTTCAGCTGAGTGATACTCATAGCAAGAGGGGCAGGACTTGAGGAAGAAAACCACACAAAAAGCAGCCTTGCCTCAGATGTTGAAGACAGTTGGGGAAGAACTTGATTTCTATTTAAAGGGCACTTCTGCTTTACCAGTTCCGAAGTGCAATGTGTGGAAAGGAGAGATGATTATGCCACACAATAGACTGCATATAGACACAAAAGAAGGGTGAAATTAAAACACATTTCTTCATATAAGGCATGATGTAATGATTTCTGTCATGCTTACAGTCATAAATGAAAATAGCAATTCATTACATACCCAAACTAAGAAAATAATTGAGGCTGCAGGTAGTATATAGGTAATAAAACCAAAACCAATCTAAAGGCCAAGAGGCTGAGTGCATTTTCTACTTTATTTATTAATTTTGATCTACACCAGAATAGACTAGACTAGAAATAACCATGCACCTGCTCCGAGCACCCTGCCAATTATTTCAAACTACAGACCCAAAATGCAATATGAACAGCTCCCTGCTTCTAACAAAGCACAGATATACCCACTCAGATATTCCTACCCCTGCTTTTCCACCAGCACTTTAATTCATTTCTCTTTCTCCCAGTGCCAGGTCAAGTAGATGAATATTGCAAGCACTGCTGGTTGATGCAATAGCAAAGTATTCTTTTCTTTTCCTCATTTTTCAATGAAAAGTAGGAAATGTTGCCTAAAGTGCAATGAAAACAGGTTGCAGTGTCTGTTTTTAGAAGCGGGCTTGTAAATTATTAGGCTTTTGTTCCTTGTTCTGCCTTTTCTTGAGAGACTGTTTTTTCTCTTCTTTTCTGTTCTTAGCTACTCTGTAATATTTTGACCTAAGAACTTCCTCTCTGCTCTCCTCTACCTTTTAACTCACTAAGGCTTGAGAGGATGAGTAGCGATATTGCTTTTAGCCGGAGAAAGGTATCTGAAAATCTGCCAGTGCCTAGCTATTTAACCACCACATCTTTCTCTCTTTTAATCTCAATAGAGGTTCAGTTCAACAGTAAATCATGCATTATTCTGAAAGAATGAATACCTTAATAGTTAAGATTCTTAACAATTAATTTAACAGGTGTTGCTAATATTTAGATATAAACCAAGCAAACTGTTTTTCCCAGAGACATAAGAGTGATTCTGTGTTACAACAATAGTTGTGAAGCCATAGGTGAAAACTTATCACCCTGGAAATCAATGGCACGACTACTTAGAGTGCCAGGGCCTAGATTTTCAAACAAATTAAGTGCCTGAATCCATTTGAAAAGCTCAAATCAGTCACAGGCAATGTCATCCCAATATCCAGATGGTTTGGGTGGGGTCTGTAAATCAGTTTACAGTCTGCAGAGTAACCCCACGGCACTGAGAGCAGAATGTAGCAAAGGACCGCTGAAAGAATTTAAGAGATTCAGATGCCCATATCCATGATTCCTCCTTCCACTCCTGCTACAAATACTATCCATTCATGCCTTATCTGGCTTCCCACAACTAGGTGTGAGGCTGCAGATGCACATTCTCTTCTGGAGTATCTGTGCTGCTTGAAGAGGTTCTGCCCTCAGCCCAAACCCATCTGTCTGCTCTCCCTCTTGCTCTCTCCCTAGCTTTCAAAAGCCATCTGATACCCTCCAAGTCTTCCAGCTGTCTGTCCAAATCTCACTGATGTTACCAAGAGCCACTAAAGTTTGGGCCATAAAGTAGGAAATGAGGAATTCTTTCCCTGAAAGGGAAAAAACCCCATTGTTTTTTCTTTTCTAATCAAGGAAAAGAAGTGGAAAAGATGACATCTATTTTTTTCAGCCCAAAGTCCAGGTCAAAAGGTGGATTTCTCATTGGCTTCACCTTGTTGTTTCCTTTGTTTTTTATAGAACAGAAAAACCAGCATGGTAAATGTATGTTGCATTTCAAATCTGCTCTGAATTGTGCTGCAGGGAAACCCACCCCTTCTCCAGGGGATGCACAGGATCCCCAGGGACAAGAGGCTCTCTGTCGCTTTCCCTCACTCCCCTACTCCAGTATGGAGCCCTTAAGTTTTGGTACAATACGTGTCATACAAGCTCTGAGCTGAAACTTGATGCACGTATTTTTTGCTGTTTCATTTCAGGAGACGTGCTCGCCTGGTACATAAATAAATCTGAAGGTGACTGCACCAGATGAAATATTAATAAAAACTCCTTCTTCCCACTTCTACCATATCTTTGGTGATTCTTTGTATCCAGGCAAACCAGGTAAGTGACTTGCTGAGCTGCAGCAGATGCTCCCTCTTCCCTTATGGTCCCTCAGAAGCTCCTGCTGCAAACTCCTGAGCCCTGGCTGGCTGCTCCCGGTGTTTCTGGTCCCTGTGTGTGCTGCAGGCTCCTGGTGCCCTGCTGTGCGCAGCTCCTTCCTGCTCACCACATGCTGTGTTCCCTGAAATCTCTTTCTGGTCAGGTTTAGTTACTCTCTGGATCAGAAACAATGTTCCCCTTCCCAAAAGGTTCACCTGATAGTGCCCTTTCAGAGGATTTTGCTGCAGGGACTGTGAGTAAACAGATGCTATCACAGGGAAACTGAAAGTCTTTGCTTAATCAAAGGGTGTTGTACGGCCTATTTAATGTTGACAGAATTAAGCATAATTCTCATAAGCATAATTCTCAGAGAGCTTTGACACACAACTTGCCTTCTCTGTTTTATAAAATGACTGAAAAGTGCTTCAGCATTTCCAGGCTGTCCCCTTCTGTTTGAGTAGCAGCAAATACTTTTGTGTTGCTTCTAAGTACCTTTGTTTGGATGCAAAAGTGTATTTGAAATGGCATCAAGACCTCCTTTAAATTTTCTGTCCAATAAAAGGTGTGTGTGGGGGGCAAGGTATGGATGTGGTTTATAAAATTTCATATTTGGTGCCCTTTAAGTTTTGCAATCCCATTTTCTTGAGATTCCTTACAGATATATTTTCAGGCTTAGAACTGAGTAAAGGTGAACTTTATTAAATAAATTCATTATAATGGTATTTCATAGGTTTGGGCTTGCGATTAATGGATTGTTAATTTATACTTTAAGACTAGCAGAACATGATCATATAAATTGTCTTATTGAAGTTAACAGGGCTGTTCTTTGAAGAAAAATGCCACTCAGCAGAACACTTAAATGTATGCATAGCTCTAAGCATATGTTTAAGTTCAAATGAAGTCAATCTTTTGGCTTTAAGAGGGCTTGACTGTGCTTTTTTCTTTAAAACATTTATATTAATATACAGGGTGGCTGCTGCAGTAGCCTTGGGGTGTCATTAATGTTTTAAAAACAATAGTCTTTCTAAGCACTCATGAACATTAGATAAGAGAACTACTATTAGTTGGCAGCAAGCTTAAGGCCTTAAAAACTCTGTCATCTGATATGTCTATTAAACATTCACATGTATTTTACAGATGCAAAGAAGAGCATTTAACTGCATTCCACTTGCTGAAGTACCTACTGCCATGTGTTGTCAATAAGAAGTTGCCAGAGTGCAGTTCAAGAATGGGGGTAAGGAAAGGACATTTCTGCCTACATATTCAGAAAAAAAAAATATTGTGGATTTGCTCTGAAAGTCGTTTTCCTTGGATTATTTTGGAATATCCTTTCCCCTCATAGACTAATAGTACCTCATGAAGGGATGGGAAAGGGCTTTCTGTGGTCACATTTCTCTGTGGTGGGCACAGCACAGCGTGATGAAGGAGCATCGCTGGCACAGCAGCCACTTCAGTGCATCTCCCTTGCAGCAAAAACTGCATTGCATAAGGGTGGTTTGAAGGCAGAAGTTCATTTATTATATTTCTGTAACAGAGACACCTAACGTCTTAATTACAAGAAAGCGATACGGAACTAACAGGAACATTCTACATTATTAAACAAGGGTATGGAGGTTGAATGTGTTTTTTTCTCTATGCACGTAGGGCACTGTATATACAATGGAAACTTTTAAAGTAAGCATTCCAAATCTAACTCTCAAGGTCCTTATCATAGGTAATCTATCAAGAAATGCAAAACAAACAGCACGGTTAATCCCTTGCTTCTTAAGCGTATCCGCGAGTTACTTGGCAGCACAAAAGCTCCACAGAGCATCATTTCCCTGACTGAGAGGAAATCACCCCATAATTTTTTCTCCCTTTTAATTTCCAGATCAATTTTTTTCTAGAGACTCAAAGGGTTTCATATCTGCAGCCACCACTCTCTCTAAAAGGGCAGGATACTGCTACTGTCCTGTTGGTGTCCATAGTCCAGTTCATGCCTTAAATTGTCCCCAAACCTACTGACTGTCCTTTAGTAGGGAGTTTCATTCACATCAAAGAACTGAATGACAGTTATAGCAAAGGTTATAGTCCCTTTGGCCTAAGGATTCTTTTATCTAAAGTAAGAATAATGAATGAAAAAACAGCAGCGATGATGATTGATCAAATCTGGCCCCTTCATATTTGAGCAAACCTTCCTGGTCATCATTTTACGTGGCTGAGATTAGTCCTGTTTTTGCAAATGACCAGGTACATTCCTAAAACCAGGGAGAGGGAAGGACTGTAATCATATAACCCAGGAGCCCCTCGTTGCCATTTCTCATCTGTAGCCTGAGCTCTGCCATATAACACCCGGTTGCTGTTGTCTTGAAAAACAACATTCTCATTTGCAGAAATGGGCTGATAATATGATATTTTTTTAAAGTTCTGTTCCACATAAATGCACGAAAGCAGCAGGTTCACACCACTGTGTTTTCTGCTGGATACGAAACGGTGCAATTCAGAGGAAATTCAATACTGCCTCTCCTTGAAAGCCACGTACAGATACACATGAATTGAAAACAGCAAAAGTCCTTCCTTATCTGGCTGTGGGTATTAAGAACCAGTACAATGGGTAAATGTTGGTTAAACGTCAGATATACTGCACTGGGCAGTGCTTTAATCAGTGGTTTCTATATATTCAAAAAAGAGATGCATACTTTAAATTAAAAGCTCTGTGAAAATAAAAAGAAGACAGTAGTGCTCTTGTTAATAGGATGTAGAGAAATACCAGAAGTCCCATTCAAACATTTTCAAGCTTTTATACAGCGAAGCTATGCAGGTCTCAGAAATCTATAATAACAGAAATGTAAGCTTTTAACACTGCTGTTCTGTTCCAGTGAATGACCGTAAGTATGATATTTATAAAGTTTTGTCTTTGCCACTCCAGGACCCAGTATAAAAACTATTAAGTTTACAATTAGAAATATGTTCTGTTCTTTTTCCTAATTCCAGTCTGTACTCTGGAAGTCAAGACACAAACTTTCTATCACAGGCATTGGAAATAAAGAAGGCTCTTTGCCAAAGTAGGCACAAATTGATGCCTGAATAGCTTCATTTTTTAAACGCATCTGCAGTAGACTTAAACTTATTAAACAGCCTACAGGATACTGGTGCAAAGGAGGTAACTTCTATTTCCCTCTTCCCTCTGATCTGGTTCTCAGGAGCTGAGAAAAAATATCAAAATAGTTTCTGTCATAACAGTCAGCAGGGTAAGGCGAGCGGTGTCTGAAAAGGGGACAGGGCACAGGGAAAGGTGATGTTCTTACTTGTTCTTTTCCAACTTGGACCACAGTTTGACTTTCCCATACAGAAAATTCTCACTGGGCTGGTGTAAGGGAGCTGTGAGCAAGTTATCCTCTGAATATTCATGGCTGGTTTCACCTAGAAAAAACAGAGAGTAGCCGTAGTCCACTCACAACTGGACTGAGTGACCAGTGGACAGAGCTGGCTGGCATTAATCCTTAAAATACACTGTGATATGCAAAAATTAGGCAAGTATGATCAAGCAATATGGCATACATATGCTCACTACTGTCAAAGTTCAGAGCTGTTGTGGTCTAAATAATTTTCCAACAGAAAGATGGAGATATTTGTTTTGGAAGATCACCTCACTTAATATTTGGCACTGTACTTGTTAACAGATTATTTGAACAGCATTTGGGAATCAATCCATTGTTTTATTTAAATTAAAATTTACTGAAATAATGTAAAGTTGGCCTGTGAGTCTTCTGAGCATTCTTACAAATTTCTTTTGTTTTCAGTTCTTCCTTGAATTAAAAATAAAGTTCCCATGAATGGAAATTTCCTCTGACAGTTGGTATTTAGAGAAGCATTTCTCTAGCTGCAGCTTAGCGTGGATGTTAAGGAATAACAGAAACTTTTTAAATTATAGAACTAATTATCTACACGCAGCTGATCAAACACTTTGCACTTCTAGCTGTGAGCACAGCTCACCACATCTGTTGGCCTCTCCCTGGGTAAGTCTGCGCTGCAGTTGCTGCTGTGAATGTTATGGAGTGGAGACGCACCAAAGGCAGCACTAAACTAACAAGCCTTGGATTTGTTAGTGTGACAGCACAAAGCTTAGCGGTGGCTTTTTGCCTGGAGTCTCACCCAGCCACTTACTGGGTGTTGGAGCCAACAGAGAGTTTTGAGGGTGCCGCAGAGCTGGGCAGCTGCAGCTGCTGTCAGCCGTGAAGGCTAATGCTGCTTGTCCTTCACAACCTCTTCCTTCTACTGTTTTTTGTTTTGTTTTGTTTTTTAAAGTTAGTTTAGTTATACAGAAGGCTCCCCGGACCTACAGATTGACCTTAATGTTCTTAGAGGACAAAAGGATGACTGTAAATTGGCACAACATCAAATAGGGAAGGAGTCCAAGGAGACGTGAGGTAGTTTATCCCTCTGTGAAAAAGTTGAGTATCCTTAACTTGCAGCTAAGTAAAAGAGGAAATTTGTTGAGATAGGTCCAATGTTGTCATGAGTATATTGTATTATATTCAAAATATCTTTTTCTCACTCAGATCATGAGGACTTGTAGAGTTGCAGAACACAAACACTATTAGTTGTACAATATACTTACCCTCACCTATCACACAAATGGACTGTGTGAATAGCTGTTAGACTGCAGGAAATAATCTGTCTGAAAACACAGAGGTTTCCACATGCAGGACTGGAAACGCTGTCATCCATGTGCCTTGGGAAACCCTCCACTCCTATCTTGTGTACAGTCACTTACTTGTGCTGCATGTCCAATAGTAATCCATATATCCATAGGAATAAAAAGGCATGTGGTGTTCCGTTCCATGTTTATGGGTAAGAACAGCGCTAGAAAGCTTTATGATGCTCCATATTCTCTTTGAAAGTAGAAGTGAAAAAACTGCTGAATCCTTTTTTCTTCAGCCTCCTGCCATTCCTCCCCTTTCAGGATCAGCAGTTGTTAGCCCATTGTTTAAAAATCCCTTGTCCTGGTGATGTTTGCGGTGCCTAAAGCACTTGCTTTCTCTGACTAGCAAAAAGCTTCTTTTTATTGTTACTTTTCCCTCCACTGAGTGAGAGAATAAGGGCAAGCGATTTTTGATTTAACCTCCTGCTGCTGAGTTTTCAAATTTTAAAGTGTTAACAAAAAAGAATGCATGTTTTCAGTGCTAAAAGCTCTGATTATACCACAGCACAAATTTATAAAAATCAAAGGCAGGCAGAGAATAGCAAGCTAGAGATACGTGACTGTCTCTCTGCTGGCCTCCTGTGATACAAATTGAACTTTCTCAAGAAAGCAGCTGTAAAGAGAGAGACTGTTTTACCGAGTCTTAGACTGTATCCATTTTTGATAGATTTAGTTAACCTACAAGGGAACAGCAGTATTGACATATATCACTTTGAAAAATGCCAGCTGAACGAGCTATTTTTGTTTCCTGGGTTACATGCTGAAGCCATGTCATTCGTTCTGCCTTTTTTCTGTCCCTGCTAACACATTCTGTTCCTGTATTTTATGATTATATGTTCACTCTCTGAACTACCCCAGAGATATCGATTACATTTTCAGAGAGTGAACAGTATTTCAAGCAGCCTATAGGGAACTCTCACTTTTGTTCCTCTTTATGTAATTTTTTTGGAGTAGAAATATAATTGGATGAGTAAAATTATTATCCTAAAGATTCTTTAAACCTGGTGAATAGTTTTTGGTGGGAAGATTTCTGGTTCTGTAGTTTTCCTCACCTGACATCACACATGAGAAAGAGTTGCTCCTAAAGAAAAAGAACTAATGAGATCAGTTAAATTTGGGTGTTGCCTCAGTGGGTTTTTCCTAAGAATTAATCACTGGCTAGGCCTGTGCCTTCAGAGTCCATCCTGGAAGGATAATGAATATTAAGGAAAGGAACCTTTAGGTTTTTTGAGTCTTCATTAAAACTATGGATACAGTTGCCTGCTGAGGCACCTCATGATGCAGACCCTGCTCTGGGATTTAAGATTCAGATCTGTTAAGATCTGGAGCATGACCAGAAAACTAAAGCAATGTGGACAATATCTCCACTGCTTTTACTCACAGCTTGTTTGGTGAGAGGAGTTTGGGTCAGGCTTGTCAAGAACATTTGATGTGAACAAACCTTTTACACGAGAATTGTTCTGCTTTCCTTTCATTCTCTTTCCTTCTATTTCCCACACATGTAGGGCAGAATCTGTTCTCGCCGTGCTGTGCTGACACCCCGTCACATTCGTGTGCACAAGGCACGAGCACTGCTGTGATTCACACTGGTGTGGCCCAGGACTCCGGTTTGAGCTTGCTGCTCCCTTGCTGGGAAAGCCATCACCAGTTATTTAGGCAGGGAGTTGATGGTGTTGATAGCAGCTCGGAGCAGCTCTGCTCCCAGGCCGGTGCCGGAACACAGATGTGTGACGTGCCATATCCTTAACAGATGGACATGCCATATGCCATTAAAAGTGGTTATCCAACTTTCTCTCACATTGAGGGTGAACAGCTCTTCTCTTTTGCATCAAAGCCCTAAGAGGCAAAAAGCATGTTAGCTCCGAGAGGAGGTAAGAAACTCAAAGGAGGATTCTGCGGATGTCTCCCAGAGTTTCTCAGTGCAGAACAATTGTGAGCCTTTCAAGGGTCCGTCTGCCTGAGAGGTTGCTGTGCCCATATTCCTGGCTGTGGGAAGTATCTACTCTAACTCATAACCCTGGGATTACTCTAATGCGCATCCAAGTCTGAACTAATTTACTTTGCTTTTCCTAAGGCAGGCCTGGAGCGTGGCTAATGTGGTCATGGAGCATCTGGAATGGCTTGGCATACACGAGGAGCAAGCTCCATCTCCACAGAGCAAAGGCAGGGCTTACAGAAATAAACTTGGATGTATAACTGAACTCCAGGGAGGAGTAGTTCCAGGGGAACTTAAAAAGGAGCAGAAAGTTGCACAATGGCCTAAAATCAGCGACACACATGATTTATGTGCTGGTTAGATGTCTTGGTTGGATGGGACACTTCAGCTGCTCCTGTGTTTTCAGCTCACACTTGGTTTTGGACCCATGAGTGATGCTGCAGAATTGTGTGGTTAAGTAGTTTGATGGACTATTGTACAGGTTCTTCCTGATATTCAGGAGGGAAAATTATTGCCATTCCACCAGTTTCTTGCGGCCCTTATGAGGAAGCTGAGGTGATCCAGGTTTTATCACTGTAAGGTATGAGCTGTGTCACAAAAGGGACTAACCCCATTTTAGCGAATGGCTGAACATGTTTACAGTGGTAAAAAACTGCAATTATACTGAGAAATGTAGCCTTTATAAAATAATCTGTGCTTAGAAGACAAGTCTCCTGTGGATAGCGTAGAATTTTGCTGGAATTGTGCCAGAGCAAGACTGTTTCGAAGCTGATTGGTTTGACTTTCCTCTCACTATAAATTTAGTTAATTCAGATGAATGACTGGGCTTTGGTCTGGTTGGTATTTTAGGTGTAAATGATACAAAATGGGAATCGATTGGAAAAGATTTGGGGAAAGTCTTCATTGGTGAAGTCTTAGACCCAGACCAGCTCCTGAGAGTGGTTGTTTTTCTGTCCCAAATTATTCAGAAACCAGAAATGTGGGAGGACTACAACAAATGGCTTTGATTTGGAGAGTCTACAGCATAATGTGAGACAGTGGCCACATTAAAACCTGCATATGGAATTGAATAATGAAAGTACATAGAGGCTGAATAATGCTGAATCAATACATGAATGGAAGTGTGTGACAGGGGTTGCTATGGCATCTCCCTCATTTAATAAAGGAATAAATAAAGGAATGGAAATCTCCATAAATTGCCTCGGCAGGAATTAGAGCTGTTCCTAATGACTCTAATATATGCAGTAGCATTTTTGAAAATTAATTCTCTTCCTTCATAAACAAGAATGGGGAGGGGGAGTGTTGATCATCTTTAAAATGATTTTGTCTAAATTTATGCCAATTCCAGTTCAACAGTCCCTGAAGCTTCACTTGGGGAGTAGGGAAGTTATGAGTGTTTTGTTCAGATGCTTTCTACTATGTGCTGGAAGTGTAAGAGGACAGGTATAAATACACCCCAAAATACACAGAATATGAAACCTAAATCTGAAAGCACTTGAGCCCTTAATTTTATTACTTGACTTAACAGAGGAGGGGTAGTAACAGGATTTACTTGGTGCCCCTGAGCTGGAAAACCCACACTTACATTCCAGTTGTGGATCTGAAGCTACCAGACCACATCCTTACATGCTTAAAAGCAGGGTGTACACGGAATTAATAGAATTACACGATTTGGGTGTGGAGAGATGAAAGGGCAAGCAAGTTATATACAATGAATAATTAATCTATGAAGTTACGATCTGGTTTTACTTGTCAAACATTGATTTTCTCATTTAGCCTCACTAGGATGTGACAATATCCCACACATTTGAACAGTTTAGCCTGATCTGTAACTTTCAGGGTGTGGTGTTTAATTATGTGTCGTCCATCATGTGCTGTAGTTCTTCATGTTGAACAGGGAGTGCTGAAGCTGCACATCTCATCTTGTAGCTGTTCAGATCTATTGGCAACAATTATTTTCTCAGTAAGATCTTTTATTGGTAAAATCTCAATTATTTTAGCAAATGGTTCCAGGCAAATGAATAGCAAAAGGGCATATTACGGCAAAAGGGAATATAAAGAAAATTTGGATGAAACTTCTTATAACGTTTTTTTCCTTCTGTTTAAAGGTTGAGTGGTTGAGTGGAGGTTTCTCTGTGCTTGAGCATTTGTTACCCCGTAAATGTATCACACCCACCACATCTCCTACTGTTCCTGTAGAGTGTATCAACCTTTAAATGAATAATTTAAAGCTAAGTTAACTTTCTGGAGAAGGAGTCTAATGAATAGATGTAACTGATGCCCGCTAGTTATCACATTCCAGGGTACTTGATGAATAAATTGTCTTTTTTTCCCCTAGCATGAAACAGTCCCAATTTTTGGAAATGCATTTGCTCAAAATATCCCTCAAAAAATGCAGGCAAAATCAGGCATTTTTATGTGCAAAAGACCTTCACTCACTTGAGTCACAGTCAAGTTTGTTCTTCAACAACAAAATGTAAAAACCAAATGACAAATGATTAATGTTTTCTTGGGAGAAAATATCATTGTTTGCAAAATCAGGCATTTTTATGTGCTTCATTTAAAGCCTACCAGTCACATGAAGGTCTCCCACCTCATGCGGGTCAGGCAGATGAAGAACACGCCTTTCCCCCTACTTTTGTGAAAAGAGAAAACAACTCTTTGATATTCAAAAGTAGTCAAAAAAGATCATTCAAATGGCTTCATATCTCCTGCTATTTGTCTCAATTGCGAAACAGCAAAATAGAGAAAATGTATAAGAAAACCCTTCACCTTATGAGCTGTGGGCCTATGTAACATCCCTGTCAGAAAGGGAGCTGCACTTTCAGTTACTTACAGTCAGTGTATTGCTGGAGTTAATTAAAAGTATAAATAATTTGCAACAAGGGGATTAATGGGGCTGAGAAAAATTATTTGTCCACATATTGATTGCAAATGCATTTTTCAAATTCCTCATGATCTGATAAATCCCACAGGTGGCAAAAAAATTTAGGCCAGTTCAGTAGCTGAAGACTCAGCACCATTTGAACTGAATTCAAAATTGCTGAATAGTTTTGACTTTTTGTGGCTCTGCTCTGTAAATCAGCAAACAAAATTTGGCAGCTGATCACTTTGTTCCCAATAATAAACTATACTTGAAAATGTACTTGCTCTCTTCTATGGATTTGCACAGATACAATTTTCTTTGGCATGGTGTCACTTTTCTGCCAAACTGTATTTTGAAATTTAATGAGAAGCTAAAGGATGCTTATTGAGTTATTAGTTGCTTTTTACTTATCCATTGGGCTGCATTTTAATCTTTTTACAAGAAGATATGCAAACACCTTTTGGACAAAATTATACAGTAGGAAAGGTTATAGTCACCCTGATTCACAAGCGGACTTTACATGTGCCCCAGGTAGGGACAAATAAACAACTGAATTCGCTATAATATCACTTCACACAACTTCCTCTTGCCGCTAGTTGGGCCTTAATATACTTAGAAGGTTGCTCTTCTAATTTGAACTGTGTGAGACTTTGGCTGGAGGCTACTTCTGTGTCCCAGTGATAAAAGAAGACATAAAACAACCCAGTGCCTGATCATGCTCCCTGGCTGTCAGTGAATCATGTTTAATAGCAACTCCATTGCAGTTTTGGCCAATTTGCTTGCAATGGCATCCTTTTCCATGGGCTTGCTGCTCAGCAGGCCCTGAAGCAATCTATGAATAACTTCCCAACAGATGCTGTTTATGAATTGAAGCAAATGGCTTCCCTGTTTCTCTTTTTTCTCACTTCAATAATTTTCAGTTACATTACGATGAATATTTATAGTCCTATAGCAGTGCATAAAAATGGGAACAAGCAGACCTGCGCATTGTTTCATACGTGAGTGCTGTTCTAATGGCTTTTGGCTCAATGGATTTAATAATGTTCTGTTGATGGACTGAAAAGAGAATGCAAATTGTAGATCAGTCACTTCCATTCACAGTGTTAGACTGGGCATTGATGGAAGACTGTATTAGGAGCATGTACGGCACATCTTATCTGCTGCAAATAATACACCCCCTAACACAAGCCCACAATACCTTACTACTCAGCTTTATCTCCTGTGAGTAATCCCAGCTAACTTCACTGCAGACCCACCACTGGCCAAGGCCAACCTCATCAGTGACAGTGACACTGCCTCTGGGATAATGTATTTAAGAAGAGGGAAAAAACATCTGTGCAACAGAAACTGCAGCTGGAGAGATGAGGGAGAAGATGAGAGAGAAACAGCTCTGCAGGCACCAAGGTCAGTGAAGAAGGAGTGGGAGGAGGCATCCAGCCCTGGTCAACCCACCACAGTGAGTTTATCAGGCTCTGGCTAAAATGCTGTGTGATTTACCATGTGATAAAAGTAGTTAGTGGTAGAAGTAGCCAGTGTTTCAAGTAATTAAGTTGGAAAGTGCAAAAGGAGAAACTGGTGTGTGCTCAGCCATCATTCTTCAACAGAACAAAGCAAAATTCTTGTTCGATCCTAAAAACGCCAGTTTACAACATTTTATAATTCTGTAGCAGTTCTACAATGTTGTTTCGCCAAGAAAAGTGGTTAGATTTACAACTGTAGATGTTTATTGAGTTTTTTCCAAGGGAACTGCTCTTGGTGCTGCTTCATTCATCTCCAAATGTCTGAACTACTTGTCATTTCTATTAAACAATAGAGAGGCTAAAGAAATAATGCTTTTACTATCACAGTAATTCCAAGATTAATAAACCCCTCTAACTTACTAGATACACTTGTACAAACATATTGTCTATAAATCTATGCTAGATACAAAGCATGCATATTTAAATACAGAATATGTCAAATTGTGGCATTTTCCAGTGCTCTATAATAAATTCATTTGTACAATAAAAATAATTGGAGATGTGAATGACCACACACATTATTCACACTGCACATCTTTAACACAGCAGTTTATTCCCCAGCACAGAAGCTGGAAACAGGAAACAATCTGAACAATTTCTTGTAGCCTAATATGATGGCACTCATGTGGATTGCAGCTTTTAAAAATCCACTGTAAATAGGGCACACTAAATAAATATGACTGTTGTGCCTATGAAACTCAAACTGTGTGATTTCATCATTTTTGGCTTCCCATAAATGAATAAAAAGCGTATACCATGTTAACTTACATTATCAATTGCTGTCTCAGAAAGTAAACTGAGACATGCACTATGTCCTCAGTTCTAGGCCATTAAGTAGCAAAATAATACAATTACAGCCATATCAAACTACGCTCCCAGAAACATTTCTTTAGCAATCTGAAGTCTCTTCTAAAAGGCAAGGATTGGAGAAGGTTGGCATTTCTAATGGACAGGATGATTTGACACTCGGAAATGCTGATTTGTTCCATTTTCCATCAAATCAATAACCTGAGGGGTTGTCATGTTGGATTATCGAGGAGGCCAAATTCAGACACGGGGTTTAGGTCTGGCTGCCCACATTGGGTGGTGGGTCCAGACCTGGGGCTGTTCAGAGAGTTTGGATCCAGCCTTCTCCCTCCATCTCTTGACCCACTCATCTTCTTCTTTAGCCTGTGCCATCTGCTACAATTTCTTTATAAATTGATGTCACTTTTTTCCTGCTTCTTTTGCACTAGGAGACTGCAATTTACTCGTACCTTTCTCACATCTTTGCTGATGTTTTTTCTGGTCTCCTCTAAGCAGTCCTGCACACAGTATAGAGTCATAAACAAGTCCTTCCCTTGAGACTAAATTTAATTAAGAAAGGTACCAAAACCACAGTAAAGGCCTAATTTGCATTTTTCTGTATCCTTTAAGAATGAAAAAAAACCACAGTAAAATGTTGACTAGATATTCACAAAAATGTCCTCTTCCTGTCAATCACACACGGGGTTTTTTATTTAATTATTCCATATAATTTATCTTCACAGTTCCCTCTATAATTCATTTCCACAGCTCCTTGCTTCTTGGACAGGTTATTGATCTAATGTGTACAGAGAAGGTTTTTTTAAGTCAGTCTTTTAATAATAATTGCCTATGCACAAAATCAAGGAGCTTTTTAATGCAAGCAGTAGTAAAAATTTGATCAATGTGGGCATTACAGCATTAGGCCTTAAATTAATTGTCTCAGCTTACACTTTAGGTAACTTTGACATCACTTCAATACGTGATCTTTTCGGAATTTTAACATGTAGGAAATGTTATCTTCATAACTCACTGTCAGCTAAGAAAGCATAAAACAAAGTAAGTGGCCTGAATGATTTTCCAGTGGAAGCTGAAGACTGAACTAGATACTGGCCCTAGTTTCCAGCCCCCAAGATAATGATTTAATATCTCAAAAATACCAGGGAAAGCAGCAAAAAAGCTCCACCCACGGCAATGGACAGAAATGTTTTGTAATGTGTTACAGGAGCCTCACTCATAAACTGCCACTGGGACATAGCAGAGAGTAGCTGTGCTGAAGAGGAAGACTGAGTCTGTATGAAGGAACTCCTTGCTTTAATTCACCATACAAATTTTGTTAAGGAATGTTGCTATCAGTTAAATTTTCGTTAAAAAGAAAAGGTTGTTTGGTTTTTTTTAACCGCTGGATTAAAATTTAAGAAGTGTAGACCTATTAGTCCCTCCTTATTAACCTCAGCTGGGGGTGGTTAAATAGACGCTTTCTCACGTAATCACAAAGCATTTGTTTTAAAAGCAACACCTGAAGTAACATCTAGACAGCGCACTGTGGGGGTCAAGTGCGAACACATTTTGGGCCACCCACTGGGCAGCTTCCCACTGCTCCTCAGGGACCATCGCTGCGAATTCCCCTCAGGAGCAGGGATAACGGAGCAGCCAGTGAGCCCCAAGAGATGGAAGGGAAATGGGTGTCCTTTCCAGGAGGAAGAGATACGTATATAAAGGCACGTATATTTCTTTGAAGTGATTTAATGGTTTGCATGTTGTGAACTTGTGTGCTTTTAAACAATCCTAAAGCCGAGTGTTTCTAATGAGTTGTTTATTACTGTGGGCCTTCAATTTGCCACATACCGAGCAGGCTATAAATACTGATTTATATAAATTATTAATAAAATCAACATCTTTTATCACTTTCTTGCCTGACATAAACTATGATGAGCTGAAAGTCCCACAAATGCTTTTAAGTGGCTCCCACTCTGCCTTCCCAGCACACATGAAGAAAATATTTGCTTTTATAAAATGGTGGAAGTGCTTTTTCTGTGGCTAGAATAAATTTCCTCAGTGTTTCTATAGTGGATACTAATAACCTAAGCGGCTTTGTTATTACCTAACAAAAGGCTAACATGCTTTATCTATAAAAAATCGTGTCTTTTCTCTTGTCTGTTTCATCTCATCCTTGTTTTCTGCTATAGTTAATTATTTTTCTCATGGACAAATTAAACCCCATTAGTACTAACAAGGGAAATTCAGATTAAGGGCTCAGGGAGGCTTGGATCTCAATGTTAATGTTATTGTATGAGCAGGAATTTATCAATTTGGGATTAAAAATTAATCATCAAAAATGTTTTAGGAGCATGATTCATAGTCAAACCAAAACACCAGAATGTTTGTTTGATTCCATAGAAAAGACAGGCATCTTTATCTTAACTCTGTGGGAATTGCACTGGAAAATCACAAGGAATGTGCCTTTAACAAAACTAAATTTGAACCATCACATGTGATAATTCCATTTATTTTTTTCCTTTTTTCTTTGCCTTTCCCAGTGTGACATGACTCAGACAAAAATAGCCAGATAATATCACAGATGTTTACGCCAATCACTGGTTATTGCTTATCCAAATGATGTTTTAATACAAACACACAAATGCTCCTTCTGTTTTATCACTGTCAAAATTTCATTTCGAACGCAATAAATGCGGGAGTGTGAGCAGATGTGGCATTGACAGTTTGCTTTTTCCACTGGGCTCCGTGGAAAGCTAGAGTCACATCTGCATTTTTAGAATATTTAATTCTGTGACTTTTTCACCCAGCCTGGTGCTCCTCAGTTGGCTGCTGGGGCTGGTGTGGATGGGCTGTGGCTGTGCAGAAGGTGTGGAGAGCTACTGCCAGCTCAGAGCCCTGCAAACAGCAGCACCTGGAACCACAGGTACCTCACTAACTTCTTGGAGAGCATTGGGTAAAGGCATCTTTCCAGCCACAGAGGGTCCCTGAAAACCGCGATTGTGTTTATCCCAGATCTTTGCCAGTGTTTGCCGTAGTCCTGCAGCATCCCTGACTGCTGCACCACTTTGGTTTCGGTCGCAGCTGTGCTCTGGTAAAGCCCTTGGAAAGACTGGCTGCCAAAACCAGCAGCCTGGGAGTCTGCAGCCTCTGGGATGGCTGGGATTTCACAGAAGGGGTGTTTCTTGTCAGGTGGAGGTGTTTCAGGACATATTGCTGTATGGTGGAATTTGGCCAGGAGAGTCACCTAGATCCTGGCTCTCAAGGATCTCATAATCCATGGAAATGGGTAGCCTATAATTCTGAGAGCCAGGCAGAGAGAAACCCCAAGGAAGAAACTATTTTAGTACAACAACAGCTGAAACCATGAACCACTGTGAAATTAATATACTTTATAAACATAAAGTGAAAAAGTAGTCCCTCACTTACAGTTTTTATGTGATTTATGTCTTTAATTTATTTAAATCAGTGACCCATCAAATGCACACACAAAATTAGAAATTCAGCGAAAATTTCATCAGCCACAAGGAAATACTGAGGTTTTATTTGTCCTCCTCCTGCAGCTGCTTCTCCATGTTACATGAATTTATCTCAAAATGAAGCACGATGAGGAATCATCTTGCCAGAATACTATTGATCTGTGATTTGGGTACCAGGCTCACTACCCCTGTAGACGCAGATGTGAATGAGAAAATTTACTCCCTCTCACCCCCAATTTTTTTCAGAGAGTACTTTGTTTCAGATATATAATTCTGTAAGCTGTTCATAGCAGTTTTGTGACCAAATATATGCCACTTACATTGCTTCTGGGATCTTTCAGTAAAGCAGGAATGAGTCAGGATGCTTGTATTAGTCGGCTGGTCGTGGCTTGAGAGCCGCTGATATCCATGCACATGGCCCAGAGGGCTCCACACACAACCAGGCTGGGCTCTGAAGTGCTGAAGAGAAGGGGTTTCTCTTTTTTTCATTCCTTTCTTTTTTTTCCCCCCATTGGTTACAGTGGGATTTAGTTCAGGCTCAATAAATTCAACAACAAGCACCGGATCTTCAGCTGGTGTAGATTTCACACATTTGCTTCAAAAGCAGACGCTGCCTTTCACACTGGGAATTTTCCTGCTATCTTGGGTATACACAATTTGCAAGTGCTGAAGCTGGAGTGTCCAGTTCTGTAACTTTGAAAAAGATACCGAGGTTTTCCTTGCATTACTGCTGTCCATACTCTGAGCAGTACTTTTCTCCTCATTTTTACTGTCTTTGTTGTTGACTAGTAAAATTATTATTTGTACAGACATTTCCCAGAAATACGTGACCAGATTATGCCCATGGCATTTGAGAAAAACATGGTCCACGTGTCAGGACAGAGCCAAAAATTCACAGAATGAGATTTTTTTCTTTAGCCAGGTCTGCTTGATTTTCTTTTTGGACATCATAGTGTTTGTAACAATCTGGCCATCCCTACCAAAATAATGCAACTGTCTCTCCATATTTACCAGAAAGGCTACACCAATATGTCAGTCATTAAGCATTGAAAACAGGGGAGTTTTAATGTTCTCCAAGATACTGATTTCTTTTGAAGCCTCTGAGCTACAAACAACCTGTTTGCCCCTGCAGCAGCCACATGGTGGCTATTGGTGATACTGGTGAGAGAGGAAGGACTGATGGGGTAGGGTGTGAGTATGGGCACATGGCTTGAATGAAGCCCCTCTCTCTACAGTTGCCTCAGTAAAAGGTTAGTTCACTTTTGAAGGCTTTGAGTTGTACAAGTACTACCTGGAAAAGCTCTTTTATCTTCCATAGAATGGGGTTAGTTCAACTAATGAGTGTATTTGTTCCTTAGGAAGATATCTTTAGGATTAGACTTTTTGAAGTGCAACAAAGACAAGTTGCACTTTCTCAAGGCTATGTCATTATATGTAAGAGCTCCTTCTGGAGTCTGACCATTTAAAATATTTTTAAAGTATTTTTTTGTTAAGAGGGTGAGCCATAAAGATGAGATAATGGCATTCAAATATTTGTTCTTGTTCCACAGTGATTACCTTTTTACCTTATCTATGTCAAGGAAAAGCTCCTACTTCATAATGCAAATTTTCTGCAAGTGGTTCTTTAGAGCTGTGCCCAGCTCTGCACAAAGACAGTGGCTTCCTGAAGGGCCATTGCACTCTGCTCTGTGACATTCTGTGATGGTCACAGGCATTTCCACCTCAGCAAGACAATAGAATGAAACTGGTGATTTCTGCAAGACAAGGACCAGTAGCTGCTACCTGCTGTACCCTATCACACTGTACCTCCTGTGAGTGGTACCCAACTATCCCAGGTGTACCTGTGCAACCTCGGTCTAGAGGTGTGTGCTACAGCCACTGGGCAGGGACCTTGGCAGCTCCACAGTCCTTCTAAACCCATGCTGAGAGTCATAGGAGACAGGAAGGGCATCTAGTTCATCAGTTATTGCAAAATAGAACCCAGAAATATTTAACCCAGATTCTAGCATGAGTAGAAGGATCCTTATGGCCTAAGATCAGATACTGGAAAACACACACTGCCCTATCCTTATCCAGGGGTGATCAAGTAGTGTCTTTCAAGTCTATTGCCCTGACCTCAGTTTTTGTCTTTATTGTCACAGAAGCTTTTCTGAGTTTTTTTCTTTTTAATTATGTTGGAAAAACCTCTGAGATCATCGAGTCCAACCTTTGACTAGACACCACCATGTCAACTAGAGCATAGCACTAAGTGCCATGTCCAGTCTTTTCTTAAATACCTCCTGGGATGGTGACTCCACCACCTCCCTGGGCAGCCCATTCCAGTGTCTAATGACCCTCCCTGTGAAGAATTTCCCTTATGACCACATGCTATTCCCAGGCTTTCTGTTCCAGGCTCCACTGCTGCTGTGCTGACAGCTCCTTCTAGAGTTCTGATAGTGATGGACAACAGGCATGGCATGCAGCTGTGTCTCTGCAATTGTTCGAGCCAATTTTAGATGAGATTTAATCTGTATCAGGCATGGACACTCCCTGCATTTGTGTCTCATTAACAGTATTCCCTCATAGATGGTGTATGCCAGGTTTTTCTGAGTCCTGGAAAGATAGATGATGCCAGTAGAACATCAGATCCATCAGGATACAAGAGAGAGGGATCCATGACATCTGCTCTCCTCTTGGTAACATCAAGCCCCATACAAACTTTCAAAACCCATACGAACTAGTAGAATGAATATAACAGACCAACTCTCTGCATTTTCAGCTAATGCTTTTGACTTCAAAAGCTTCAGAAGCTGAATCTGCTGCACCATCAAACCAGAGCTCCAAGAGGAGTCAATAATTCTCTCTCCAATGTCCTCTCTATTGACCTCAAAATGAGATTTGAGGTACTTTTGCCATACTCTGTGGAATATGGAGCCCTCTAATGTCAAGAAGCTGCACTGGGTGAAACATGTCCTCCAAGCTCAGCTCCTCACCTTTGAGCAAGTTGTGGATACTGCCAGATTCATTCTACTGTGCTGAAACAAGGGATGATTTCCTTGATGAATGAAAGACATGTATTATGTATGCTGGCTCCACATGCAGACTTCCAAACTGTGCTCCTGTTTCTACTCTGATAACAGCTGACTCCACTGGTGCTTAATCAGGCCTGACCTCAGGGTTGTATCTTTAAGAAACTGATATTTTTCTAATTATAGATGTTTTTACAGAAGAGGTGGCACACACCATTCCACCAAATACTGATGGGAAAATGAGGTAAATAAACACTATGTGTTGCATGACAGTTTTCCCTGCAGAATAGATACAAGGCAAATTTCTGGAAGAAGCCAGTAAGTTAAAGTTAGAAATGAAATCCTGCCAAACCCATAAAGTTGGGTAAAATATGTGGTTACCAAAGAAACAAAGAGTATGAAGAGATAGCCATGCCATTGAATTTCAAACATTGTCCAATGGCCAAAAGCAAAAGTAAAGCTGTATTAATGGTAGAGAGTTTAGCATGTAACAATGAGAAAATCTGTAATAATGGCTTAAAAAGCCAGTCTAATTTTCCATGACCCTCCATAAGCCCAGTAATACTCATTAGTGTCTACATGAATTTGTTAAACCTCCTCAGCGCTGAAAAAACATGACTTCATTCAATTTGGATTTGTGTGCATCTAAAACTTTACATGCTGCAGCTTCCCTGGGAGTGACAATAACTTATATTTGAGGATTAAGGAAACACGTGATATATTCCACATCTCGACAACAGTAGCTAAATAGTATAATCTACCACATTTCAAAAAGCAATCAAATGCACAGATCCCTGCCCTTTTAAGCAAGCAAGCTTGGCTGTGAGAGAAGCATTCTGAATTTCATAATTAAATGAAAAATGAGATGAATGCAAGTGAGGCTACCAACTGATGCAGCTTCATTGTAACAACAGGGTCATTAATAGTTATTGATGATAACTGGGATAAACTGTCAGATATCATCCACATGACATGAACAAATGATTAATACATGGAATTCTTTAAGGAAAGAAAAATTCTTGGGTGAACTTGCAAGCTAGGAGAATAGGTATAATAAAGTAGAGAAACAGGACATTTGCTTTAATTCCGGACAATCTGTGTTTGAGTAAGGATCCCAGCATCCCACGAAGACCCGCCATGGCACAGCAATGTTACAGACTTCAGAAGTAAGTTGTGATGAAATGCCTCTTTCGGCTCAGGAGCTTGTGTTCACCTCTGACTAATTTCATTACGCTGCTCAAGCTGACATACTGATTAAAAGAAAATCATTCCATTTAATCATTAGGTAAACACAATGCAGAGTGCTTGGTGGGTTTGGTAAACGCGGAGCAGATCCGTTATTGCTCCTCAGGTGCTGATAGTGCTATCAGGCTGGATCATCTCCCGTGTTATCAGCACCCTGCTCTGCCCTAAAGAAACTTCTTGATATTGCAACATCCTAAACAAGAAGCCTTTGGGTATTTGCTTTTCTCTCTCTCAAATACACATAATCACTCAGCAATACCAGGATGGTTAAATTACCCTTAGGGCCAAATGACTTTGAATTAGCTTTGTTCTATTAAACACATCAATCCCCCCACGCCACTGGTACCTGTGGAGCTAGTGCACCAAAAGATCTCTGTTGGGGAGATATTTTGCCACCCAGTTACAGCCTGAGGTGCATGACGTGCATAAACCCCCCAATAGCTCATGCTGTGATGCACAGACTGTGTATTTTCCAAAGGAAGAGGTGGCTGAGCCCACCCACACTGATGTTCCTTTGAAGGCCGTTGAAGAGTCTTCTCCTATGTCACTGTTGTCACCCCTTACTGAATAAGGACATTTTTAACTCAGGTGTGTGACTCACAGTTTTCAAGGCAGGTGAAGGCATTTCAACACTAGGGTGGGATTTTGCAGAGCACTGCTATAGATCCAGCTCTTCAAAGCAATGGGAACTTTACTATTGATTTCCACGAGAGTGGAATTAAAGTACAGCTTTCCAAGCCCCTTCTGTGCAAAAAAATGCAGACTTCATTTTAAGATTTAGGGATCATAGGATCGTAGAATTTCTTGGCTTAGGAGATCGTTTAGTTTCAACCCTCCTGCCGTGGGCAGAGACACCTTCAACTAGAGCAGGTTGTCCAACCTGTCCAACCTTGACCACGGTGGTGCCACGAGGGCTAAGCTAAGCCAGACTTAAGCACTGATGGGCATCCTCCCTGTTATCTCAGTCTTGGCCATGGAGAACCACTCCTCTCCTTGCATTTGCACTGGCACCATCTGACCTGAAAGCCCGGGGGAAGTGATGGGCAGCGCACACAGAGCTGGAGGGGAAGGCACTACAGCACAGTCAGTGCTTTTCCTTGGACTGAGCCAATCTTTCCCTCAGATTCACACAAATATGGAGCCTTGCTATGCTGCCTTGCCAGGGGTACCACGCAGGAGGGTGTGTCTAAATCCTTCTAAAATGGATGTTCTGTCATTCTGCAAGAAACAGCCTCCAAAGGTCCCTCAAGTAGGAGTTTTGAAAAGGCCTAACTTTGCAAATTAATACTTTTCAGGCAGTTCCTGTCATATTTATTATTATAATTACTATTACAACTATTGGCATTTTTCGCCCATAGTTGCTCATGCATTTTCACAGAGCGAGGATAAAATTGGAACCCAATTAATTTTTCCAACTCTACTCTCACACCTTTGAAAACCAAGAAATTCTGCAGTTGTCACCAGCCTCCCTATTATTTTGTTTGCTGCTTCCCTCCTGAACACTGGCATCAAAACATGCTTATTTTTGATACCTTGTTGTCATTTCTCTTTGTTTTCTGTTTGCAAGAGACTGATGGCTGCTTGCAAATTGGAGAAGGCTCCCAGCATGTCATCTGTCTGGACAAACTGTGGGAGAAGGTTAGCTGGAAATAAAACCTCCCAGAGACACCAGTTTAATACTGTTTGCATGGCTTTACCTCTTCAGTTTGCAATGACTCTGACTTCAAAGAAGTGCTTTACAAGTTCCTACATTCAGAGCTTTGTAGATAAAAATATTTGTTTCATCTTCCCATCAGGTACTCTCAGAAACAGCCTTACAACAGCTGGTAAAGGAGAGGGAGGCATTTTGTTGTTCTGATTCCCTTAAAGCAGCAACACCTTGCAAAACTGTGGGACAATTAGAGGTGCTGTGATTTTTCTGCTATCATACTTCCTCGCTTGTGTATTCCTGTTTAATACATCCTCACAACCTTGATTTTGCATGACAATAATTAACATTTTGCCTTCTGAATACAAAAAGATGCATTTCCTGGTCTGCCTGGATGCTGTGCCAGGGAGCATTGTTTCCCACTTGAGAACATTTTAATATTCTTGGGAAACATCAGTCTATTTTTAAAAATTTTGTTCGAACAAAACCTTAAGCCAAAAGTGCTGTAGGGCTTTTCACATGAATCTTTCCAATGGCCTTGTTTAAAGCATGAATTTTCTTCAGGGGCTGTTGTGTTAACTTACTTACTTATTATTAAGGACATTGAAGATTGAGAAAAATAAAGGCAAACCTGCAGAGTGCTGAGCTGAAAGACATGTATCCTAATCACAGCATACAGTGAGGTGTAGAGTGTGTTATCAGGATAAAAGTCTGACCATGAAAAGTGACAAAACAGCATTTCTCCAGTGTCTCCCTTGTAAGAACAGAGGTTCTCCTTCTTTGGCTAAACCTTTTTTCTAATTAAGTCACTGGTTTCAACCTCATGATGAACTTCATCTATTTTTTCACTTCCACTAAAAAATTAGCCTACTTTAAAATGAACTGTGAATTCTACAGAAATATTCTGGTTTAGACAAAATTGGCATCGAGTTACTAGGCATTTTTTTTTGTCAAAAAGACAATGAGATAATGGCACTGATTTTACACTGGTGCTGAGAAAATTTGCCATTCAGGCCTGTGTCTGAGTCTCCTGTTTGCTTGATTCATTGCAGATTTTCCCCTCATCGGATGAGTAGCTTGACCATTTGATTTTATTGTTGGTTTCTTTCCAGATGCCAGAAGTACTGAGTATTTAAATATATATCTGAAGTTCAGCAGGAAATTGAAAATTGATTCTCTACAGCAGTTATCTGAGATATGGTTCAAGTTCTCACTTCAAGTTAGCCAGAGCAAAGAGCTAAAGCATTCTCAGGGGAATGCCAGCTTGACAGATATTCTGGAGTGATTTCTGTGGCATCTTTGAAGAGAAATTCTGTAATTATGCTTTTGTTTAAAGAAGTCTCCTGTCTACCTCAGCTCTGTAAATAAGCACGGAGGGTAAGAAGATAACAAGAAGGATTTGGGGTTCTTGGTAACACACAGACACCTTTCAGCAGAGACATGGGTGATGAACAGTCAAATAAGGTGAGGATCAGATCCAGGCTCTTTATGATTTTCCTTAGCAGTGCTGCGGCATGGCCACGGGCTGTAGTCACAGCTCAGCCTGCTCATGCTGGATATCACAGATGCAGCTGTACAGCAGGTGGCTTCTTCCCAAAGTATTAACCCCTGGATTGCGAGAGGAGCCAGCGGGTTGGACAGGACAAAAAGGAGGACACAAGATGACAGACCACTGCTGGAACTGGGATATCCACCGAGACAGACATGGAGTGTGTGGATGGCTGTTCCTACAAGCACATCCACTGCTGAGCAGTGTTGGAGACTCGTGTCTCAGCCTTTGCCCCAAAACTGAATTTACCCTCCTTCAGTTCCCCAAGCAGTTCCCAGGGCTGCCCAAGGATGCTGGAGCAGAGGAGGCTCCAGTAGAGCCAAGTGCTTGCTGTAAAAGTAAGCGGCATGACACAAAGTCCTATTTTTACCAATGTTTCTATGAATTTGATACACTGACAGAGGTGTACTGACTCACAGTGGTAACCTTTGGCATTCTGAGACGTATATAAAGGAATGCTTAAAACAACACTTGGGAGCAGAGCTGAGAGATGTTTTTCTCAGCAAAATGAATTAAACTAATCTTGGGTAAAACATTTGCAAGACTATAATAGTGACTTAGATACTTCCCTGCCTCAGCTTAAGGTGTCTCCAGCAGCACCTGCAGTGGTTGCCTATCAAATGTCACTTGACCTCCAGAACCTGTGATATATGAGAGCTCAAACCCCTTTTATGCTCTGGCATGAGAGTGAGTGCAGTAATGATTCACTATTACAGGCCAGCGTTAGTTCAATGCAGATTGATTTGGTTCTGTATCTTTTTGTTTAAAGTGCATCTCCACGCAAATGGGTCTGGTGTGTTCAAACTTCCTAAATAATCATTTCACCAAATTTCTGTAATAAATAAATTACCCTCAAAAATCTACTGGAATTACAAATAAATCAGCAGATTCTCTGTTCAGCAGCAGCAATAAATCCTTCCTCTATCACAGCATACAGTGTTTACATTTGCCTAGGGGCTCTAAAACATTATGAGATGAAATGATTTTCCTGTTCCTTGGTGTCTGACTGCCATAGAATTTAAGTGTTTCATGAATTTAATTGTGAAGAGAACAGTTTAACATTTTTCAGACCCCTGTGGGAAAATGGGAGGAGGAGCCAACTGGATATTATGCTGCCTGGAAAATGATTCATATTTAAAATTTAACAATGATGACTGTATCAGGGGAGATTCAGAAGGGCAGCAAATGACCCCATGCCCATTAAAGATCTGTGCAAACTGGCAGAAGAAGGATTCGGTATCATAAGTAGGGCCTAGCCTTCTGCTTGTGGTAGAGTTTCATTCCAGGTTGCATAAATATCTTTATTTATGCAACATTAAGCCAATTTTCAGCATTTTCCTGGAAATCTATTAGTTGCTTTCAGGCACTCTGAAAGGTATCTTATTTCATTGCAGGAGAATTCATCTGTCATGCTCTGAAGAGAGTGTTTATATCTCTAGCAACTAAAAGCTTGCAAAAAGGCAGCTGCAATCTTTTGCTGGAGCAGAGGCAGAAGACACAAAAACTACTACTGTTTCTTAGATGTAAAAAGAATTCTATTTTCAATGGCAAAGATTGTCCTGACTTGCCTTGATTACTGAAATCAAGGAAAACATAGCTTCAATCTACCAAACCATTTTTGTAGAATTTAGGGAATGAGAGAGGGGATTGCTGTACAAGCTGGGAAAGAAAACAAAACTACTAGTTTTATCTCCTTTGAACACACAGCCCTTTATATTTTCATTTTCCCATCTCTATTTTTTTTCTTGGTCCTCTTTTATTCACATGCTTGCTTAGAAAGAAAAACAAGAAGGAATTCTATACTATTGCATATGATCCCTTATTCTGACTTCCATTCTTGGTGCACAGAAGTCAGGGTGTGACATGAACAACAATTTAATGTACAGAGCCTGCCATGACAAAAGATTCTTGGATTTTATTCAGGAGCAAACGACAACAAAATCTTTGAAAACCTGAGAAGAAGGTGGGATAGTAAAAGGGATGTGTGGGAGAAGAGGAATATAAAAAAGAGATCAAAACAGATAAATGTCAGTTGGCAAATGATAATATACTCTTCAGTTTCCTCGAGTTAAATTTGTAGCTTCCAATGTATTTTAGTGATGGATCCTGCATAGGAAGCTTAATATGAATTAGCTGCTATAAATTTGTTTTCTAACAAAAAAAAAAATTAAATATCATCTATAAATTTTGCTAATGTGCTTGGTAGAGAAGCAAAATCAGCAGCAAGAAAAAGAGTAGTGCTGACAATTTCAGTGAAGAGGACAATCAGTCAAGTATAATGTTCATCACTCCTTCTTTACTGTGATAATTAGATCCCGACATTCTGCACTGTGATGTGCATGGCTTGCTTTGTTCAAGATGTTGCCCACATTATGTCTTTGGGAGTTGTCTCCTTCCCTTGCCACTAACTCAATACACATCCTTTTAGTGTACATGCCCTGGAAGTGAGTGCTTCCAAAGTTCCTGATGGTCCCAGCACCTCTCAATGTGTGCACCAGCTGACACGGAGACAAAATGAATCCACTTCCAGGGACACCACACAGCATTGCTTTGGTTCGTTAAAGCAAATGCCTGGGTGCCTCTTCAATAAATGCTCTTTATCACTGAGAATTAGCAGTGGTGTGAGAGGGTCTCTTGAACTTCGTATCTACAGTCAGGGCTAAGAATGACAGAATCTGAGTGCTGGGAATTGGAAGAAATAAAAGAGTAAATCTGAAAGCAGAACAGCCCGGAGACTGGAGCATTCCTGCATCTCTCTTAGGGTGGGACTGTGCATTAGCAGATGGCAGCCTAAAAACAATATGTGCTGAAAGAGCTCGAGATGTATGGCAAGATTTTCAACACCTACGCAACCGCTCAAAGGAGTATTGTCTGTCAGGGGTGGTGCAGGGATTTACAAGTTGCTTTTGTGTGGATTTCTGAAGCTATTATCTGCACACCATCAGCCAGGAGACGTTGGAGGCAAATTCAAGGCAAATTTTCACAAAATGGAATACGATAACTAGTCACAATATTAATCCATAAGCTTTGATGTGAGCGTTGTAAAACACATATAAAGCAGCCCGGACCCCTCTCATTGGTAGATCATGGAGCTGGGTTGGTTGTGAGAGGCAGCAGAAAATTGCAGCTGAAGAGCAAATCATGATCTTGCCATCTGCCTGGAAGGAACTATTATATAGGGTTTGCTGTCAATCAACCAACCTGTTTTGAAGCAAAGGCAGAACAGTATATGATTTTTTTTTTTCCATGCTCATTTCATGCACTAATTCCTTACTCAGAAACTATTTCCAGCACACAGGGCTCAGTTCGCAGCTCCCTGCCCAGCCCTGCAAGCAGAGAGATGAGGTGTGGAAGAGAGTGTTTTTCTTAAATAATGACAAAGGCCGTTGCTGTGACAAGGAGTTAAATCTTAAGGTATTGTGTTTGTTAAGGTAACAGCATCAGGGAATATTGGCTGCTCTATATCCCATAATCATGATAATTCTCACTCATTTTTTGTTCCAGTGTTAGAGTTTTCCCAGTCTCTCATTTCCACCTCTTTAAGGGTGTCTTTTGTGTTGCTTTATGATATTTTTTTTTTGGTTGGTTGGGAGTGGCTTTTTTCATGAACATACCTGAGGCAAAAATTGTTGCTGTCTGCCTGCTTTATCTTTTCAAAGATTTTCCTGTGAACTCTAGACTATAGCGCTGCACAGCAGTGTATTTCATCCATAACTAAATTTCCTTATGTAGCACCTCTAACCTGAGGATCTCCAAGCATGCTAAAATAGGTGTGTGGAAGCCACACCATGCCCCTGCAGAATCCAGGGCATTTTAGAAGTAATAAACTGAAGTATAATTTAATATCACAGAGTGAATCCATTATAAGGGTTCACACTGCAGGGGACAAGCAGCAAAGAAACCTCTCAATTTGTTAATGGGTTTTTTTTCCACCACTGACTTTCTTTGTGATAAAGTGGAAGCAAAAACACGGGTTTGCAAATAAGCTATTTGGTCAATCCCCTGGTGTAATGTAAGAGCTGAGATTTGCTCTGCAGCTGAGGCTGAGGCAGAGTTAGAGGACTTTAAAGTGCTATTTTCAGGGTAGCACCTGGAGTTATAAAGACCAGAAATTCAATGCTGCAGAGCTGATCTGGTCTCTTGCATTTTCCTTTCGCACAGGCACCAGCCAAAGCTTCTTTTCCAAAAGAGGTGCTGGACTATGCCAGGATGTGCATTTTCTGTGTGCTGGAGCACCCAGGCAGACCTGGGTGTCTGGAAACATTTCACAGCCAGGAGAGGCATTGAGCTCGCAGCAGAACTCCCTTCAGGGTTCCCTGGCACACAGCTCAACCACCCTGGCCTATTTCCCAAATCAGCCCTGTTGTGCCTTGTCACTGGGATTTACTATAATCAAAAGAAGTTCACTATAATCAAAAAAACCCTTGCACCTGATAGTGTTTTGGACCTTCAAACCAGCTCCTCCCTGTGTTCAGGTGGTTTGAGTTTATAAAAGCTCCTAGTAGGAGAGAGGAGTAGAGGTAAAGAGTCTTTGAGCTAGAGTGAGATAGAAACAAGAACTAAGCCTGCCTGTGATACCAGTGGTTTGGGGTTTTTTTTTAAGGTTGGTGCTTGGGAACCGGAATTTTGGGGCTTGTGGTGTGGTTTCCTGGTTGTGCTTGTGGTTTGGGCTTTGAGCTTTCATGGTGTGTTGGGGAAGCTTTTGCTTTTCCCGGTGATGAGGAGTTTTGGGCTGACTGGGAAAGGGTTGATGTATTTTTGATCTTTTCTCTACGTAGCAACTTTTTTGTATGGCACCTGGCTGCTCTTCCTGGAGTCTTCCCTGAGCCAGGAGAAGGTGGGAGGCTGGCTGGGCTGGGGGAACCTGCCCCAGTGCAGCTGGGCAGGAGATGGGGTATCAAGCTGGGAGTGACTTGCTGCAATATTATAGGGAGAAATTTGTTTCCTAGATAACCTTATTTCTATGCTGATGCCTGAAATATGTCAAATTGCACAGAAAAGGCTTAATTTAACTGCTGTTGAAGCCTTCTTTTTTTATTACCTTGGCATAATGACAGACTCACAAAACGGTTGGGGTTGGAAGGGGCCTCTGGAGATCATCTAGTTCAACCCTTCTGCTAAAACTGGTGAAATAATAATGGAGACCTATTTTTTTATTAAACTTAACTGAAATTTAGGAACATAACAAACATAGAGGGAGTGAAGCTAGCCCAGTGACCAAGTCTGAGCTCACCACAAGGAATTTGCTTCCCAAGTGCCTAAGTGGTTTTGCTTCTCTTGGATTTATTTTCTTTATGTTATGAATATTAAAACACCTGTACCTTCACGCAAAAATTGACTTTCCAGCAGCAAAAGTAAATGCTAAACTTGTGCTTGAAGATGTTTGACATAATGAAAGGGGTAAATCAAATGCCAAGTGTCCCCTCTGGCTATGGATACACCAACTTTCAGTTCACACACTCTGACCCCTGATTTGCCCACTGTAGATGGGTCTTACATGTTAATGTGGTTTTAGCTGGTCTGGAAAGGTAACTGCAGGTTGACAAAAGTAATGGTTTCTTTTCAAACTAGGGCTATTTCAATAGCATTTTATGTAGTGGGTTCAACCTGACTAATCTAAGAATGGGCTGGAGGCTCTTGAGTTTGTGCTATGCAGAAGCTGAGAATTCGTGAGAAGGTTCTGCATTTTCAGATCAGAATGATCTCTCCAGCTAATGTATGGCTGATAAAGGACAACAGTATCACAAGAATCCATGAACTGGCATCACTCAAGCACTGCTTTAACTTTTATTTCTTCGCTTTTTGGTATATCTACTGAAACTGAACACACAACTCATCTCTGTTATGTGATGGTTATGTTTACCTGCCATGATAGCCTGAGCCCACTCATGTTTTTCTGGTAATATTTTAAGTATATTGAGTGCTATTAAATTTTTTTTTTGCATGATGATAATGTACTGCACAGATAATTCTTCTTGTTAATCCTTAGCAAATGCTGATCTTGTCATCTTGTCAGCTAATGACAAGTTATAGATAAGGGTTGAGACTTTTTGTGTGTGTTGTCCTACATACTTTAAAAATAACTAGGACACAAACTTTTCTGATATAAACTTCCCTGACAAATATAGATGTGTTCTTTATTCTTTCTCTCCTCTCTTAGGCATGAGAAAACTGCAAAAACCAGAATTGTTGCCTCCCAAACACAGTAATTGTGAAGACTAGACGTCCCTTTAACAAGGAATAGCAGCATATTTAAGGTAGGCTGGAAAGAATAACTGTGAAAATCCTTCCTTTTGTGCTCTGCTCTCAGTTGTCCCTTTTGTCAATATTCAGACTCGTTATTTTATTCTTTGTTTTCCCGTACAAGCTACTTACTGTGCTCTTGTGGTTTGGGTGTTTTTTTCCCCCTAATGGCTTTGGTTATGTCATCTCCCTGGTTGAATCTTCCCTGTATATTTAGGGGTGGCTGACAAAACTGCTGCTTCTGCCAAGCAAGTTTGGTGTGGCTGAGGCAGCACGGAGAGAGGTATTGCAGTGATGTGGCATAAGACAACAGGGTGGAAAGGAGCTGCCAGGTCTGGGTGCCAAGTACAGCAGGTGGAGCGTCTCCACTGAGTGTGTTGTGCTGTTCCCTGTTGCTGTATCCTTGGCGGGTCCTCCATACCCATATGTCTGCACCTGTGCTGGAAACAAAGCAAATTTCCCAGCCCTCTGTGCTTGAAGTGGGATGACAACTGTCTGAACCAGCCCCTGGGCTCCCATGGGAAGTGGCTTCCCTGGACATGTTGTTCGGCTCTGCTGCTTCAGGCTCCGGGTGTGTGTGGTGTGTGTTGGCCGGCAGAGGCTGTGGTCACAGCTGGACAAGTCATCAAATATATCCTTGGTGTTTTTCCTTCTTGAAAGATCATGTACCTTTCTAGCTAAGCTTTTCGTGGTCAGCATGTTTACCCCCGGGGAAAAACAGTGTATCTTCCCTTGCCACTGGAGAAGCCATAGGAGAAGAAAACATGACAATACAGACAAAAGGATTTAATGCTGTCATGGAAGACATAGGGAAGGGCAGGAAAGGAAATGGGTTCAGGAAATGGGTTCAGCTTGGTCGCTGAGGTTGGACCAGACCTCCTACAAGAGAGGGAGAAAAGTGGTGGGGACTGGAAGTCTCAGGGCAGGGAAGGTTTTCCTGGGAATAGATAAAAAGTGATAGGCAGGGAGTGGAGCACCTGGCTGAGCACAGGGGATGTGCACATAGAATGTCAAACATTGCTACACTCATACACATTGAATGTGGCTTATAAGTATTTTAGGGCAAAGCTGCATCCACAGCTGATGTCTAGGGAACCCTAGAACTTGTACTCTCCCTGTATCAAAGGAATCCTGCTTTATTCTTCATGCTTCCTGCTCCTTTGGCGGGGGCGGGAAAGAAAAACAACCAAGAGCAAAAGAAACACAGGGAGGCTTTGGGCCCTGGCTGAGGATTTCTTGGATGGTTTTACCCTGGGCTTCGTGGTTGCTGTTCAGGCAATCACATGTAGGCAGCTCAATCTTCACACACTCAGCTGCTGGTTTTCCATGTGGGCTGGTTCTCAATGGAAGAAGAGCTGTGTGGGGAGATGAGGGGGCAAAGCAAAACTTCTGCTCTGTCAGATTTTTTAAAAAGCTTCCACAAATGTTGTGAACCAAAGACAAAAGAGTCGGGAATTTGACTTTTGCTGGAATTAAGGTAAAACTTACTGTGAGACTGCACTGGGCTCACCTGGGTAGGAACATTTTGGTAGTGAGGAACTGCAGTGTGCACTGCCTGTTGCCCAGGCAGCAGCCAAGGCAGAGTTTGGGATATGGAAAGGAGCTTTTTTAGGGGTGGGTGGAAGCAGCTGGGAGGGATGGAGAACACAATCTGTGAAAAGCAAAGCTTCATTGTCCCAGGAGCACTAGAACTAATGAGCTTTGCATTTCCAAGGTGGTGAGCCTTCTCCAGACCCTGTGAAATACATGCCTGGGATGTGTTGTGCTCAATCTCCACATGGGGAAAAGGAGTGTGTGGGGGAGGAGGAGAGAGAGGCAGAGGAGGCAGAACGCAGAAAGTAGAGGCCAGAGGCCCCTCTTTGGGTGCAAGCACCAATCTGCCGTCTGCATGAGCCTGCCTCAGTTGCATATGCTCTCATTTTCTGTGTGCCCAGAAAATTGTGATAAATAGAGGTTCAGGCAGGGAAGAGCATTTATTTTTATTTGCCTATTTTTGTCATTCGCTTGGCATCTCTAGATGAATGGTGGAACCAGGAGGAAAAGGCTATTCTCCCTGTGCACAGAGCCCTTGTGTGTGAGGCAGACTGTCTCAAAGACAGCTGGATGCCTGCTGACCTCTTGCAACCCACCTTCACCTTGGAAACATCATGCCAGTGTCTGCTTTTGGGAACTGTGCCAGCAATCCCATGGAGTCTTTCAGTCAGAGCTGTGGATAGGCAGTTTTCCATGCTCTCCAACCGGGATAGCTCAGCCTCTGCTCCCTGTTCTTTTTCTCTGTGTGCCATCAGGTATCAGAGTGGGGGTGGAAGGACCTCCTTCCAACACTTCACCTCCCAGCAGTCAGGCATGGACCATGTATCCCAAAGGTTGTTCTGCCCTTCTGCAGGGCATGGATTCATCCTGCCCCAGTGCTGGTGGGAGCTGCCATTGCACAGGATTGTTGACACAACCTTTTGTCCTGTCTCCCCTCTATCTAGAGACAAATTACTCTTTCAGCCTTCCCTTTTCGTAACAAAGGATTTTGAAATGTGCAGACTGCTCACTTGTGTCTTATTTTTCCTTCCTATTTTCTCTTTCCAGTGTGTCAGTAGCCCCACAATTCAGTACAGGCCCAGGGGCACATGTAAAGTATCATCCCCTCCCTGCCAAAGCCAAGTGAGGAGGCTGAAATAAAGCCCCAAAGCATCAGGTGAAGGTGATTCTGTGCTTAGCAAAGAGGGTAAGAGGAGCTGTTTCATGTCTTGTTGGTCCACTGAAAGTTAA
Source organism: Cephalopterus ornatus (assembly GCA_013396775.1). Classification (NCBI taxonomy): domain Eukaryota; kingdom Metazoa; phylum Chordata; class Aves; order Passeriformes; family Cotingidae; genus Cephalopterus; species Cephalopterus ornatus. The sequence goes on along the minus strand of VZRE01003958.1, from coordinate 18,956 downwards.
ACTTGGCAGCAAAGACATCAAAGCAGGTGTGAGGATGCTTCCACAAGGTTTGCCAAGGACTCCTGTGTTCCTGTCTGATGCTGGGAGCCAGGGCAGGGGAGAGACTGCAAGCACAGCCTGTTTAATATTCTCTCTGTCCCCCTGATCTCCCCCCTACCCTGCAGAAGCAACATGTCCCATGTTTCTGCAGAGCTTGTCCTGAGCAATAGCAGCATCTGTCAGGGGTTATGGTGGCATTAGCCTCGTGGAGCTGGGAGTTAGCAGTGCTTGGCAGAGTGACAGTTCTGCTGTACCTTACATAAATCTGTATCTTGCATTAAATCTGTCTCTGCCTAGTCTGCCCAGGTGTATGGTCACAATTTGTCTGATTCCTCCTGCTGTCCACAAGGCCTTTCAGTTTCTTAGAGGATTATCTTTTTTTCTTAAGGCCCCTCTCTCTCATCTTTCTTCACAGCTCCCAACTCCTTACCCTTTCCCTTCTATCTTTCCCACAAGTCCTAAAGGGAACATATTTTCAACAGATGTTATTTTAAAATAAATTCCCATCACCTGCCCTCTTAAGTGCTGCAGAAAGCTCCCAGTATTCCCATGGAAAGGGAGAAAGTCTTGAGCCTCCCTATGGTTTTGGCAGCAAATCCCAGCAGCCCTCTATTCACCACCTCCTGATGTGGGCTGTGCCTGATCCCAGGCCCAGGTACCTTGCTCATCTTCATGGTACTTGCTTGTCTATTATCTGCTTTTTTTGACCCTTCTAGACCCTTCTCAGGCCAGAAAATAATAACTGCCCCAGTTCTTGGCCTTCTCCCAGTGTCAAAGGAAATTCTTCAGGAAAGCAAGAAAACCTTTATTAAACCGATCATTCCATCCCCAACCACACCGGTCACCCTGAGGCTCGTCCTGAGCCACCCTCTCTTTCCCAGCTCTGCTCAGGGACCTGGCACGAGCCCCACTGTGGGGAGGGTCCGTGTGCCAGTGCTCTCCTGTGTCACTGTCACACACCTGCCACCCACTGCCTTATTGTTTTAAGGCTATATTAAGGAGCTGCTCTGAACACTGTGGCAGAGACCACTATAATGTTCCTGTCAGTCTGCAGGGCCAAGTTCTTAGTATGTATTGCCCAATAAAGTATGGCAGCTCTGAAGGAGTGTGTGATCTGTCAAGGAAACTTGTTGCACCTCTCAGTGAGAGTCTCCACTGAGATATATGTCCTTGGGTGCTGAGGAGGAGGTACTTAAGAGTAAGGGTACTTATTACTGTTATTATTTAGTATTGTTTGGTGGTGCCTGTAAGTAGTGCAGGTGGCACATTCTTCTACCACAGCTCATCGAGGGGGGGAAAAAATTCCCACCTTGTGCTATAGAACACATCCTGAGCTCTTAAAATGGAAGTTTCTGTTTTGTCTCTAAGCTTTATTTCTTTTGTAGGCAGAGTTGCAATGCCAAGTGAATGGTATGTACTAAGTCCATACAGTGGCTCTTTAAAAAATAATTACATATGGTACAAGAGGGAGAGGAAACCACTCCATTCCTGTAAATGGCCACTTACGATGTGGAGAATAAATAACTGTAATAAATAATCTGGCGTAGCTGAGCTTTAGCATTTAGGAAATAATCAGAGCTCTTTCCCCATTGTCTGCCGAGGTGCATTGGAAATGGAGCTGGAAGGGAAGATTTCCCTCAGAGTTGTGGCAAGGTGTTGGAAAACCCATGGGAGCCTGTAGGAGTCTCCTGTACTCCCGTGGGTTTTGTTGCACTTTCCCTGCACCACCCTTCCCTGTGGAAGCATGTGCTGCTCTCTGCGAAAGAGAGGAGACTCCCTTAAGTCTCGCTTGCCTCTTGTGAATAAGTGCAAGACCAGCGCCGGGGAATAAAGCCTCTGCCGGCGGAATTAACGCGTTCCCAGATCGCTCCTTGGCTGTTCAGTCCCTCACCTCTCCATCAGCTCTGCCTTCCCACCAGCGCTGGTCCACCCTCCTGCCCATTCATTCATCCTGCCTCTCGCAGCCGGAGCGGCGGCTCCTCTGCGCTGGGCACAGTCTCAGTGCCGGTATTTAAATGCAGCTCCAGTCGCTGGCGAGCGCCTGGCTGGGGCTTGTCACCGAGGGCTGTGTCGCTTTAAGGCATGTGATACTTTCCCGAGCAGGGATGTATTGAAATAGGCTACGGTACTTCCAGCATCGTAGAGCAGTGTCGGAACCGCCGCCTTCCCCGCACTGCCCGCGCCGGAGTCAGGCTGCTCTGCCCTCACACACAGACTGCTCCTCGTCCTTAAGTATCCTGGAAGCCGCACATTGTCTCAAGATCACTTCAAAGGTCTCGTCAAGCAGAAGGTGATGCTAGGAGATGATTTAAAGGTGAAAATGAGAAGGTTTCCACCCCTCAAACCTTGGCCACTTTTCTGACGGCAGAGTCTGAGAGCTCAGATGTCTTCTTTACTCTGGAAACAGGATTTGTAACGGAAAAGAGATTTTTTTTTTTTTTCCTACTTTTAATCCTGATAAAGAAGATTATTGGGAAGCTATAAAAAAATCCCTTATTGTGATACAGATGGATTTAAAAAAGTATTAGATCTTTCCGATGAACACTACTAGAGTGCTCTGCTCTTGGTTGGATTACTCAGGTAAGGAGCTTCTTCAGGATTTAAGATTCAGAAAGCAGATCTGGAACTCATCAGATAATAAGTGGAAAATACTCAGTGCTGTGTTTCTTTACTAATGATAAGATGATTCGTATGTAAAAGTGTGTATGTGACAGCACCTTGCTTACAAACAAGTGCATGAAGAAATGTTTGTGAGAAATTCTGGTGTTTGAGCAAAGGTAGTTTGAAATAGTGCAGTTTCAGAGAGGTGTTTTGTTAAAAAAAAAAGCTGATAATTAAGGCTGAGAGGGTTAAGTAAGTCTGCTGTCCATGTGCTGAGAATATGATGCCGGAGGAAAGACACAGGAGCATTTAGCAGGCTGTGGAAGTTTGGCTTTGCTTTGCTCTTTGACTGGGATTTTTAAAGTTCAGTTTAAATGACCTGAATAGCTGAAATATCTCTGTGTGAGAGCTCACCTTTCCCCTCTTACCTTGTGGTATAAAAAGCACGGGAGCACCAAATATGACAAGAAGGCATGAATTCCTGAAGACACGGGAAGCCTACTGGGAGCTCCCTGATCTGAGGGCATTGAATCTGTTTTGCAAGATAAATAGGTCTAAAAAGAGAGGAGAAAAAGTGTATTGTATACTGCAAAGCAAACAGTTGGAAATGAAATTAATTATACGCTAAGCAGTGCATCAAGCACTCAGTATAGAGAAAGGAAGAGCCTCATGCTGATCAAAATAATGTTTTGGTATTCTCTATTAATTATGCCTGTCAGTTTATGTGGTTCATTTTAGCTAATTAGACTTAAAAAGCTTCCCAGAGACTGTGCTGCTTTAAAATCAGGGGCAAAAAAAAATTTATATGCATAGATTTTATTACCACTGTATTTCACTATTTTAATATTGTTAATTTTCATGCTGCAGAAATCCTCCTGAGATCACATACAGACTTTTTATTTTTTAATTTTATGACATGGTCTTTCCATGAGAGAGATTAAATCTTTCAAAGTCTTTCTTGCTCTGTGAAAACGGTGTTCAGCTGATTGGGTTATTAGATAGAGAACAGCATCCCGTCATTGGCTGAATGAGGAGAGTGCCTGAAGTTTGATTAATTTGGCAATATGAAATGCAGCAGAAGGTGCTATTAAGGGAACTGGACGATGTGTAGCGTAGCTGAGCCTTGCAAACCTCCCAGTCCTTGCAGGCTTTGAGAAAGAGCTGTTGAAGTTAACAAGTCAGAGGGAAATTTAGCCAGTTAGCGTAGCCATGAACACAAGTATGAGAAAACACAGTTGTCTGTGTTGGGTGGCCAAGCACAGCAGCACCTGCAGACAAAGAAATTGCTCTTTCCCTCTGCAACGGGAATATTTTTAAAATTTTGACACAATCTGCTTTGAGAAAGCATCAGACCTTCTATGGAATCCACCTGAAATTCAGTCTGGCCATACTCCGTTCCTTGTGCATGCACAGGTCGAACAAAAGGAAGCTGATTTCATCCGAGGATTAGAACGTAGTTCTGAGAAACAATTACTTTGTTTGGTAGACAGAAGCGTGATTAATAATTAATGCTTGCAAAAGTAAAGTAACAAACAATAAACTGTTAGCTTCTGGGTCAGTATCAGCCTTCCAGTTTTAGGAATGGAGTATTTTTGCAATTCATCTTGGATAGCTGAGGATGTTTTATGCGTTTTTGTAATGTGTTTAAAGTAGCTTTGATACTGCCTGGACATCATGTGTTCTTCAGCTGGCACTATGATTTTTTTTATATTTATATTTTTCAACTCCATTGTAAATTCAACTATGGATTAGTGTGGGGACATTTTCCAGCTTCTTTTTGCATTGTGGTTTTTTTTAGTCCTCAGATTATTACAGTTTGATTTTTACCACTGAATTATTAAAGTTATCCAGGCTCCTGTGTTGATGTCTTATTACCTCAGCTGTCCTTTTTGGGCATGACCTTTGCTGTACAACAATTGCATCCTGCAGGGGGAATAATAATCAAAAGAAATTTAGCCAAAGGAGTGAAAAAGAAAAAAAAAAAACAACTGTTGTAATGGAATCTGACTATTCTGTGTGCTGTGAGGCATTGGGTAATAATGTCTGTCTAATATTTTGTTTAGAGAATGGCAGTGGTCTCTGCAATGTCCTGGGTCCTGTATTTGTGGATAAGTGCCTGTGCAATGCTGCTCTGTCAGGGGTCCCTCCATCACACTTTCCAGCAGCATCACCTGCACAGACCAGGTAGGACTGAGATCAGTTGTGGGATGCCGTGAGATTGCAGGTTCTCTGCCCGTGCTCGTGTCTGTCTTGATAAATGACTGAGTAATCAAAAATCTTTTTATCATTTAACTTTTATGAGTTGCTTGCCTTTATATTGCACAGCATCTGTTTTTTTGGTCAGTCTAATGTGTGTTGTGCTTTGCCAATCCGATGTTGGAATAGTCATCCTTTAATGTCATCTTCTAACAGTTTCCCAACACAGGAATCCCATTTTGGATAACTGTTCAGTTTGTGTCCTTATCTCAACCTCCCCTTCTCCTCACCTGGTGAAGCTCTGGAATGGGTGTGTAACTCAGACATTGTGACAACACAGGTTTGGATAACTTTGCAGTTTTCTGACCCAGACTGGACATGGGTTTGTTACTTGAAACACTGGCACCAAATGTCACTCATAGTCACCTGTGTTTACTGGGGGTCAGATGTTTGCATAAATGAGTCACACTTATTTTAAGGTTCTCAAGTTTACCTCTGAAAATTGATGGGATTGCAAAAGTGCAGCCCAGAGGAGAATTTGGGACTGTCTTTCAATGGAGTTAAATGCCTGTAAAGCCAGAATAAATCTACAGGTTTATGAGAGTGGAGAACAGAGCTCACTTTGACTATTGGATCTTCAGGGACAGCACATCAGTGATTTCATTGTGTTTTTATTAATAGAAATAGATCACATAAGTTTTTCAACTGTTAATTGCACTTTGAAGAATGTGCTATGCTAAAAATTGAGGTGTTGGCATATTCTAGCACAGTATTATCATCTGGTTAAAATTAGATGGGCCAAGAATGCCACTTAACAAATTTGGATCCAAAGAAAGGTGGGAAAGGTTTTAAGAGACATAGAAATGAAAGATGGAAAATGTTAACTCACAGTGATGAATCATTTAACGATGTGGCAATTAATACTTTAATGTTTTTTGATGTAATGACATCCCTTCGAAGACAGATGGTCTTGAACCACAGGTCTCTAGCAACCTTAAAACTCAAAGTTTCCCGTGTACATTTCTTGCCCAGAAGTCACAGATATTGGCATTGTCTTGCTTTCTTGTAATAAAACATATACTGTAGAGAGGAATAGAGCAAAATCTTTGCTAGCCCAGCTCTCAGTACCCATGTTAGAACATCAGCTTAACCAAAAGTATTATCTTTACTGGCTGGCACTGGAAGTTTGAGAGTGTTTGAAGTTTGAGTGGTGAGGGTCTTATTTGGGACTTGCAGAGATTTATTACAGTGCAATTGTCAGTAATGCTGCTGGTTATTTGAGTCTGTCCCTAGTGAAGGAAATGGGGGAAAAAACAGCCCAGCTAAACAGATATGTAAAAGGAAAATGTAATATCGTTTTAGGGAATCAGTTGAAACAAGTGACATTATGAGAAAAAATGAGAGCTGGGCACATCCAGAGCTCAGCAACATTTGCCTAAGCTTGAAAAATCACCTTTTTTATGAAGCAAGAACAGCAAGACGCTGAATGCATACCAAATGTTGGGGAAATGTGAAAAATGACAAAATCTTTCACTCAGAGATGTGCTACAGATAGAGTGAAGGTTTTACAGCTGCCTCATCACCTACTTAGAAGCAGCCAAGCTTTCCCTCCTGCGAGCCTGGCTCAGGCAGCTTCTCTGCACCCTACACCAACAAGATTGATGGTGTTCTGATCCCAGGCAGCCAATTTCAGTCTCTCAAGAAATAATCCACTACATTGACAGATGAGTGGAATTTGACATGATGTTCACCTCAAATTCAGATTGTGCTGCACCTGGGAAGTACCAGCGAGTGAGTGTCCTTTAGGGGAACTGTTAGATATTTTGGACAATTTCTGCTGTCACAACAGAAAATCAAGACAGTGGTTTTTTTACAAGGCCATGAATTCTCAGTCTGCCAACTGAATGTGAAAGGTTGTACATAAAAGGGATGAAAATATGTTAACTAGCAAACTGAATGATTTTAATGTATTCAGCTGCAGTCCCTGAGCACACCCTATTTTTCATATTTATAATATTAGGAATGCGTCGTTTACTTTTACTTAGTCACTGTGTAAGTAAGATTAAAATGTTCAGCCAAATAAAAGTGAATAAAAATGGATGCAGATGAGCCAGGGTATAATTTCTGTAATTTAATATTTGGTATATGAAATTTCAACTTATTGAATCATGACAAATATAGCTGTAATCAATAGCATGCTCAGCATACCTTTTCTTTCAGTTTGTGGTCTTCCACAGATAATGAGATGCTCTAAAATAAGTGATTTTGAGCAGTTCAGCTCCATTGTGGGGCCACTTTGGTACAAGATAATTAAAAAGGCAGGTTTCACCCCATCTTGTGCTTTTCATACTTGAAGAATAGAAGAGTCTCACTGAGCACAGGAAGGTGCAGGTAAAAGATAAAATCCTCTTGGAGTGTATTTAGCATAATAAACTTAAACTGAACTCAGTGGATTAGCACAGTGAATACATCCATCTGGACTACTGCAGTAATCCAGTTTTGAAACTCTGGAAATCAAGGGCGATATATAGAAAGGTTAGTTTATCATCAGAGATTTCTGAGCTTGTTCTTTTTTTTTTTTTTTTTTTTCCCCCCCTGAAACTTTCTTAAATGTCTGAATGGGCTGAGGTAGATTTCCACACACTGCAATCACAAAAGCTTAAAGCCTCCTTTTAGTGTAGTATAATTTTTCATTGTTATAATTCAGTGCTTTATTCAGTTAGGTGACTTAGCAGAAGGTATGAACCTGGAAACAAATGTGATAAACAGCTCTACATGACAGTATTTTTGATTGACTGTAGCTTTATTTTCTCTGAAACGTTGGCAGCTGGGCACAGGTAGTAAGGGCATGGTAAATACTGCTTGCTTATAAGATGAATGATGCTATGTTATTTGTGCCTGTTCATTAATTCTTCCTTGTCTCATTAACACAATGAGAAGTTTGAATGCTGCTGTTTAGTACCCTTAAGTATTGGTGCCTTTTCCTTTTGACTTGGATGGGTGAGGAGGAGGAGACTTCAGAGTGAACTGGCAGAACACCATTGCAGTGTAATTCCCCTTGGGTAATACACGTGGCTTTCCGCAGGGTTTTTTTATGACAATATTTCATTTTCATGAAAATCATGTTAGGCAAGGGATGTGTGAAAGCATTCACAGGAAATAACTTTATGTGGGAACAAATCTCCATCTTTTTTCCAAGCATGTCATTTCTGTGTGATTTAAGAAGAAACAGTGGTAATGAAAAGATTTCCACACTGGCTCTTGGGCTCTAAGATTCACAGAGTTGTAGAGCTGTTGAATTGGCCTGAGGGTTAAAGTGGACAGGTTGTGATTTGCGGAGTTATCTGAGTGCCTGTGATAGTTCATTGATCATCTGATTGACAGGATTGACCCTGCCCAGAGGTAGGAAGTAGATGCTGGCATTTGGTGAGACAGCAAGATATCAGCAAAGTACAGGATTCAAGTTAAAAAAAAAAAAAAACCACAATAAACAAACGCCACTCTTTCAGTCCTGCAATTCTTGACAAAATTTTGGCTGTGTTCCATAATGAGGCATTATATGCATCAGCTAGTATTTAATCACAGTGGACAACATTGGCCATGTGTTGCTTGAAAGGACGTAGGATTCACCTGTAAGTTTGTGCAAATGAATTAGGCACACATTGAGTTAGTCTTGCACACAGTGTAAAGATGTGAGACAGACACAAACAGAAACATGTACCTACTGTAGCAAATATGTCAATTAAAAATAGGCGTATTCAGAGGAAGAAATCACGGAGAGAATCAAGGCTGGAATTTTATGATGCTAAATGTAAAGTGCCTTTTATTGTGACAGTAGTTAATGATGTGCCCATTAAAAGTCATCTCAAGAAGTGTTTCTCTGTGCTTCATCTTACGAGGTGGAAAAATCCATCTCAAAGCAATTCTGTACAAACTAACAGGGAACATCAGCTGAAGGATGCTCTGAGCATGTTTCTCAGTAGACAGCATTTTGCAGAAAGTGCAGTCTGTGGCTGTGAGCAAAAAATGTCTTAGTTCTGATCTTGGCCTTCCCACTGATTTTTATAGCCTTGGGGGAAACTGCATATTTTCACATTTCAAAAGGTCTGCTATATTCATATGCCCCATATATGTGGCTATTCAGTTTAAAACAGACGGGGAAGAATGTTGGTTTGGATCTAACTCCTCAGAAAAGTGTAAATAAAATGTCTTTATTTTGTAGAACAATTGAGATTTGGAAGGTGAATTCAACAGGATTTTTGCTCTTGGTATTGATAGAAACAAGCATGGGACTAGGTAGTTAATATGTAAAAGTATATGGTTTCTATGATTACCAAGAATTGTGTTCCATTAATCACATGGTGTGAATGCAAACTGTTGCCTGCAGAATACAATGTCCAAATTGCCATGGGGCAACGTAGCCAGTATCCAGCAGATCTTGTCACGGGCATCAGAGGTGACAAGTAGTGTTTCTCACTGTATTAATTAAAATGAACAAATTTTTAAGCTCTAAGGCCTGATTCGGGGTTTTTTTACACCAGAAACGCACAGGGAGCACGACAGTGTCCTGGATTGTTCACAGTCAGAAAAACCTGCTCATAATAAGCTGTTCCAGTCACTCACTGGAAATCACCTCTCTTGTGATACCTTTGTTATACACACCTGGCCTTCACAGGCTGTTCTTGAAAATGTGAAGCTACCAACTGCTAAGTAGAGAAATCCAAGTTGGAGGTACCTGCTGTGTTCCTGGCCACCTAAAAAAATACGTTTGGGTGTATGTGGGCACCTATTTTCTTTGGACAGAGAACTGATGTAACAAACTCAACACTTAAGGATGAGGTGGGGTTTCTAAGCAGCATGAGAGCAATGAACTGCCTGCTGTGCTTGTGTGATCCACTTGTTCATAGCAGCAGACTTTATGAGAAGTATTGTACCCTGTAACTTTGTTTTTGAGTTTTTTTTCCTGAAAAATCAAACCTCCAAAACAAAACCAACATGGCTACAGAGTGTGCTTGCAGGCAGTTAACTCTGGGGGTTTTTTGGGTGTCTGTAAGCTGTTATTTAAGACACAGAAGCCCTTTGAAATAAAGGGGAAAGGGTAGGTAGGCAGTGCCAGGGAGCAACCAGTGCTCATGGGAGGGTCAAAGGCAAGAGGAGAAGGGTGTGTAGCTGGGAGGCTCTCAGCAATTTTGCAGGTGGAGGAAAGCTGTCACCAGTCATGCTTCTGAATGTGATGCCTTGTTACTTCTGATCCAGGGAGATGAAGCAACCTGAGGGGCAGCAGGTGTTGCAGCTCGATGGACTGTGAAGAGCAGCATGGCCAAGGCGTGCAGTGGGGCACCGAGCAACTGCTGTGCCCAGCGAGGCTCCACAGGAGCTGCTGGAGGCAGGGCTGTGTTCCCTGTGATCACCCTCACAGCACACCTGGCGCGAAAGAGCAATGGCAGCGTGCTCATGGTGATGTTTTGTGAGATGTGGTGTGCCTCCCTCGGATGTGGTTTGCACTGGCAGTGCCTGTGCCGTGGATCTGTCCCCCAGCTCTGCCCTTCCTGCTGGCCATGCTCCTATCCCCGTGCCGTGCCACTTCAGCTCTCCCTCAGACCCCTCTGCAGGCAGGCAGACACTCAGGCAGGTGCGAAGCACATCCCTCTTGGTGTGACAGAAACTGTTCTGGGGAAACAGGGACCGAAAAGCGCCTCTTGCTGTGCTGGCCCTGGGAGCACCTTCTGCTCCCACCCCCGTGTGCTGAGCCTCCAGCTCCAGGTGCAGCCCTGGAGCCTGGGTGAGTCATGCAGGGACCGCTCAGTGAGTGGCATCATTTGGAGCTCGCTGTCATGGCATTAAAGATTGTGAGAATTCATACTTATGGCGGTGAAGTCCCAAGGAAAATTTGGCACCTACAAACATAAACCTCAAAAGCAAACTATGTTGCTCTGTGCTGAAGTGTTTCTGCTGATAACATCAGAAACCGACCTTTAATGATTAGCCTACTTTATCCAAGGCTCATTTATATTTTAAAAGGCAATATCCAAGTGCATTTCCTCATAAGACAGATGTGTTTTCTCCCATTAAGTTTCATATTGTTTTGTCCTATCTTGTATATAATCTTCATGGTTTCCTTCTGAATGCTTTTGTTTCCACTATGTTGTGAAACTAACCTTTGCCAGGGGCAAGATTTATTTTCCTGATGGGATTCAGCATTTTTTGCTCGTTTCAGGTGCTCTATGCAGAACAGTTCTCTCCAGCTAAACTTATTCTTTTGCATGGGAGTGATGCTGGAGATTTCTATTCATTGAGCCCTAGGTAGGGACCATGAGGGCCACAGCACTGTTGGATTCTAAATTTATGAGACTCAGTCAGGGATGCACAGTGGGGAATTGGGGGTGTAAATTAAGTTGAATAGAGTTGCAAAGCCCAGTGTATGCATCTGTGACTCATATTTCTATGCTCTGTTTCGAAGATTGTTTTCTGACATCTCTCTCTTGCCTTCTGTATCTTTTTTGGAATAACAGTTTTTTCCCTTTTCCTTCACAGTGGGTAAAGAAACAAGTCTCTGCCCTTCTTGAAAGGTCAGTTCAGTGACAGCAGGTGCAGGATCACTGTTGCTGTCATGATAATCAATAACTGTGTCCTAGTATTCCATTGTAATCCTTTTATTACTTGGAGAGAACAGCTTTGCTTGGGAACTGAACTGATGGCAGGAATGGAGGATTCGAGTAGTTTTTGGATGATGTGAGAATGATTCCTTGAGAATCACCAGGTGAAGTGCAGTGCACAGCCAATCTGTTATCTGAGGTGGGTGCTCCTGTTGTGGTGTCTTGTCTTTGAGCTACAAGGTGAATAAACTGCGCTCTATGAGGCAGCTCCCCCCCAGCCACATGTGCTGGGTGCTTCTTGAAATTGTGCATAAATATTTCTTCCATGAGCAGTGAAGTTTTATTTGTATGTCATGCACCTTCACTCTCACTAAATGAATAGGTAATTAAAACCCAGCTTAAGTAGTGATCCTTGTCTCTTGATTACTAGGAGAGCTGTTGGTTCAGATCAAAGAATGCTTTTAATCCATCCTCTTGCATAATCCAAAGCTCCTACTGGATTGATTTTGTTTTCTGTAAATGATTCTGTAAAAAATCTGAATCAAGAGCCTTCATTGTGGACCTATTAAAACATAGTGAGCAAAATACACTTTGCAGTTAAATCATGTGAAAGTTACATCAATGAAATGAAGAACTTGATTGGAAAATTCCTGTGAGCATGCATGTCAGTCTGTTGGAAAGTGGAGAACCTGGGATTGTGATTTTCCATCTTGTAAACAATGTCAGCAGCCAAAGTGCATGAGTGCAGGCAAGAGCCTCAGGATCTAAACTGCACACACTCTGATAAAACTTTATTATTTTTTTGGTGTCCTCATTAATGCTCTCCAAAACTGCTGCTAAATATTTCTGGCAAGCAAGGCTTCAGTGTAATTGTACTGTGTTGTTCAGGATTTATTAATTATAATCTTTTCTCGCAGAGTCTATTTATATTTGATCATGACATTAATTGGTTGCCAAAACAAACTAGAGTTAATGGTGTTTAATTAAGTGGTCGGGAGCAAGCAAGGACAGTTTATTTGGAAAATCAGTTTCATTGATTTATATGTTTGTTTCTTAAAAGAACATGCATAAATGAAAGGAACCTTTTGGGTAACGCCTCTTTCCCTACGTGCTGCCCAGGAACCACCAATAACACAGTTGTGACTCTGAACAGATTCAAGAGTTGAGAAGCATCTGTAGTGTATATGTTTGCCCAGACAAATGTAGTAGGAAGTAAATGTTCACATTCTGAATCATTCTGAATTTAAATAAAACCTAAAACCATATGGAAATGAGATCAAGTAATACTGAAAATAGCAGTAGGGTGTTCAGAACACTGTATTTTGAAAAATGCATCTCTTGTCTGGCTAAAGGTGCTGTGGATAAGGAGGGTATGATAAAGCACTAAAATAGGACAAGGCAAATATTTCCTATAATTTTATTAATACAATATATCATTGTATTTCTATGATAAAATGATTTCTATGTTTTCTATCAAATGTTTCAAAATTGGCTAATTTTACAGTTCAGAAGCTCTTTGAACACCAGCCTATTTTCTGTTTTAATGTTAAAATTGGAACTGAGAAGAAAATTCTGAGGACTTAACACCTGGGGTTTTTCTATTTTGGTCAGTGGTTTTATTGCTTGTTTTGTTTAGTGGTTTTTTTAATGGACAATCAGTTTCCTAAGTTGAAACCGTGATTGAAAAAGTAGTTTGATTTCTTTATGCCTTATTTTTGCCCTGATATTCCTCATTGGCTGTGTAAGGTATCAGCAGCTACCCAAAACAAGCCATCAAAATCCTGTCTGGAAATATAACTTTAGATCTGCTAGTGGCTGTTTCTTTCCCCAGAGGAATCAAGACCTCACAGACTTCAAATCCAATACCAGTGTGAACATGAGGAAGGTCCTGTGTGTCCTTCTAGCTGGTATCAGCTCTTGTTTTGGTTTAGAGTAGAACTGAAATTAAAGAAAGTCTAGTGCTTACAGGAGTTACCTTTTTTTTTTTTTTTTTNTTTTTTTTTTTTTTTTTTTAGACAAAGATACACCTTTTATTAAACAGCAGAGATCTGGGGGAGGGGGGAAATCTTGCTTAAATAATAAGCTATCAGGGCTACACTACCACTGTTTACTGTGATTATCATTAGCTCATTAAATTCCTCTTTTTGGTTACTTGCATGGGAGACTTTCGAATCTGCGGGGTCAGTCAGCCAGAAGTTGCTATTGTGTGTTAAAGGAAAAAAAGAGGGATGACCTGAAGCTAACAGAGGCTTTTGAGTTTGCAATTGGTTTCAGTGTGCCAGGGCAGGATCTGACAGAGAATGACCGTCTGAGCCAGGTCCCACATCTGTGGTGTAATTATTTCTGTAGTAATATCCTCTTTTTGTGAGGTTTTAAAATGCAGCATTTTTGTTCCCCCAGGTAATTAGAAACTGTCTTTCCAGGGCTGAAATCTCAGCTTTCTCCATCAAGTCAGCTGCCGGGGTGGTGTTTATCTTAACCTTGTTTTGAGTTTCTCCAACAAATAGATGACTCCTTTAGTTCTAATTTAGTTTCTCTTGGTATTTCTATTATCTCTTTCTAGTTGGCAGACAAGGAAATCAGATGTACATCGAATGAAACCATTTGTCATGGATTAGTGCATGCAAATGCCTTGATAACAGCAGTAGACTAAAGCTGTGAGTGTGTCTGAGTGCTGACTTAGGAAGAGAAAATTAACAAGGCCAAACCACCACTGATAGCTGTCCCTAAATGAGATTATTCAACGCCTAGGAGCAAGATGAGGCTTTTCTGTGCCCTCCCTTGACATTTGTCCTCGTACTGAAATCTTTAGATATCAGGAAAATGGAGAGTGAAGGCTGTGAAGTGGGGAAGTGTCCATGGGAGCTCATGGCTTTCCCAGGACTACACACCATCAGGATTTTCCCTCTGTCCAATAAACCTTATCTGTATCCTCAGCAGACGGGAGGGCTGGGTCTCATAGCCAGGCAAAAGAGAAGATCATTAATGATCCTCCAGTGTGTGTGTCCCTATCACAGCACACTGGGAGTCAGGAGAGCTGCCAGGCAGGATACTTAAATGAATCCTGCCGAGGAGGAATGTATCTTCCTCAATGTCGTCTTTGGAAATGTTTTGCATTTCCCTCTTTCCCCGAGGGCAGAATTGGGTAATTGTTTAATGCTGATCTCCTACTGTTGATAACAGGCTGAATTGAATGAGTTGACAGCGGTTATTAGATATTTATCTCATGCTTGTCATTGTTACTCCAGTTCCTTTATGAGCCTGGTTGGACTCTTTTCAGTCCTAAAAGGTGAGCTCTGCCGAGTTTTCCACTCAAAGGATGGTGTGAGGAAAAGCTGAAAGAGGGAAATTTTGCGGTGTATTCAAGACCCCTTGACTGAGGTCATGATGTTACCACAGACTCAAGCAGGTTGGTCAGCCAGAGTGATGCAGACTCTGGAAAGCAGGACCAGTTCTGAAAATGAACAAATGCTGGTGCTAAAAATAGGTGCAAATTAAAGGGAATGGGATTCTACTTCAGTTGTAAATCATCTGATGGTTTCCTCAAGTAAAACAGTTCCCTGACTTTTCAGAGTGCACTTAATTGGCTGTGAACTGCCTGTTGCTGCAGTGTTTAGTGGTGATGTACCTTCTACGAGCAGGGTGGTATCGAGCAGTTCTTTGTAGCAGTCCTAATCCTCTGAGGTTCAGGCTGTGCAAGTCCCCCCTAAACCCTGTTCTTATGTAAAACAAATTATTTCCTAGGTCCCTTTTTTGTTTTCTAGTCTATCAAAGGAAAAGGTGTAATCTATAGTGTCTAGAGATGGGAACAAGCTACAAAGCAGTATCACATTTATACTGAAATCCTTCTGAGGAGGATTGTATGTCTTTAGTATGCTGCTTCCTACATCTGAGGGGCTGTGTTCTTTAACAGGTGAGAGGAGATTATCCCTTAGTCCTGACAGAATCTATGAATCAAAGTCTGTTAGGGGAAAAGCTCATACAGAGTTTAAAATGCAAAACTGCTTTTAAATGTAACTTATAGCAAAATAGTTTTCTCTGAATAATGCATTATATGAATTAGTATCTTAAGTTTCAGAGATCTTACTGTAAACTGTGTCCTGCCTGATTTTCAAGTGCTTTAAAGTCCGGATTTCATATAGGAACCCAACAGAGATATGAACAAAACTCAAATATGCCTTTATCAGGAGAGATTATTCCATATTCTGATGGAACATACAGGTCTCAGAACATCATAATTGCTATACAGACAGAATAGTTCTGTGGAGACATAACCAACAGTGGCCTTTCCGTTTGATCCTTTTCTTTCTCTTTAGGGCCAACTCAGGGACAGTCCATCCGCCTGTGCAGCATGCAGAGGAAACAGATCTCCACCATGATCATTTTTATGGCAGCTGAGATATAAACAAGTGAGGTTTTGTTACTCTGTTCCTAACTTGGTCTCTCTAAGTGAGGCTGGTGGCTGCCAGACACTGTCCTCCCAGCTGGTACCCGGAGCAGGCATCCCATCCCTGGTGCTCTGTCCTTGGCTTGGCTTGATGTGCAAGTACAAGTGTTGCTGTGAGCTGGGTGATGGATCATGGAGCCTCTCAGCTCCCTCTTTTCATGGAATCAAGTGCTTTGCTGTAAGCCAGCTTCACGCTGGCTTAACTTTCATGGTGGTTAAGCTGTAATCTATCAGACTGCCCCAGCTGTGAGGTGTAAAGAGCCTTCACGTTCACTTACTGCTGCTCAACTGACAAACAAGTTGTGCTGTTGCAGGGAATGTTTCCTGTGTCTTGGCTCTCAGCTGAACAGGCAGTGCAGGGTTTGCTTCAAATGTGGAGCTTCCCACTTGTTACTGAATTACTTCTTTTAAAAGATGAGAAGATTGGGCTTTTCCTGGGACAAAAAAGGCTGCTCTTTAACTATGTTTCTCACTTGAAGACAACACTTTCCACCAGAGTTTAGTGCTGTGCTTCCAATCTTTCACAGGCAGTGTAACATGGATTCTGCATAACTCAGTGCATTTTTTGAAATGTGTCTGGCTTGCAAATATTAGCTACCTGCTGTTATCTCAGTGCACTTGCAGGCCAGCTACAGCAGCATGGAAACTTTCATTTGCTATAGTTGTAAAAAAAACTCCACTTTAATCATAATCTCTTGATTGCTTCTAAAGACGTAAGTTGCTCTGGGGAAAGACCTAGTTCTGTCCCAAAAGAGGACTGTGATCTGGGAATTCTGAATGGAAAATAACCTGTGAATGATGTCTTGTTTGGTCCAGTCAAAGGTGTGGGGACACGCACGCACTTGGGATAGATGCTGTTAGGGTCCTGAATGTCCTTCCCCACTAGTGACCATTTTTGGCTGCAGCTGTTGAGGTTGACTGCAGAAGCTTTGCTTCTCGCTTGTTGGAACCTGGGAAAGGTCTTCTCCATAATTTATCTTTGTTTTGGCAACACAGAGGCTCAGAGGTTGTGTAGTTATTGCCCAGTGTTTTTGTTCCCTGTCAGAACTCTGTGCTTTCACAGAGGCACAGCATGAGTCCAGCGCAGCAGTCCAGATGGGGGCCACCAGCTGGGACTGTGGAGTCCTGGCAAGGGATCCTTTTCCAGTGGATCCTTTTTCTTCCCATGCAATGGAAAGATGACTGAACATCAGCTGATGCCCACTGCCTGGCTTGCAGAACGTATTCCGAGGCTCTTGTTAGGCTTTGAGAGTCAAACTAGGACTTGATTCCATCTGTACTGATGAATTAATGTGAAAAATGCTCATTGCATCTCTTGTGGAGATAAGCTTTCATGTGCTTGAGCAATTGTAGCAAATTTTCTTTTCTATTGTGACAATTGTTTGTTTATTTTTGCAGTTTGATGGAATACAGGGTAACAGTCTACACTTTGCAAAGCAGTGTTCCTTTTGTTGTGTGACTAAAGCAGTGTAAATAATATAATTTTTTTTTATGTGACAGCCAAAGCGAGATAACAAGTGTTGGTTTGGTGCAGTATTTACATTTTGAAATTAGTTTAGAACAAGTTGATTGTTCTTCTGACTAACTGGAAAAGAAAAAAAAAGGAAAACAAAATCTGAAACAATTTGACAAATTTATAAACACTGAAAGAGCAGCAAGGAAGAAGCAAGATTAAATTAATTTTAAAAAAGTCTAGAGATTGTACTTCTTTCCTTAAATGGATTTAATTCAGAGTATCTCTAATCAGAAGCCATGTTCTGCTGTAGGGTTGAGCCTTCATCTTTCTTCCCAAAGTACAGCTGTGGAGTTAACATATAACTGGTAGGGAGAGTAACTTCCAATGCCTCTTCAGTTTTCCATTTCAAATAAATAACTCAGAGAGCGGGGGTGGAACATCAGGGTTTTTCTCCTTCACTTGCTCTGAGACAGCAAAAAGAGCCAGTCCATTGCTCTCGGTCTCCATGGAGAAGGTAGTGTTTTATGGAAGGTCGGATGGGCTTTGATACAGCCCCTAACCCTGCCAAAAAGAGAGGAGATGAACGAGGCAGATCTAAAATCCCTGCCCCTGAGGCTGAGTGCAGGGAGCTGCGATCTGAGCTGCTGGTGGCAGACACGCTGCTCGTTGAGAACTAAATGCATGTGGAAAGGAGGCTTCAACAAACAAAGGATGTGTATTATAAAAACAACTTCTTGCAGAGTTTACCCTCTGAGAAGGGCACACTTTGGCTGGTTTTGCTTTTCTTTCTTTCAGAAGAAAGCTGAATCGCTGCCCACTAATTCTCAGCGCGGTACAGGAGGCAAAGCCTTTCTGCCTTTCTGCCGTGTTTGAACACAAGGTTTGACCTGTGGCTTCCCTTCCTCTCTCTTTGTGTTTTGGATGAGGCCAAGGCTGCACCAGCCACAGCAGAGCCCTGCTCATGGCTTCTCTTCATCCATTCAGAAAGAAGCAGGAGCCCACGGAGAGGGAAAGCAAAGCTTTGACAAACCGATGTTTGTCTGCAGTGCTGTTGTGTTTTGCTGACTTCAGTCATCTCAAGACCTTTGCTAATTTAATGAGCCCATTTTGCTCGTCGGGGTGACAGTTACCGAGTCGGACACCAGCACTCCTTCTCCTTTAATATACATCTGCAGCAGTTATTTTGCTGTCCTTGAAGAAACACAGACTGAAATATAATTTTATTTTGAGAGATACTTCTAGGAGTTTTTTTAACAAAGTGTTAGAAATGTCTTTATCTCAGTGACAGCATTTGCTTTTGTCCTTTTTATGTAAACTCAGCTCTGACTTGCACAGCACCACTGTTCTCCTCTTCCAGAGAAAGCACGATTGTCTATCAGCGGCGAAGCTCTGTTCAATCTAATATTAATCATTGACTCCAGCAGTTATTTAAACTGTGTCTAATTTTGCCTTTTTCATTGCAGGTTCTTGGGAAGGTGGAGGGCATTGTAGTGGGATTCCTAAGTGGATGTATTTGTTTTAAAATAGTCACTGAGTTACTTAGACTAAATGATTTGGGGGTTATATGCCAGGAGACCTTTACCGAAATGTGTAGATTTGTAACAAAACAACCAAACCAAAC
>VZRE01003955.1:0-103278 GCA_013396775.1 Cephalopterus ornatus | reverse complement strand
ACATTAGAAAGAAATTCTTTACAGAGAAAATGGTCAGACATTGGAATGGGCTGCTCAGGGAGATGGTGGAGTCATTGTTCCTGGAGGTATTTAAGAAGAAGCTGGATGTGGCACTTAGTGCCACAGTCTAGTTGACAGAGTGGTGATGGGTCATGGGTTGGACTCAATGATCCCAAAGGTCTTTTCTAATCTGGTTGATTCTGTGATTCTGTGACTCAGTTACAGTTAATAGATTACAAAGGATCTACTTACTGAATAAAGACACCACATATGATGATGAGGTTGCTATACCGATTTTTCTGTTTGGTAGTGAAATTTCAGTGAACTGAAGATTACTGCTGTATTACCTTCTTCAAAATGGGACTGCTGCAGAGAGGAATAGATTGAGACAAAGTAGTTTCCATTGAGATCTATTTTCAATCTCTATCATAACTGCATTGAGGAAAAAAAAATTATAAAGACCTCAACTGCAATAGAACATCATAGAGGAGGACTGAATTTGTAGTGTTTTTATGTGAGGGAAAATTGGTCTTTGTGTACACTAAGGTCCTAAGCATACAATCTATACCTAGGGGATTCAGGAATGGAAAATGAGTTTTCCTCCTTACTTTCTTAACAAATGTTGTACCTTTTCCCCATTTCTCCAAGTTCTTTCTGCTTATTTACTGTTTATTTTAAAGCAGCTCAAGGATAATAGAGCTGTAAGAATGCTCAGCAGAGTATTTGCCAAGAATTTCCAGATTCTTTTCTTCCAGAATAATATATTTAGCAGATGGAAGACATTCAGCAGATATTTGCATATATACAAATGATGATTTTTGAAGGACATAATAAATTTTATTCTGCTTCATGAAGCATGCTTTGAAACTCAGCAATTCTGGAATACTTTGAATTAAGCAAGGAAACATCTCCTATGGCTGGGACTCTAAATCTGAGAATGTCCTCCTATTTTGTTCTCAAGACTCATGTTAAAGTGAATCATAATGTACCTAGTTGCTTGGTGAAGAAGTAGCAAATTTTAATACACAGGTTGAGCAAAAAATTACTGAATAAATGCAGTAGATTAATTTTACAGAAGGTCACCATGCTTTTGTCAGTGTAGCACCTGCAAATCATATTCAACAGTTGCCTAAATTAAGCACAGCCTTAGATTAATAAGGTGTATGCAGTAATGGATGGGACAGTGTAAAGGAAAATCCTCAGCAAACAAACAGATATGTGCATTATTTTACTTAGCTAAAAAGGAGGGAAGACTAAAGAGGTGAGAAAATACGTTAAATTATAAATTATCACATATTTAGAGGAAATAGCTTCTGGATGATCTCTCAAGTTTAGCATTCCAAACCTTTTATGGTGCTAGCAATTTTTGTGCATCACTAGAATTATTAAATATATCTACAACACATGAATGCATACAAATCAGAGATCATTCACTCTAGTGGAATTTATATACTCTGAGCATTACTGTAATTACTTTGAAATGGACCATTTGTAGTCCATATTTTCTATTCTTAAATATGCAATATATGTGGCAATCTACACTTCTAATGTACCATAAATAATAGCATACTTTAGTTAACAAAGTACCACAGTCATGCAATGTTAAATGCCTAATCAAAATTTTCTCCTTTATTTTCAAGTATTTTGAACTATTAAAACTTTTATGTAGAGTTGTGTTCAATGGTTACATAAAAAACCAGGATTAATGATGAATGGTTGAATAAGAAATGAAGGAGAGAAACAAAATTTTATGCAAGATATTTGCCTTGTTTTTCCCTAAATCAGTAACAAATAATGTTGCCTCTGGGGAAAAAAAATCCAATAGCAGAATTTGATCTTATGAGTAAAGTTTTCAAAAATAGCTTTCAGGGTGTGGCTGTGTGAAACTGTAAATGCATCTGAAGAACTAAGCAAGCCTAAACTTGAACAGGCATGATTGGTATTGTGTTTATAGATGTAAAAGATTGAATGACATCTCCATGCTTAATTGAATTTGCAAAATACTCCAAAAAAAAAAAATTGGATTAGTTCATGATCTCAATTTTTTCCACACTTAAGCTAGATCTCCCACAAAAATTAAAATATATTGGCAAAAATCCTCTGTGGAAAATCAAGTGCAAGGTTCCCAGGGCCAGATGTAGAGGATTTTAACTAGAAGAGTGTATAATTATATATTTTTTAATTAATACTGGTAAAATTTAGGAAAAGGGAAGGATAATGAAAGCCCAGTCTTACATTTAAAGTTATAATACAATGATTGTTCACATCATGACACCACTAACTAAAGCCCAGTAACGGACTTCATGGGTTTCAGTTCTTTAAAAACAATCTCCTAATACTGCGTTTTGACTGTCTCTCAACATCCACAGCAACATCAGAGATATTGAAGGACAGTTGGAAAGAACTTTGTCCATCTTTGTTTTTTGACCATGACAGACACACGATTTGCCTTGTTTGAAATAATGAATATATTGCTTTTAAGTTGAATACTAAGATTCAACTTTACTATACTTATGTTCCATACAATTGTAATGATATTCATGAATAGATACCTAACAAATTTACAGACTCTTAAACACTTTGTAGGAACCTATTTTTATTTGGAATCTACATATACTTAATTTTCCATCAAAGTAACTCTCTGAAGCAACATAACTATCAGTTATGAATGTTCTATTTTTGCCTTAACTATCTACTTATAAAAGTAATAAAAATGATAGACAGAGGTTTGACATCCGGATTTTTCTAAATGCATAGGAAAGTGCCTATTATTAAATCTTAGAAAAATTAAATTGCATGTGTACATTTGCCTATGCCTTCATCCTTTCAAGGTCTGATATGTAGCAATGCCAGAGTAGGACTTATATAACAGTAGTCATGAAAACTTTATATAATCTGTTTATATAGAAAGATTCTGTAATCCTGGCTGTTCTTTATTTGCCTCAAATGTTTGTGTGTACAAGGCCTTTCCAATAGACTAGAATTATAATAGTATAATTTCCCTTTACAAAGGATCAAGCTTTGTTAGATAGAACTATATCAAACTAAATACATATGTTTCCCTACTCTCTATTTTGCAAGAGTCCTTAAAGAACTCTAGTAGGCATAATTCACCTCTCAAAAGTCATTACTAGTTTTTCCCTAATGAATTAGGTTTGTCTCGGTAGTTTATGACTTCTCCATTAATGGATTTTTTGTTTTGTTTTGTTTTGTGTGAGAACATTTTTTCCTAACACCATGATAAAGCATGCCAGGCAGTAATTTCTTGGATCATCTTTAGCACCTCTTTAAAAAGAAATACAGTGTTGTCAGCACTCTCGCTCTCTGGCTTAATAGCTATTTAATGATGAAAGGTCTAATCCTGATTCCTTTGTAGCTAGTTGAAGACTCATTGAATTTATTGGGAACAGAATACAATTTTATCTGCATAACTTTCCTACCTGCACTGCTCGTTTGTTCTTTGATTTCACTGGGGTTCTTGGTCAAATGCCATAAGTAGTTGGTGATTTATTTTAACTTAATTTTTCACATTGGTACATTTCCTTTGGACTTGGTTGCAGATAAAGTCTCATATTTTCAACAGTACACGAATTAAATTTTGTGGGCTCACCTCTACAAGCCTTAGTTACAAAACAGTTGATACTTATTGCTTGACAAGGATTCCAAATAAGCAATATTTACCCCAAATCATGATTTAGATGAATTGCCAGAGTTCACCAACTTCGTTTCTTAAGGAATATTAGTAGATTTCCAATGTTGTAAATTTCTGCTTATGTATCAAAGAATATTTTAAAAGCTAAAATCAATCTTCTCATCACATATCTCACTGAGTCAAATATGAGTCACTAGGTACTGATTACACTGATACTGATGAATACATGAACTCCAGACAATAATTTGTGCTTTCAAAGTCAAACAGAAAAGAGTATTCTGTGTTCCTACTGCACAGTACTTGATCTAAATCTCCTCTGGACTTTGTGTCATGCCTTTTTTGCTGTAAAGTTGGAATTGCCATTCTGTACTTATGCGGGTGCTTTTTGCATTTTTTGTGTTATATTTTTCATCTTTACAAATAATATAATGACTGTGCTGCAGCCCACAGTATTACTACATCATTGCCACAAGAAACTGTAAATATTTGTTACTTTTGTGGGACAGAAAAACATAAGGAACTTCAGACAGTTGCTTTTTAAAAGTGAACTGTCACCTGAATAGAATCCAGGGTTTGTTTTGAAGTCAATGAGATGGTGTATCACAAAAGAAAACTTCAAATTGAGCCAGAATTCATGCAATGTAGTCAACAAAAAAAGTACCTGATAGTGACATGAAGACGTGCTACTTGACAGTGGAGACATTGTTGAGGAGGTGGATAACGTTTGCATTGCCAGATTTTAAAGTTTGGTTTGATCGAAAGTATGCAAGATAGAGTTCTGTGAAAGTAAAAGTAAAAAATTTTTATTTTCAAGGGAACCTGCCAAGTAATACATGCCCCATCCCTGGAAGTGTTCAAGGCCAGGCTGGATGGGGCTTTGAGCAATCCGGTGTAGTGACAGGTGTCCCTGCCATGGCAGGGGGTTTTAGAAATAAATGACCTTTAAGGTCCCTTCCTACCCAAACCATTCTAAGATTCTATGATTAGAGAGGATCAGTTGCTGAAAGCAAAGTCAGATAGCAACAGTCAGTGTTACGTCACTGGCAGGGAATAAAGATGACATTGTGCTTGGCATTAGATCATGAGGTCATGCTGGAAGGCCTGTAAACACACCCTCCCTGAAGCTTTTTAAAGCTTGTCCAGCTGCACCCACAAGGAATTCTCTATTTAAACATCAATTTCACATTCATTTTGTGAAGGTCCAAAACTAAATGATCCAAGTTTCGGGGGTCAAGGCTAGAATCCTTTATTGAACACTCAGTTCACTATATATTGATCTCAGGGGCAGGACATGTTAATGAGGAGGATGGGCTATGTTAATTAAGAGATGGCTTATGTTAATTAGAGGATCACACAATTCTGGTTACAGTTACACAAACCTGGTTAATATTCTCCTGCAGGAAGAAACTCTGGGGGGAGAGAACAAAAGGGGCTTCTACAAGTTTGACAAGATCACCAGAAAATCTCTCCATATCTTCCTGAAGGAGACAGTAGGATTAAACATAGATAAAGATTAACAGGTCTTGTGAGGCTTTAGGCTCTCAAGCAAAAAGCTTCCCCCAGCTCTCACTGTTCATGGTTTGCCATTTAATCCTGTCAGCTCTCCTTCTGCTGATAGCTAAGTTTCATATTCCGACATCATCTATCACAAATTATTGAGATAATCACATACAAATAAATAACAGCAACAACAATAATAATAGCCACCAAGCAGAATGACCAAAATGACTAAATTCAGTAGCAATATTTTACAAAACCCAATGAAAATTTTTAGGTACTAGAGAAACTGTCTCCTGCAATAATGAGGGAGAAGTAAAACCAAACCAAACCAAACCAAACCAAGAATTACTAAGTTGCTAAGACCAAAATCTATCAAGATTACTAATATATATATATATATAATGCTTGTATATAGTATATATCCATATATACATTTTAAATAATACTTAAGATTAATGTGGAAATTAACTCTTACTCACATGATGGTTAATTCCATGTGCTGCTTTTGTATTAATGCTATGGAAACTGTGATGACTTTAATGAAGTCACTTTAGTTACTTTAAAATTAAACAACCTGAATAGGATCTTCAGAGGTGTGGGTACTTTGAACTTTCCCAAATCTGTGTTGGATTTCCTTTACAACTCTGAGCAGCACACAGAGGCTAATACTAGGTAGTCCTTGCTGGTGAACATACAAATCAGCTCCTCAGAGGGCCTTAATAGAGCCTCTCAGGAGAGCAGCTACTCCTGCTAGTTCATGATGTATTCATTTATCTCACGTGGTTTCATCTCTCTTTTGAAAAATGGAAGCAAAAGAAGTAATACTGCTGTGAACAATAAAATTCTCAAAGAAACATTGGGGAGTTTCCAGACAGGATTTTAAGGTTGTGTTTGCATCAAAGGCAGAAGCTTATTTTTGTAGATTTTGTGCATATTTAAACAAAAAGATTGGCTTTAACTCATAGATCTTACAATTTACAAAGGTTACAAGTGGATATAACTGATGCATACACCTTACTGAAAAAGTAACAAATTGTCTAATAAGCAGAGGGCACTGTACTGTTACTGCAAAGCCATTCAACGGAGGAGCTCTGAATAGATGTGTATTTTAAACAATCTTGCACTTAGTATTAAGGAAAAATATTAAGGAAGTTAAGGAGTAGCCTTGTATATTTTTAAAGGGAGATGAGGGAATGATATGGAAAGTGTGAAGGCATGAAATCCAAGGTAAAAGCTGTGTAATTGCTGCAATATCAGCAATTGTCCACTGCTTAATAGTGTATGTAAATGAAAAGGTAGAAAATGTGAGCAGAACAAGGCATGAGAATGTTGTAAATAGCTATTTCTGACAAATTTCTGTTAAATTTAATGTCTATTCATAAACTGTGTGCTTTGTGTTACTTTCCAAGTAAATATTAAAAGTTCACCTTGAACTGTCAGTAGTTTGATATATTTTTGAAGTGAATGAAAAACTCAAATGAACTCACTCACATTTCTGCTGTTTTCAGGAGTACAGGGGAGATTTTTATCCACTTACAAACAATAAAATAAAATTGGCTTCTTTAGCCATTCTCTGCTAGACATCTTTAATTTCAACTTAATCTAATTTGCATACATTATTTTTATCTTTTATACACAGCAGCCAAGCAACAGCACTGTGGAAGTCAATTGAAAAGACTTTCATTACATTACAGCTTAATTTCTTATGTACTATGCTTACTAAATTATATTTTTGAACAAAACTGGCAGCTACTCTCTCAATTGACCAGAATGTTGTATTTTTTAATGATTGGAGCTGGAAACAGCTAGAAGGTATTGTTCTAAACATAATCTTAACTTTGTTTGAATGATAAGTAAATGGCTATACTAATTGGTAACTGAACAAGATTGAAGATCGTAGGTAATAACAAGATACTGATATGAACACCCTGAAGACATATAGTCAAGGAAGCCAAACTAGAGTCCTTTTATCCTAAGAAGTCCCTTCAGGAAAAAGTGGATCCAGAATATTTATTTAATAAATTACTCTACTGACCAGTCAAGATGCTATCAAATAGTCAAACTGATTACAGTTTGAGGGAGCCAAAAATTAAAAATAATCAGTGCGATGGAATAGGGTAACAGAGTACCCCAGTATGTACATCATGCAGGCACAATGCAGAGAGGTGTATTTTTTCCTTGTTATCTGTTATTAATACAGTATAATTTGATTATTTTTTTCTGGAATACTGAAGAAAGAGTGGTGAAGATCTCAGCATAACTTATGAAGTATAAAGTTAAGAATACTGAGTGTTTTTCACTTCAGTCTGTCCCTTAATTTCTCTGAGTAACTGGCAAATAGTAGATGGGTTTGAGGATGAATCTGGAATCTTTGTAACTATTGCATTCAGCAATCAAGAAAAAAATCTGTCTTGCTACCACTATGTTTAACTGTAAATAAAACGGAAATAAAAAATATTTGGTAATTTAGTCCTCTAAGAGTTTGTTTGCCTTTAACATTCTGGATATTTTATCTTGCATCTTGCTGATAATTCCTTTACTGACATAATTGTTAAAACTTCAGTGCCTTCTAAAATGATTGAACTCCCTCCATCAGACACAGATATATAAGGTTGAGTACTTGCTGAAAAATACTGTAGTTAAAATAATTCCAAGTGTTCAAATCATTATTATTTTTTATGTTTTTATAGAGTACCTTTTGTTGGGCATTTGTATTAATTGAAATACATATATTGATTCTAGTATTTATTGATTCTAATATTTCTAATCTCCTCCTTGCCTTCATAGGAAGGTTTTTTCAAAAGCAGGTTCCGGTATTTCTACAAGTCATGATTACAGTTTTATATTTCAGTCAGTGTTCCAACATAGAATAATGGCTTAGGACTGGGCTGCCAGTAAAATAACTTTTTTCAGTGTGCATAATTTTGTATTTCATAATCTGATAATTCCAATGGTGGTGATTTCTGATGGTAGTAGAAAGTCTTAAGCATTTAACTTGCTAAATAGATACAATTAGAATCCAAAGTAAGCAAGGCAGTGACTGCTCTCATCTAGATATAGACATCAATACTGTAATTATCTACATCTGAACTGGCCATCCTGCATTCATATAATAGTTAATGTGGAGAAATAAGCACTTTTTGGGTGTAATTAATCTGACCTGTTGTATGTCTACTTTAGAATGAAATAAATTACTGTCTAGAAAGTGCATAGTCTTTTCCATTTGCTCTAAAGGGAATTGTCTTGGTTTAATAAGACAGAAGTGTTTTGCTAAGGAGGATGAGTTATGAGGAAAAGACCAAACAAAAACTCCTCCCTCTAAGCAATTGTAAGTCTGAAATTAAGAGGCTCCAATCGAGAAAGTGTGGAGAAAAGAAAAATAACAGCTCTTTATTAAAAGATCTATTGGTACTGGCAAAACAACAACAACAACAAAACACAGAGGAAAACAGACCCCACCAAACAATAGTCCTATACCCCCCCCCAAAAAAAAAAGAATTCCCTTAAAAAAAAGGTAAAACCATTCAGTTTGTGCCTTTGGCCCAAATCTAACCACAGTCAGCAGGGGGCGCTGTTGGATCACTGGTGGAGCAGAACCTGCAGTGCTCTGTGCTGGCCGGCAGGGGGCGCTGTTGGATTTCCAGAGGAGCAGAGGCTGCAGTGCTCTGTGCTGTTGAATCTCCGGAGGTCGCCGTTCAGGGCCCCGGGTTTGCAGGAGAGGCCCGGGGATGGAGATCTCCACTCCCGAGGAAGGGAGAGGGGGGAAAGGGGGAAGGGAAAAAAAAATTAACAAAGGTTCGTTCCCAAGAAAACTCACGCAGTTTGTTGTGGTGGTTGGTATAATTGTCCCTTCTTTCAATGGTGTTCACAAGAAGAAAAAACTGTAGCCAGGTAATCAGGTTGAGAGCAGAGACAGAAAAAAAAACTTCAGGGCTGTGTTTTCAACCCACACTTTTCTTCTGTTCCCTGTAACCAAACCTCACCCCCTTCCTCTCCCGGAGAGTGATGAAACCAAAAAGGACCAAAAGACACTCCTCCCCCCCACAGACTTCTCAAGGGCCATCAGCTTTGGAATGTCAGGCCTGGCCAGTTTCTTTATGTTGCTAATTGGCACTCAACCCCCCTCACAGCAGCAAGCAGGGGGAAGGGAAGGAAAGATTCCTGCCCAGTTTTCAGCGCACTTGAAAACTATAACAGGAATTTAAGATGACTAACTTAGGGGTAAGTATCTATTTTTGGTGGGTGAATACTATCATCAGAGTTTGCCACTAAGAAAGGAAGATGCATATTGTGAGAACAGACATGAGTGACCATTCTCCATTCATACACAACATTTAAGGAAAGAAATACTGTTCAAATTCATATTTCTTTCTTAATTTCCTTTGCAAATACGTTAACTTGCATCCTTCATGGATTTGTTTTAGGAAAACTTGTATGAATCTTAGAAATTACAGAAATGAAAGACAGGATTATAGGATAAGTACATATTTTCTGAATTACTGAATTCTTTTATGATCATTTAATCTTTAAATCCTTGTTTATTTAGTCCATGAATCCAGCTGTAACGTTCTCCGAGAACCAGACTTTGGTAGTTATAAGCCTTCTTCCGATTTCCAGTGTCTCAGTTTATCCCCAGTTTCTTTAGTTATCTCTATGTACTGCACAATATCTAAAAGAGATATAAATATCTGAGATTTCTTTACAGAAAAATAGTTTACAGATGCCAAATGGCATCTTATTGAAATTTTCTCCTTTAAACAAACAGAGGCAAAACATAATAAAAGTAAACAAGGAAGCACATCTCAGTGTAGAATGCTTTAACTGAAAGGAAGTAACCACCTGTTTAATCTCCCTTTTCTCTTCGTATCTCTATTCCTTCTTTCAGTACATGTTTGAAAGCTTTCTTATTTCAAGTGATCTGTATTTATAAAGGTATTTCCTTCTTCTCCCTTTCCTGAGAAGCTATATTTGCAAAGTAGTATTCTGAATATTGATCAGCTATTTCAAAGAAGCACCTCAAAACTAATAGCAGTCTCTACAAAGCCTGGATCTGACATTTGTGCTATCTAGTCTGGAATGGAGATTGTTATGGAGATTGTACTGAATTTAGCCTGTCAAAAATCTTTGGGTTTTGCCACCATCTAAATTGGATGTTCCTTTTACAACATTAACTTTTATCATAAACATCTCATTTAGCATTTACAGCTCCATTACCATTGATTTTTCCTTTGTTTGGAACATCTGTAGCACTGAGTCCATAGTACTGCATCATCCATTCAGTTTTTTAATACTAAAAGAGAAATCTTATAAACTTTTAGGTTGACTTGATTGGCACAAAAAAAAAAATAACTAAAATTCATGCAACAGAAGTCTATTTTGAATGCAATGTGGGATACTTAGAATTTCTGAAAAGGACAAAAATTGCATATGAAGACAGTGGCTGTGTATGAAAGTCTGGTCCACATGCAGGTGTAGGAGTATCATCGCAGGAGATAGCTATAAAAATTACGTTTAATGTTTGAAGCTGAAAACCTCTTGGATTTGTTCAAAGACTAGATTTTATGTGACAACTCTGGTATTTTCCTATGCACTCCAACACATGAGTGGTACAAATTAAGGCAGGTGTTAACATCTCAAGAGTGGTTTTGTGGTTAATTCCTTAGACTTTAAATATAGATGATCTTTGTCTCAGGCTAGAGATAATTGATTTAATGGTTGAGTGACTGTACTACTAAGGTCAGGCAGGTGTAAAGACCATCAGGCTGTAATTCTCAGAGACTGAAGTATCAAAAATAAGACACATATTCACGTAAGGAAATAGGATGATCGCAATAATTCAGAAGTGATCCCAGTATCTGATCCAATAAAAGGGAATTAAATGAAACAACTCTCTTTTCTTTGGTTTCTGCGAAAATGTGTGTCTACAAGAACTTTAACAAATCTGATTTAGTCACAGTTTGACTAGCTCATTATATTTGCTTCACTACCGACTTTTGATTTACATAAATGTTCACTACAGTTTTAATTGCATTTTCCTTCATGTTACATTTTACTGCTACAATCTATGGCTGTAATTGAAAAGGACTTAATTTTTAATCAGGGATGTTTTATGTAGAAAATTATGTATCATTTTAATGTGACAAAAATTTGCTGTGTAGATAGAATTCCTGAGATATAAATGCAAAGATTGCATCTATAAAGTATTAGACTGGCAACCATATGGCTACAGGCAAATGTAGAGAAAGACAGTCCTCTTAGATTAATAAAGAAATGTTTGCTGGAAAGATTTTACCCCCAAATTTTAAACTGAAAGTTATGTCATTGCTCTAACAGGCAAGCAATTTTAGAACTATCTAAACAAGTTTTTTATAACTCAACCTATTTATCTAAATGGTGCCTTATAGGGAAATCCCTGAACTCACATAGGACATTATATAGGGAATTACAGTGATGTTCTGCATCATAAATAACTGCACTGTGGAGTAACCTAAAACTAGAACTCTTCGTAGGCTGACACTGTCTATATATTTTTTTTCCCAGAAGTGGCTCTCAGGGATTCAGCTGTCAGTGCCTTCTTTCTCTGTTTTAAACAATCCTGGTTGCACAAAAAATATGAAAATACATGAAAATATACTTGAATTTCTGAAAATGTTCTAAATTACCTTTATCTGCATAGAACCTTATGTTCAGTATTTTGCATACACTGTCTAGAATACACTTTTACAAATGAATCTTTGGATTTTTATTGATAAGCTCAACATTTTAACCTTACATCTACATTCAAGGTGATGTATTATTAATATTTTCACTGGAAAGTCATGGAATTTGCTAATGTTCAGGATTATTCAGTGTTGAGTCAACAGAACTTCTTGTTGGCACTTGCTATTTGTGTAATAGGAATGTTTATGTTATAGCTTTTAAATAGTTTATTCTTTGGCTAAATATAAGCCATTTTTAATCTTAAATGTTTTCAGAATACTTTTAAAGAAGCAGCTGTAAACTAAGCAGAACTACTAGCTTTCTTACTGGTGAAAATTTTTCTAGTGTACTGCATATGACCATTGAAATAGGGAAAGAAATAATTTGCAGTTCTCTGAAACCACTACCTAAGAGATTACAGAGCATCTGCAGTGAAATAGAACTGCACAGAATACAGTTTAATTTTTTTCCTACTAATGAAATGTATTCTTCTCTCTTATGGCCTCGTGAAGGGTATTCTACTTACTAGACTGATATGTGAAACATGCCAAGAGCAACAGCAACTAAATATGTCCTTGAACAGATTCAATTGCTCAGACACAACAGACTGTCCAATATTTCAATTTTTAGGTGAAAAGGAAAAATTCTGGAGAATCTACTAGCATGCAAGTGCATTGCTGTACTTCTTCCACTACTCAGTTCCCTGAACAAAACCCAACTATTCTTGTTTTAAATCCAAAAAGACAACTTTAATTATGAAGACTGTAAGGCAGGCAGATGTGTTATGTTAATCACTGAGAATGAGAAAATGAGAGGCAGAAAGATTGAACAGTGACTGCCCTCAGCAAATTGAAGAAATTGATTGCATATTGTGACCGCTCTCTACTTTAGCTGAAGAGAAGAATAAGAAAATATTCTTATGTATAGACTTATTTCATATGAACAACTTCAGAGTCCTTCCCTTTAAGATGGAAGTAGCCAACATTAGTAATGGGTATTAAGCAGCTATATTTCTGATATTCAAATTTCAGATGACTACGTAGGTCATGTCAGTAGCAGGTATACTGACTGTTCCAACACCCTTGAGCAGCAAGGGGAGCTGAAGATTTTACTGAGAACAGAATACTGTAGAATATAATTTAGTCATGGTTCCTGTCTGCAGTACCGTGGGAATTAATTTTCAAGTTGTTTATGAAACATTCATCTTTATCACTCTATCCAGCTGCAGAGTACGTAATGTCTGCAGTGTCCATTACTGATCTGCCTGAAACTTTGTATGTTGATTAAGAAGCCAAAAAATTTAGGAAACAGATTATAGCAGTAGAGTCTAAGCAACACGAGGAAACAAATATGGGTGAACAAAATAACAAGCCAACAACAACAACAAAAACCCCAACAAAACCCAACCAACTAAACAAAAGAAACCCCCAAAACATAAACAAAACCAAACACCTCTCCCCCGCCAAACCCCAAAACACACACACACAAATAATTCAACATCCTTTCTTCCTACCCTGTAGCCTTTAAAACCTGATGTACATCATTTCAGAAACAGAGTTTAGGAAAACTGCTTTAGCCCATTTTCCTCAGGCCCACCATTTATTTGGCTTATGGATTACAAGTCATTCATGTGTAGGCCAACACCTGCATGGTGTGCTCTTCTCCACTGTACATGCACAAGTACATCAGGTCTACAAGGACAGTCTAATGAGGTGACAAAATCACAGTACCTGATATACACCTCTGCTGTTTTTAACTTCTGTTGTAGTTGTTTTGGATTGCTTGGGACTACAGAGGCCCTGAGAAGACTAGTGTACTTAACAATTTTTTTACCTTACTGTTTAATGATAATCTCTCTTCCCACATCTCTCAAGCCCCTGAACCTCAAGGCAGAGACTGGGAAAATTAAATTCCTCCTATAATAAGTGAAGATCAGGATTGACATCACATTAGGAACCTGAATATACACAAGTCCTTGAGACCCAACAAGAGGTGTCCCAGAGTCCTTGTCTGACGCAATCACCAAGACATAATATTTGAAAAGCCATGGCAGTAAAGCAAAGTCTCCAGTGACTGGAAAAAGGGAAACATCACACCTATTTTTATAATGAGTATATAGGCAAACCCTGGGAACTACCTTCAGCCAGCCCCTCACTTCCATGCCTCGTACAGATCATGGAATAGATCCTTCTAGAAGGATTGTTCTGGACTGATTGCATAGGAGGACAAGGGAAGAACTGTGATTGTAATCTACCTGTACTTCTGTAAGGTCTTTGATGTGTTCCCCCACAACATTCGTCCCTCTATGTTGGACAAATACGGGTTTGATGGATGGACTGTTAGATGTATGAGGAATTGGCTGGATGGCCATGTCCAAAGCGTTGCAATCAACGGCTCAAAGTCCAAGATGAAGTCAATAATGTGTTGTTGTCCCTCAAGAGTCTCTTCTGGGACCAACACAATTTAATATAAATTACACAGACAACAAGATCAAATGCACCCTCAGCAAGTTTGCAAATGACGCCAGGCTGACTGGTGTAGTTGATGTGCTAGAAGGAAGGGATGCCATTCAGAGGAACCTAGATTCACTTGAGGAGGAGGCCTATGCATGCCTCATAAATTTCAACAAGACCACATATAAGGTCCTATTCCTGTGTCAGGGCAATCCTCACTACCAATGTAGATGTGGGATGAATAGATTGAAAGCAGTCCTCCAAAGTAGGATTTGGGAATACTAGTAGATGAAAAATTGGACATGAGCTGGCAACTTGTGCTAGCAGCACAGAAAGCCAACCTGGGCTGCACCAAACAAAATATGGCCAGCAAGTTGAGGGAGTTGATTCTGACCCTCTACTCCACTATCGTGAGACCCCACCTGGAGTACTGTGTGCAGCTCTGGATGACTTAGAGTTATGGATGCTTATTTACCACTCTGTGATTTTTTTTCCCCCATATCTGACATGAATGAAAATTATTCTGAGTGCAGTTAGCATTATATTTGCTTGAACATATATACAGAGTTTATATTTGTTTATGTACATTTCAGCTGCAGAAAAAAGGTGATGAGTTTGCCCATTATTACAAAACCACACAAGTGGCTGAATATCTTTATGTTTTAGTCACAGAAACTCAGTAAGATGTGAAAGTTTTGAAGTACAGGAATACTCATTTCACAGGAACTTTTCCACTGTAAGGATAATTTCCTTTTTCCGATTTAAAAAAACAAGCAAGGAACCATTTAAGAAAACAAGCAAACAACCAACCAACCCCAAACCCAAAGACAAACATTGGTCAAATTGCAAAAAAAAATTCTAATTTTTATTTCAATATTCAATCACTCCATCCCATCTTCTTGTATACATTTACATGTCTTCGGCGTAACTGTGTTAGCACTTACATGTGATTAAACCAAAGTTTTACTTTGTACCACATTTTTACATTCCTGAAGGTTATGTTTGCTAAGCTAACAGAAAGAAACCTAAATACCTTCAAAATAGAGTTTTCCTTGATCAGAAAATGAAATAGTACAATTCAGCGGATCATGATGACGCAAGTGAGAAAGAAAAATTAGGCAACAGAATAGTAAATCAAAGTTTAATGTTGAATTCACTGAAAGTGTTGCTAAACTGTTATTATTCAAGAAAAAAAAAAAAAGAGGAGCTAGGTGTAGGCATCACAACATCATTTTCCGTGATCTGAACCCTGTGTACTCTCAGTGCACACAGGCAGGAGTAGCATCCCACACTTTGTTCCTGAAGAGGATCTTTCCAAGCTTTATGCAAATCCTCTGACCCTCCAGCCACTGCACATTCTTCAAACGGACACCTACCTTCAAAAGTGACAGCAAACAATAATGTAACAAATGAGCCTACAGTCTGCACATGTGCAGCTTGCTTTACCTAGAATATTTGATGTGATAGAATTAAACTGACCTCTGTGACAAGGACACCTTAATCAAAAAAGCTGGAATCAAAGGGTATGTGAAAGAGAGGGAAGCAATCTTGATGGGTCCTGTGTTCTGCTTTAGCTGCCTGTTGGGTTAGGACATTTAATCTTTCTGTCAATGTTTGCTGTGCATCTCTTTACTCTGATGCTCACATTTTCTTGACTCAAAGAATGGTAAAATGTTTTCCATTATGCTTATATAAATGACAGGGAAAAACTGGTTGGAGAATTATTTTATAGTATGCCATGATTAGCCTTGAGGTAGGCTGTAACAAAACTTTAATGAATATTGATATTGGAATTAAAAATTCTACTCTTAGTCTTTGCTTTCACATACCACAAAGTTTAGCCTGGCTTAGCTTGTTATCCTTTTTAATATGAGAAGATATATTTTGCACCTCTTATGTGTTTTTGTTATTGAAAAAATTATCGAGAAAGAAGAGACCACTTTCACGGTGGTCTCATCATTGAAGGTAATGTAGAAATTAATTCTTTCCTTCTCACTTTTACATGAACACAGTCAATACCCTGTGAAAGCTTTATGGTTTCTTAATTGCCGCCATAAAATTTTAGAAAGCACTACAGGGTACTCTTTATATTTGTCTTGACAGACTTTTGGCAACATATCTTTAAATTAAAGGGAAGAAAGATAGGAAAAAAGGACTCGTAAGGATATAAAGTCACTAACTGATGGAAATACACACAAATAGGCATTAAAGAGTTGGTCTTGATGACTGAGGAGCTATGAAATAGCTTAATTTTGCATTTTTAATATTTTTCTGAAGTGATAGAGTAATTCAGTTAGCACACCTTCGACACCTTATTTGTGATGAGTGTTCAAGATAAACTTTTACAATAAACACGTAAGGTAAAATGTATAGATAATTAATATGCAGCTCAACTAGCTTTGAGATTATAGTCCAGAGATAGAAAGGTAAGTACGGATATCAAAGTTGTCCTCCAATTCTGATTGGTAGGTTGCTCTGAGACTTTTGGAAGTCCCTATAGGTTTGCATCAGTCAAAGTCCTATTCTCAAGGCATACAGGAACCATAGAAGATTGAGTATCTCCTTTGTGTAAAAAAAAAAAAAAAAATCTTCAGTTCTGTGTTTAAATAAAGCATTATTCTTGCAGAAAACTATAATTCGTGTTATATGTGGATATACTAAATATACCCTGTAAGTTTGTGATTTTTTTCCTATTAGATATATTACATTTTATAAGAATCAAAGTGCTAACATAATTGAATCAAGTTTCACCTTCTATGAAAAGAAATATCAGCAGTACTTCATGCTACTCCCATGAATACTGAAAATCATACAGTGAAACCAGGAAAGATCGGCACACTTTAATGATGATACTGGGAACAGTTAACTAGTTGATGAATAGTTACTGTGGTTACCTAGTTAAGTACCTGGAGTAATTGTCACATTGATAAGTAGTATGGTACTTCAGCTTTCTATCACATAAACAATCTACAGTTTAATATTTTTAATTTAAATAATTAGAAACTCTTCCAAAACATTATTAGATCTGAACTATCACTTTTAATTATTCACGCCTTTTACTTTCTAATTCTTTCACATCATATGTCATCTTGAAGAAATGAAATAAATTGTATCTTTCATCTTAATCTTGTTCACCCATTAAGTGGGTGAAGCATAGTCATTTAAGGGATCTATATGCCCACAAAAATGTTTGTTGTAGAAAAGTATTCTGTCTTGCAGCCAGATATTTAACAGTAAGTTTCAAGCATTCAAAATCAATGCATTGACCCTTAAAGTCAAAACATTTTCTAAAAATAATTTAAATTTTTTTTGGTCTTTTTATTTTTTAGATACTGAGTTATCATTACTCAACTAGGTCCTGGTACTTTGCTGTTCTTTTCAATAATGCAAGACAAATATTTTTATTAAAAACAAATCTGACACATTTTCTGATAAGCCCTGTTGTATGAATTCAGTCTTTTAGCCTTAAAGTAATGCTATGAGAATTTTTAATAGATAAAAAACTACTTATGATACAGATGTGTTATAAACAGGAAGTATTATAAATAGCAAATGTGAGAAAACAGGTCTGCGTGTGATAACTTGCTAAATAAACAGATTTGTTTGATTCTTTTCCTTGATAAAAAGACATAAATGTGCCTAACAGTTCATACATAAATTTAAGATTTATTTTATGTTTTCAACAGTTTATTATTATGACACTTTTTTTGGTGTTATGGCATTAGTTTTGAAATGCAACTAGCTCAAGTATGGAAGCAAATCCTAAAAATCCTAAAAGAATAGCAGTATGGATAATAATGATGCAGAAAAAAACCCCATATTGAGAGATTCTGCTGATGGGTAAGATTGTGCCCACTGTAATAGGCCCAAAAAGTAAATATTAGCCACCTTGAAAGTTTTTCCTCTGAAAGATTCTTCTGGAGAAAGAAAAGTAAAAATAACAGTGGAAGCATTAAGAAAAGCAATTTCATTTAGGGAGGGTTTCTAAAACTCTTGTTTAGATTC
The DNA here is from genome assembly GCA_013396775.1 of Cephalopterus ornatus. NCBI lineage: Eukaryota > Metazoa > Chordata > Aves > Passeriformes > Cotingidae > Cephalopterus > Cephalopterus ornatus. The sequence goes on along the minus strand of VZRE01003955.1, from coordinate 84,969 downwards.
AGTTCCATTTACTGTTTCACATTAGCAGCTGCTAAATGCCTACCATGTGTCAAAGTATTTGGATTTAATTTAATTTGTATGTCTATCTCCCTGCAATAATTAAATGAATAGCAAGTCAACTTAAAGGAACATTATTCAGTAGACAAAAATCACAAAAGAAGTTGAATTGCATTAATAAATTGTAATATTGATCAACATAAACCAGTATTGAGTTTAGTATTGCACTCCATGACTCATTAGTTTAGCTTTCTTTATTAGGTCTGTAAATAGTTTGTAAAGGTTTAAAGGAATTAAAATTCCATTGGAGAATTTTAATTTGAGAAAATAGTTTGTTTCTTGTTTATTTTGGTACTGTAAACTTCAGCATTATGCCATCAACTCTTGAAATTATCTTCCTTTGGAAAGTGTGTACTAGTATACTAGTGTGTACATAGAAACATGTTTTAATGGAAGTCACAAGTCACTTCTACAAGTGGAATAGAAGTCCACAAGTGGACTTGTTGAGATTACTGGTCTTGTTATAAGGACTGGTGTCATCCTATAGGACTGTGATGGCATTGTAAACATTTGAAAGAGGATTCTTTATCACAGAAGCATTATTTTAATGTATCTTTAAGGGCTCTTAATGGTGACATTTTCAAACTCTGCCAAGAGAAGACTCAGGTCCTTCATTACCTTCTCCTTCCATCCCCACCATAGTTGGACTGTCTTCTCCCTGTTACTCTCTTTCAGTCTCTGTGATCTACTGGTACTCCAACTCACTGGCATTACTGAGCCCTTTTCATATTTCCTATCACTGTATTTTGTATAGTAGCCACCCTCCAGGCTCTGAAGCTTTTCTTCTGGGGCGTACCTCTTTGCTCACCAAGAAAGAAGAAATTTCTCTAGATGTTTTCGTCTGTCACAGCCACTCTCTTTTAAAGGAAAAATATACATACCAAGAACAATGGTAAAGGTATCATTATTAATAAAAAATATGCAAACAACTTTGAATTTCTGTGTTTAAAATTCTTTGGGTGGGCACTGTAGCACTCTTCATCAAATTTTAAAAGAAAACACTTCATGCAGTGGGAATGTGTCTTTAGCAGACTAAATCTGCCAAAGTCTGTTCTCTGAGTGGAGGCCAGCTGACATGGAACAGAACACTCTCATATTGTTAAAATCTTTTACCTTGAAAGGTTGCATGACCCAATAAATTGGCCAATTTCCAAACCAAGCTGAAACACTGATAGTTGGCACAAGTCAGTTATGGCAGGGATCATTACAACAATTTTTTAGTAAGCACAGATTAGTTTCTGTGGCTGAAAATATTCTCTGGTACTTGATAGTTTAGCATCTGTAATCTGTCTATGTTCTGGATAAGTTAGGATTTGTGCACTCAAAATTCAAGAAGTTCATTAAAAAATTTTTTTTCCCTTTACTCCACTGTTTAGGTTTAGCCTCAGATTTCTCTCAGTATTTACTTTCAGGTACCAAGGAGTTTTAAGAAGAGACTGTTCCAGGAAAAAGAATTGTTTCCACTCTTACTACTCTGTTGTGAACCAGGTTAAGGAAGTTGACTTGCATCCCAGAAAACTTCATACAAAATGCGATCAAAAATGCAAAAAATATTGAAAAGTACTGCAGATGAACTCTTTCTTTCATGCAGTAGCCCAGTTGTTAGAGCACTTGTCCAAAAACAGTTAATCCTGGTTTCTGGATTCTACTAAGTGTGAGGGACACCCCAAAACTTATCTTGAATGAATTAAAAGTTACTATACAATTTTGGCATCAAAGATTATTAAATCTGGAACTTGAGTTGTTTTATGCTAGCAAGTTGAAGGTTATTCCCAGAGAAGAATAGATGCACATAAGTCATAAAATATTAGACTTGCTTCCTACTTCAGCCTAAAACAGTCCAGTCTTTCTTACAACATGAACAAGAATAGATCTCATTTCATAATAGTGGAATCTTTGGGGAAAAAAATAAAGAAAAGTGACAAAAAAACCCTCCAATGAGCATAAGCTACAACAACTTCTGAAGTAACCTGAAATTATGGAGTACAGGAGTATTCATAAAAAGTCTGAGAGAGAAGAGGTTAATAGATTTCCCACGTATCTTGTACGCTTGTGATTTTTTCCGGGAATTATACTGAATGAACAGGAAGAACTGAAGGGGATATTAATTGTTTATTAATTGAAATGAAAGAAAAGATTTGGTGGTATAGCTCACATGACTGGAATAACAAATCATTTTTTTCCACTACTCAGTATGATGTAACAATGGAAAGATAAGTTATTGTTTGTAGTTGGATATAATCGCTCTGTGGACTGGAAAGTAAATGCATCAAAATCTGCTGAAAGGTTATAGGTATAAAAAAGGAGAATATCAGGGCTTCTAACACAATGGAAAGATATTAAATATTATCAAAATAAGGCCCCAAATGAATGCAATGACTAACAACAGAGACCATAATTTTTGGTCAAAAAATATGTCTTATCTATTTAAAATCGTAATTGAAAAACATGCCTAGTAGAATATACACTGCTCAACAGTTTCTTAAAACACATTAGGAATAAATATTTTAGTAAAGAAAATTAAAAGGGAAAAAATCAATAATAATAATTAGAATATTTTAGATACATTAGTACTCATTCTGTAGGTATAAAAAAAATCAACTATATTTTAAAAAATCCACACTAAACCTCACAGAAACAGTACAGTTTTAAGCAGAGTAAGTTTCTCTTTCTGACTAATACAAAGCTAAACATCTGAAATTTTTGTAATGCTCTAAATAAGGTGGTCTTGCCTCTGTTCTTGTGTTGAATATTTGAGCAAAGATAAACACCGTCTTCAGCTAGGATCTGTAGGTGGGACATCAAGTTAAAATATGGTAAAATATTAATGTTAAATGATGCTATGAGAATTAAAAAAGTAACCTTGTAGAGGTTCTCACTTCACAACCTATCTTTATATTGGACTCATCAAATGATTTGCATTTAATTGAAATGTTAGTGGAAAAGATTGTATAACAAATGAACAAAAAGCAGGTAAGAAGCTGCCAATTACTTTGTAAATGAATCTGCAAAATAACTATAAAGAAGCTGTTTAAACTTCTTTGTAGTTTGCACGTCAATGCTGAAATTAAAAAAAACTCTTCTAGAAGCTTTAGGGCTAGGGTTTAAATTCAGTGATTATTAAAAATATTCTACAAGTTGTATATGTGATTACTTTATAATAGTCTTGGAAATTAATTTGGTACTGTCTACTATTTTTGAGCAGTTTAGCTAATATAAATAGAAGTAATGAGTTATTCCCAAATACAGTTACTTTTGTGGTAGTATTAATATGGAGAGGGTAGATGAATTATCTTTGAAACTGCTCAGTAGTACTAATAATGGCTGCAAAGAGAAGAAAATTAAAATGCCTTCGATCATGAACATAAAAACGAGAAGAAATTCTTTTTGTTTTAGCACCAATTTTACTTTCCTCTGAAGAAAAGGTGTCTGGTAGTTGAAAAGAAGTCAAAAAATGTATTTCTTCATCTAGAATTGCAATTACATTAATGCATTCTTAGTAGTTTACTATTTTAAAGAAATATTTTAGCGAACCACTAGTCTCTTGTTAAATACCACAGATCTTCTATTCAAATGAATTTTATGCAACAAGCTTCTGAAAATACTAGAAGAAGCAGCATCACAAAAAATATGGTATATATAAAACAATATTTGTATTGGGTTTTAATTTGCCTTTTTAACTAAGCCAAACAAAAGAGATAGAATTTGAGCTATTATTTTTATCTCATAAATTTATATGAAAATCAAAAAATCATTCTAATGAAGTGCTGGGATAACAGGTTAACTGTGACACTGCCTGAGAACTGAATGTCATCCCACTTCACAACTCAAGTCTTTAGTGTAATCTTTAAGTTAATGGTGAAACCAGGCCAAATGCATATATGTATTTTTTTACCAGTACATGTGAGGTAGTTTACTCACAATGTGCTTCTTATTATCTCTTCTGCTGGAAGATAAGAGATTTTACTTTCATTTGGGAACACTGCAGGAGAAATATGCATGATTATTGTAAAGGGCCTGATTTTTGGTAATTATTAACTGTTAGGAGGTTTTGAATCAAATACCTTGGTTTTGCTAAGTTGAAAAATGATGATATAAAAACCAACAAAACCAAACCAAACCCCACCAACGCAAGTTATTCATCATTATGATATATTAAAATCCTAAAAAATTGAAATGTGGGTGCAAATCTATCTAGAGTCAACTATGTCTTTAAAATTGTCCTATTAAATGAGCCCATTTATTTTAAGAGTCCTTTGAAAAATTCATGTGGTCTTTCAATGAGGCAGAAGGAATTAAATGCTCAGAAAAAAAATAATGGAAAACTTCTACCTACCTTTAACAATAGGAGGGCTGACATTTTGTATGAAAAAGTGAAGACTTGAAGTTTTTCTGATGGGTCTAAAAAAATCCAGACTCTTCAATCTGAAATGATTCAATGCTGGATACTTTACAATATAGTAGACAAAATTATGTCTTATTATATAATTTCTTCTCTTACTGTGTGTGTTACTAAGCTGCTTTCCAATCCCCAGGTGATACACACTGGTTTATATATACCCACTTGACACTAAATTTCCTTCAAAAACTCAGATTTGTTATTGTCAATATTCACTAGTATCAATCAATATGTAAGTAAATTTATACAGGCAAAAAATTTTCATCTAAAGTGCTTCAAGGCCCCACTCAACTTACTATGCAATCATTTACTTCGGAAGGATTTACTATATGCCTAAAATTTAGATGTAAATTAAACACCTCAACTGGATAGATTGCATAGACTATACCCTGCTCAGAATGATTAGTGGTGGCTGTGGTAGCCCTGATCTCTCCACAGTGCTTTTCATGTAATTGTGTGGTTGAACCACTACTTCTGAATAAATGAGAGGCCATCTCCTGATAGTTGTATCTCTAAATTTAAATTTCTATGTGAAAATTCCATGTTTATTTGTAAGCATTTGCAAGTTAAGCAGTGTATCATAGTTTTTCATTTAAATGAAGATACTCCTTTATGAAATTCACATCACATGTGCAAATGTAGATAACCTTAAATGCATTATCTGTGGTCAGGGTCTTCCTCTCATCATTTAAAATTGTGTTCCTGAGTGGATTGGTATTTGGCATAAAAATCTTCCTTATATGTATAAGTATCCACTGCTGGTAGTCTAAAACTGACTCATGCTCTCAGCAAAACCTCTCTAGCCTTTCTAGATATTTTTAGCCAACTCGAGAAGTCTCTAGGCACCTAACGTGTGCAGTATCTATCTGGGGATGAAAAACTGATGATGCATGTCATCTCTTGTACACTTGAACACCATATCTTTTATATGCAACTAATTTTATTTTTCTTTTATTACTTCCTGAATACATCATCTTGGTGGAAAATTTGTCAATTACATAGTGAGATGTTACAGTTTAATCTTCCTTTTTATGCAGTGATGACCCATCTAAATGCTAAGCTATGAGTTACGACAAGATGAAAATACATTTGTTACTACGAAACTGTTGGGAGACACAGTTAAAATGTAAGAAAAAAGTCTTTCTAAACTAAGAATAGATTCTTACACTTAGGTCTTGATTAATTTTTAATCTGTATATACACTCTTCAGCACATCTTGATTTGGCATAAGAATATTAAAATTCTGTTTTTGTTTATAGGGCATGTCTGCAATATATCTAGAACTAGATCATCAATTTGAGCAAATTACATTCTCTATTTATTAATGTGAACTCTATATTTCTAATAAATGCACTTTGAAGTTTCTACTATCAAATGGAGCATTAAAAACCCTCACAAAACAAAAAAAGGATGTTCAAGACATTTGTTACTACTTGCCTGTTACTAGATTCTGTTACTGTGAAATGTCAGATGTTTGAATGCTTGTCAAATAACCCCAGAATTAGCAAAATTATTATCTTGACATAATTGAAGGGACATATGCAAAGGCAAGTGCATCCCACTGAAGGACTGCAGAAGACAATTAATTTCCAGTCCAATGCATGTTGCACTGTCATGCAGTTTAGTTTAGGATGAGAGGAGACAGAAACAAGTTATGCAAAATTACTGTTAGGAGTAAATTGGCCGATAGGAATATCAGAGAATATGGAAATGCGATCATCTGGAATTTGCTTCTGGGAAGGTTACACTGCCCTCTTAAAAGCTAAATTGAATATTTCCTTGACTAACAATAAAGGGAACAAAGCTAAGCTGAATTACCAGACTTTTTTAAAAAAAATTCAAAGTTCTAGCTTTTGTGTTTGCCAAATATGTGTACATATCTAATAAAATTTGCCACTATGTGGAAGATCCCTCCACAGTAATCCATGAGACAGTTAAATTCTCACATAGAATTTAAATGATACATAATTTCTTCAAAATCCTGAACACATTTCATCCACGCCAGCTCAATTCAGTGGCGGTGTTTCTATTTTCCATAGATCATCATAACTAAATCATAAGGATTCCTTGGTTAAATCCGAACACAGATTTGGAGAGGGGGTATTTGTTTTCTTAAGAGCCAATACGAACTTTATATTTCCTTATCATAGGCATGCGCTGGTGTCAAACAATTCCTATTAAGACATAGTGAATGGGCTGCTGTCTTGCAAACTAAGGTGAACTCACACCAGTGTATACAGTATGGGGAATAAACATCATGAGTTAAGAGATCTGTGTGTAGTTGCAGGGCTGTGATCTAGTTGGGAGCATGGAGACGTGGTGGGATGGTTCTCAAGACTGGAGTGCTACAATCAAGAGATGAAGGTTCTTTAGGAAGGACAGGCTAGAAGGATGAAGAAGTGGAGTTGTGTATGTGAGGGAACAGCTGCAGTGCATGGAGCTCTGACCGAGGATGGAGGAGGAGCTTAGGGCTTATTGGTTAGGAATGAAAAGAAGACAAGTAAAGGTGACATTATACTGGGTATCTGCTATAGGCCAATAGAACAGGAAGAGCAGGTGGATCAGGAAAAACAGGAGAAGCTTCGCATTCACAGGCCCTGGTCCTCATGGAGCGCTTCCACCACCCTGATATCCCCTGGAGGGACAACACAGAAGGACACAGCAAAGAACCTGTCTTCATCACTTTGCACCCTACCTTCACCGTGACAATGACTGAGCACTGGATACGGATGCCCAAGGCAGCTGAGGAGTCTCCATCCTTGCAGACACTCACAGGCTGTCTGGACACAGTCCTGAGCAGCCAACTAAAAGTTGTGCTGCCTGAGCAAAGGACCATATGACTTCCAGAGGATCCTTCCAACCTCAGCCAATCTGTGATTCTGTCATTTGCACCACTTTAAAATTTTCTTTAGTGCTTTACTCATTTTCTTCTGGATCTTTTCTGTTACTACATGCATGTCTTGTTTTATTAATTTATTTTAACTGAAAGTAATAGTGACAGTTATTGGATTTTATGGGTTTTTTTCCCTTCTCTTTTTTTCCACATATATTAAGAATCCATGTTTGAAACTGTTTTACATGTATAATTAATATTCTGCACAATAGAGAGATAGTTTTTGAAAATGTTGAATTCAGTATTCATAATAGAGTAACATAATTTGAGACTTTTGAAAATAATTACTGAATCCTTTAGCTTCAGTCTAAGTCTATCCAGAGCTTTCTCAACATGTTTGCACCAGGTCAGCAAATGACAGTGAGTGATAACTGATCATCATAGTTTTGGCAGAAACAGACAAATGACAAATATTGCTCCTTTGTAATTTTTTTATTATTTTCCTAAGAACAAATGGAATAGGCAAAAATACAAATAGAAAGGTCAGTATTGGATTATTTTTTTAAAATACATTACAGTAAGATAGATTTTAAAAACTTGCAAGAGTACATCTCACAATTATCTACAATTGTAACTACTCAGTAGGAAAACAGGTGAATAAAAGACCAAGTACATTTGAAAAAAATAGTCAATCCAAATTAAAATATTAATCCTTTATATTCTAAGTGGATAATTATATGGGCAATTAAATGTCCTTACTCCAAAGGGGTCAACTTTATCTCATTTTTGAAGATGCTACTGTTGCTCTTCCTGTATGCAACGTAAAGGGCTGAGGTGACCTCCACAGACAGGAGATATCAACAAAGAAAAAATATTTGTCAATGGGTACTTTATAAGGGTTGTGCTCAGGACTGATCACTGACTACAGTGGTAAAATTTATTTCTTTGCTTTATAGTCAATGCATATGAATAGGCACCTTCAAGGGGGACAATTCATCTGACTGACAAAAGAGGACTAAACTGGGTAACTGAGTTATGCATATCTAACTGTAGGTGTCTAAAGTTAGGGTGGATAAATTTCAGTTCAAGCATCCAGTGTTGATATTATCAACTCCTGGTTTTATAAAAATAAAAAATAAATTAATAAATTCCTGTGTATAAAGAAATATCACATTACTGAAAAGAAATACTGGAAAACTGATTTGATTCTTGACAGACAGAGACTTTGTGCTTTCTCTTCCGAGTTTTAGAACAAGCTATGGATAGAAGAGGCTACTGAGAGAGACTAGTTCACAATTATATGACATCTAAACCAATTTCATCATTTAAGCATCAATGTCTTAAAAAAATGCATGCAAAGGTTAAATGTGCCAGTGCTCTCTCTGCATGTCATTTCCCTAAGAGAAGAAATTATAATTTTAGTAAAACTACCAAAGAAAACTGGCATAACTCAATAGAAAGAGAATTTTGTAAAAAAAAAAAAAAGTAAAAAAATCCTTCACTTACACACAGCAGAACACAAGCCAAAAGAAATGACATTTAAGCTTTAAAATGCTCCTGTACATACAATCTGAGGTTAGAATTCAATAAGGACAAAATCAACAATTAAATTCTGTTGTTCATCATTTGTCACAGGAAGTTACATCTACAGTCCTATTTGTTCTCAAAGGTTTCAGAGACAAACAAATAAATATATTTATTCTATTTGGGCATTTCCTCTAATGTGGCAAATTTTCCCCTAATTTCATGACAGATGTAATTATTATTAGACACTTCTTTTTGCCCAGTCTGGAGATTCTAGCTCAACCTTTAACATGACTCCTAATAGAAGATGCTTAATGACAGGACATACCAACTCTCTTAACAATTCCTTGCTTAAGGTTATATTGCATAATTTATTCTGTCAGTTAGTACAGTTTAAATTAGAGTAAATGGTGTGACAGGAATGTTAAAATGAGTGTCCAGTGAGAGACACAGGTATGAGGTCAAAGCTGGCAATTGAGGCACTCAGTGACCTGAATTTTGACCTTTTTTAAAAAAAAAATCCTTAGGCTTCCACAGACATTTGCTCCATGATGATTTTGGTACATAACTGAGAAATGTATGTTTAAAATATATTCAAATTCTTTTTTTTTTAATTCCATCTTCTTCTTCTACATACACCTTCCCTACTTCATCTACCTGATTCATGCTTCTGCTTAACAAGTAAATTCAGGGGAATTGTTTGAAGACATGGGAATGAATCTCAATATGAAATTCTTTGAATTCCTCTAAGCTTTATATCACTGGGAAGAAATAAGCACAAAGCCCATGTGCTCATTTAGTTGTTTCTTATATATTTTAAACTCCCACTAAAGAATAATGCACTGCATAAAATGTTTATATATAAACCACCATCCACTCGAAAACTAAAGCCAGAACAAACCCCATCATTTTCAATAGAAGACTGTAAAATATTCCATCAAGATAGACAAACCACATGGAAGCCAATAAGAGTGCTGTTGATTTCCTGACTAGCGAATAGTATTTCCATGGCACAGTGGGGTGCCATACTGCAGGCCACAGCTCTGAAACAGCGGACTGAATTGCTGAAAGCAGTGCAGCTGAACAAGCACCTGATGTGCCTCAAGATAAGATATCCCACTTCTCATCAGGGTCAATTAAACCTGTGTTGAGTGCTGGGCTAACATACTTATGCTTCTGTTGGTAACCTGACTAGCCTATTTAGATTCACCTAAGGTATCTCTGTACCAAGGTGCTGGGCAAGCATACATAGGCTTGATGCGCTCAATACTCATTGGGACAGAAAGCACTTTACTCAGTGGATAACTTGTTTCCTTCTCCAAGAGCCTGATACTCACAGTTCATTGAAGCTAATGTTAAAACTATTGGCTTAAAAGGAAAGAGAGCCAAACTTTGTAGTTTTCCAGCAGTGGGCATGAAGCTGCAGAGGGAGAATAAAGTCAGGGCACAAGTGGTGCAATGGAGGAGAAGGAAAACCATCAAATACTGAATATTTTCTTTTTATCTTCTCCACAAAAGAAAGATGTCCCTAATATAGCTATTAGACTAGCAAATGGGAAATGCCAGCTTCCTCAAGCACTTATTGTTGTCACCAGGCATTTTAATGACTCCATTTAGCACTGCAGCATTTCTTTTGCTCAACACTGACTAATAACGTGCTGAGATAGTTACCCGCTTTGCAAGAGGGTTTTATTGAAGAATGGAAAGGTGAACGCCTGGGGATTTTTCTCTTAAAACTGTGAAGGATGCATTTTGGATACAATGTTTAAAGAGGAAAAGAAAATTAAACAGAAAAGGTTAGCAAGGGAGATTAAGGGTGAAGGAGAGAAACAAGGGGAGAGCTAATGAAGGAAATTACATGGATTGAGAATTACTTTGAAGAGCAACTAGAAGCAGATAATAAATCACATTGCAGTAAGCACACAAAAGCTGAACAGTAAAAACAGTCATGTAGTAGAAATGGCACAACACTTTTGATAAATGTAGTGTTATCTGCAGTATGTTGAATACTGTAGTTTCCACCATTTTAAAGTAATATCCCAACTGTACCGTTCTTTCTGTTCTCTTTATTCTAACATGGTAAAAATGCTTCAGTGACATTCGAGGATCTATACAGTTCTATGTGCACCTTCTGCAAATTCAGGCGCTCAGGAGCTGTACTACTGTACTACTGTACTGTACTACTGTCAGAGGCTGACTACTTCCTTACACTTGCTAAATGCATATGAATCTATCCCTAAGAATGTAGGAGTTGTATTTACATACCCCATATGTTACTAATATATAAGGGTACCGTTATTACAGACTTAAACCATCTACACATGTTTTATTAATCTTTTTTAATATTAATGCCTTAGAAAGGGAAAACAGCCCAGGTAATGTAAAAAAAAAAAAAAAAAAAAACCACAAAAAAAAAACCAACCAAAAAAACCCCAAAGAAACAAACCACCATTGGATTTTACCACAAATTTGTTCTTTTTTATCTGTTTTTGTTTTTGGTTTTTAAATACATTAATATTTTAATATTTGCACTAATCCTCCCTTCATAGTTTTTAATTATTTTTTTTTTATTCTCTGACAGGATTTTTAAGATTAATAGCTCAAGCATGAAAAAAATTTTAAAAGGGCTCTTTTTAAAAAATGAGGAAAGTATGGAATACCTCTATTTCTTTGCAAAATCAACTCTTTTCCACTTTAATGAATTCATATATGTACAAGTATTTTTGCGCACTGTGGATCTGACAGATTGGTCACTGTAGTAATATCTGATTCACTGTTAATATTCACACTAAGTAGGCATGCAAACAGTTTTGCAAAAATAAAGCATATTGTTAATCTGTAGTCTGCTCCTGGAACATTCTTCTGGAATTTCTACTTTAAAAATCTCCATCTTTTTTTGTATATACACATATCTATATTTACTAGATGAACATATTTGTGTACATCAATGTACTCTGTGTTTGGTATGTTTGCAAGGAATGCTTCAGTAACTGAAGAACTCCCTATGTTTTTGAAGTACATAGATTTAACAAGACTGTCTACAGGCAGGTGCAATCTTATTTTGTCCATAGTCTATATCCCTATAACCTGCTAAGGGGTTTCAGTATTATTTTTTGATTGTTTCTTTTGCTAACTGGGTGTGGAGAAAAACTAAGCTGCTCAGACCATCAATTTATCCTTCTTTATCTTCCTCTACGAACAATCTCAGCAATGAAGCAGGAGATCATGTTTTATTTTGAGGGGAAGAATTCTACCTTAACCAGCAGCTGATCAATTAGCATTATGACACCTGTGAGTAGCAGTAACTTTTTTTCATTTCAGGATATTTCATTTTCATTTCATGTATTCTCCCCTTTCAGTCACCTTTCTTCCAGTTGTGGTGATAACTGCTACAAATGGTGCAGCCGCAGACATGACTCACATGTTCAGCAGATTGCTCAAAACCAGCAGTTTCTTTAGGAGCCATGGGAGTGTCTTTTCCCAGATTGTAGCTAAGGATTGTGCTTCTCAAACCTATACATTCCATGGGAGTAATTCCATAAATTTTAAGTAAAAAAAAAAAAGAAATTGACAGGACTTTCTTATTGCAAAAGGTAAGAACATATTCAAGCCCATTTAATCTCAGATTTGTCTCTGCGTTTTTTGACCTTATCTGAAATTTTCCCAAGGAACATTTCCCTCTGATAAATGAAATCTCCAAAGATGAAGAGGGAAAATATTTTACTCATAGGTGTTTTCTTAACCCAAGGATATTAAATCTTTGTTCTATCCTGCCCATGATAGTGCTGCACAAACAATGTAACATAAGGTAGTCAATTAAAATTTGTACTCTGAAGTTAATTGAAAATGGAAAATGTGTATTTCACCGTGCATAGTAACTGATGCTCACAGACATTTGAAAAAGAAAATCTGTTGATATTACTTGATAATCTTGCATCTTATTTACAAATAAATTTTTATCTGGTTTTATTTCTGTGTGCAAAATTTGTATTAAAAAAATTGGTTGAATCCTGACAGCTGTATGAACAAAGAGATATGTCTCAGAACTTGAAACCTATTTATTGTGTAAGCACCTGAAATAAGCACGCATGAAATATGCATATGGAAAAATTTTGGTTCTATGAGCCCAAATCAGCGGTCAAGCCTTTTCAAATGCGAACTGGACATACCTTTTCATAAGCTGACACCAAAAGGGCAATGAATTAAAGCAAATCAATTTTATAGATTCCAATTACTTAGTGTCAGATGGTTTGTGAAGAGAGAGCAAAGAACTTTAAACATAAGAATTTTCTACAGACCTTAACTGAATAAACTGCAATAAAAAATAAAATAATCTTTCCAATTTCAATATCTTACAGTTATAAAAGGATACTTTCTGCTGTAATTTCTGTCTGCATTTTAACTTTGTTTTGAAAAGAGGAATGTTTGAAGAAGTCATGAATTTGGATGAAGTTTTTGGGAACCATGGGGTTTTCTCTTTATTAGAACAGACACAAGATACAGAGAGAATTATGTCTGTTTTATTACTGTCATCTGAATAATAATTGTTTACTTTTCTGCAACTTTTTGCTTTTTTGCCTGATAAATGCCATTATCGGTTTAATAAAGTAGAATTTTTTAAATTATGGATTGATTTTAAGATCCACTGTGCTCTGAAAAATTCAGAGAAAAGAAAGTATTAGGTTGATGTATACTGTTAAAGACTTGTATTCATCTTTCAAAAATGACATAATATTCTTTATTAAAGAAAGTTTTTGAGATTTCATGTAATTTAGCTTATTCATACTGTCATGTAGGTGCAAAAATGATAATAAATCTAATTCCTGGAACATAGTTTTGAGCTCTCAGAATACAGAGCAGAGATACTACTCTTATGGGTATTAAAAAAAGAAAAAAAGAGAAAAAGAAAAAAAAGACTCATTTTCATTTACTTTTTTTTTTCCTAAAATATATTATTCACTTTCACATCCTTTTTGTGAAAGCTGTTTTCAACAAAATTATAGGAACAAATCAAAGGTATATATTCTCACATCTTAATTTTTCAGATTTTTATGATCTTGTAACTAATCATATTTTTTTATTTTCCTTACAAATTCTCTTTATGAGACTTGAGCAGCAATGTCTCTCATAATTAAATAAATAAAAACATAAATGCATAATGATCCTTAGAAACAAGGATAGCTTGGAAAACTTCACATTTTTTTGTGATACCTGCTTGTGTTATAGTTCTGAGGTTTTATCTAAAAATTTGATTCATCGTGTCACTTTTTTGTCTAAGAACAAGTTAATTTTAGGGTGCACTTTAGTTGAAACTCAGCATAGCAAGATATCTTCTAACAATGGTCAGTAACATTTAAGAACAGGTGATTATCAGAAAAACTGCTCCTCCCCAAAATCCCAATTTTCATCTTACCGTCATTCATTGACCTAAAAATGGAGAGAAAGGCCGTTCCTCACTTCTGTTTGCAGATAGGAGATATGAGGATATGACGAGACCATTGTAGCCCCACTTGGCTTCCAGCAAAGATATTTTTAGGTGACTTGGAGAGGCGACAGAAGAACAACTACATAAGCAGTGTTTTTCAGAGCAGAAACATTTTTCATTACTTTTTTTTCATTCACTTAACATTGTTAATAGTCATCAGCCCATGAATTAATATTGCTAGAGATGGTCATAACCATTATAATACATTCATTTATTTTGTGTTCCATCTGAGAAATGTTCTATATTCTTGATATTCAAGTGCAAGGATCTTCTGCTCACAGACTGCTCCCTAAAGGACAGAGCTATATCTACGTGCAACAAGCTGAAAGTGAATAAACAGTGAGTATAGAGCACATACTTTTAATTCCACAATTTCTTAGCTCGTAAAATTTTTGATAGAGTTCGATTTGATGGCAAGAAAGCTACTGCATTATTAATAGGATTTGGAGTTCTGAACGTGGCATTTTCAGTATTTATAATTATGGAGTTAATATTTATTGTACAACATATCAAGCATTATTTAGAAAAATATTATTTTCTGATTTTTGTTAGCTTAGTGTACTAAAATACGTATTTTTGCCGCCATAAATAGTAAAGTAAGTGAATAATTGCTACTTTTATTTTGTAAAGCTGGATTACTATCTCACCTGATAAAAAAGTTTAATTTAAATGCTGATCCATTAGATATTTCATGTATGCATTATGATTAAGTGAGCCGGTGGGATTTCAGAAAGCATGAATCAAAGCTCTGAGGGAACTAGCAGAACTTAATGACACTGACCATCTTAATTCGGGATCCCCACACACAGAGATGAACCAAGAGTCTTCATCCTGGGCGTGCATATGTGCAATTCACTAGTGAATTTTAAACTGGACTAGCCAGCAAAGAGGACGAGACCTGCATATTGGGTAAGTGGGCCCAAGGTCTAGACGTGGATATTAGATGTGTTGAGGACCACTGCTGATCTGATGTTCAAGGTACCTAAGAGTGTGCTAGTGTGGGGATGTGTGTTTACATTTGCAAACTTCAAACCTGATCAGCCAGAGATGAGGAGCAGGATTTTGCCATATCTACTTACTCTTTATGAGCTCTGGCAGTTCTACATGTGTGTGCTGCTAAATGCAGTGCCCTGTCGACACCAGTCTGTGTGGCTGTTGGTACCAGTGTCCCATGTGCATATGTTTCTTTGGGGAACACACTCAGCCTTGAAATTGGATGAATTTGCAAAGGAGAAAGCAGCACTCTCATTTAACATCCTGGGACTGAGACTTGTGCTTCTTAGGGTGTGCCAGGCTGGAGTCCAGATGACTGGAAGGAAGAGTCATTGGGCCTCAAAGGCTGCTGGTTTCAGTAGCTTTCCTAAGCATCTTTAATATTGAATGGAAATAATTTTAGCTTACCTTTTTGCAGTCATAGAGACTGTCTAGTAGCGTGTAACTACTCCTAAAATTTATTTCAGCTTTAATTTAACTTGGTACAATCGTGCTGTAATTCCCACTGTTAGTAGATAGTAATTATAGGTAGCTATTTGTGTGACATAGCTGTCTACTATTGCAGAATAAAATATCATAACCTAATTCTATTCTACCAAGCTTAGGTAGAAGGATTTTTTGATTATCCTATAAACCAATGGACTTATTCATAGCTAATTAATTAGTATGAAATGATGGAAAGGCAATATGGAGTAATTTGGCATGTGTAACTTATTCTCTGATTTGTTTTCTTAGTTGGCTGACAGAAAGTATAACTTGAGGCTGTAAACCATCACAGTAAAATGAGTTAAAAGTATGAGTAAGTCTGGTTTTACTTCACTGAGAGCATTCCTCCTTTCATTCTGGTCGTGGTTATGTATATTGCAGAGATTTTCAAAAATTCCTTATTTTTTTTTCACCTTGTGCATTTACAGACTCCTTTCTGCTTGAGATAAAGACTATTTGGGCATGCATAATTTCTCTAGGGCTGAAGTGGGGGTCACCTGAAGTCTACACACATAAATCAGGAAGTGTCTGTAGGAAGCATTACGGAAAGTGCTCTCACATACTTTCCATGAGATTAATATGACTGGAGTTCTCCCTGAAGTGCGTGTATGCTAATGTGCACACAATGGGAAACAAATGAGGGGAGGTAGAGATCTGTGTACAGAGCAAGGATTGCAATTTCACGAGTTCAAAGAGACATGGAGAGATGGCTCACACGGTTGGACTGCTGCTGTGGATGGGTCACAGGTTCTTCAGGAAGAATAGACCAGGGGAGGAAGGGACTTGTCTTTTATGTGAACAGAGGGGACAGAGGGAGTACATGGACCTTTGAATATAAAACTTTTTTTTCCTTTATTTCTCCTGCTTCTTTGCCTTTCTGTCTGGCTGTCTCTATTCTGTGTGGGAGATATAAAATTCTGACTGTACAATATGCTGGACACCCTGTTCCGTCTGACCACACTTCGAGCAGGAGTGCTGGGTTAGACAGCCTCCACAGGTCAGCTTTCTCCTCATATACTCTGTAATCAGTCCAGAAAAGCCCCCTCAGCCTGAGTCAGTTTGAAGACACAACTGTCTTCAGATAATGAAACATTTTATATAGCAAATCTTAGATAATTTTCCCCTACTTTTTGTTTGCTTTGCTTTGTTCACTCACTTCATACTTAAAGCTTGAAATTGATGTGTTCTCTTGCAATAAATTCTGAGTAGGCCAGGAAAACACATTTAATTTGACTTATTTGAAAATTTCTTCTCTCAACTTGTTTTACGATGCTATGAGATGCTTACTTTAAAGGAAGGCCTTTGCTACAGTGTTAGGAGTGTTTACAAACACACTCTGGGAACACTCATTTAAAAATAGAACAAAAGGAATGTTTCAGATTGTTTCAAAGACTGTAAATAATTCAAATCCTTCAACAAAAACAGCACGGGACAGTAGAAAAGGTGAAGAGGATGATTTTGGCTACAGCACAATTTCAATATATGAGGAACAATTAGATTCAGAGCAGAATTTCAGTGTTGAAGATAGACAAATTTTGAGTGGCGTGGAAAAGCTGAACACGCAGTGACAGTTCTTTGCATTTCCGTAGTAAGAGCTAGCTGAAGCTGAACCTAGAAGTAGTGAGTTCAAGACTTCATCAAAATAACACTGTGCATTATGCAAAGTCTTTCAGAATGAAGAAGGTTCTCCATATAAGTGCCTCAGCTAAGGTCCGTGTTGCAATGAGCAGACGTTTCACCATAGCAAAAGGTATATGCCAAGTGTGATGGTTAATGGGCAGAGACTGTAGATGGAAGAAGTGAGACTGACTGACAGAACAGCTTCAAAATAACATTAGAAATAAAAAGTTCACTACAGCTTGGAGACGAGCCATCTGAGCTCCTAGCCAATAGTAGTAATAAAACAGCAAGGTAAGGAAGGAGACAAATATAAATGAACAGCAAACATCATGTACTCTGGCATGAAAATCAGGAAAGGCATCAAAAGCTGTGCCTACAGCAATAAACAGGCTTATGCAGTGAGTGTTGATGTGATAGATCTTTACTGTGCATAGACCTGTACACGCTGCATGCGTAGCTTGCTTGCTGACTATGAATAACACATCACCTTCCAGCATACTGCAGTCATGGATCTCATAATAAGGTACTTTTATATAGAATTTTAACTAAGTATCCTTCGGTTTGTGTACATAAGAATTTTTTAAAGGTATAAAAAAGTGGTGTAATTTTTTTCACAGTTTAGATGTCATGCATTACAGTCATACTTCTTTTGATATTATTTTTTGCCTTAGGATTATAGAACTATTATTCTCCTGTAATCATTTGGTTGGCACAACAGCCTTTCAGTTCAAGTTAATAGTAAGGTTTAAATGAGGATCAGTTTTCAGACACCTTGACTGTCTTTTCACCTGCAACAGATATATTTGTGATGACGGGTCTTTTAACATCCCTGTGTTATGTATTTAAAAAAAAAATCCAAATGTGAAAGATAATTTCCTAAGCCATGAAAAGATAGCATCAGGGTATGTTGTCACCATTTTGCGAAACAGTAGTCAGTAGAGTGAGGTTTATGGGATAGCTTAAATAACTGATCTTTAAAGAGTATCCTTCAAGCACACATGTTCAAGCTTCATAGGTGTTTGAATTTCCATCATTCTCTCTGCTTTTTCCAGCATCTCTTTCAGTGCATTACAGAAATTGTCTCCAGGGCAGAATGTTCTCAAGGAACATTTCCTAACATTATGGTAAAACTGTTTATTTTTTAAGAAAAATAAATTGTATAAATAACTTTGACCTTTCCAGAATTCAGGTTTTAGGGGGAAAAAAAGTCTTTTTAAATTATATGGTTGCACACTGAATGGCTCTATATTTCTGACCCTCAGTCCTCTTTCCTTTTCACTTCTCTACAGTGATGTTTTAGACTAATACTGTGGTTCTCAGTGCCTCACTTTACTGTTTGGAGGGGGAAAGAAATAAAAGATTTTTATGACAGCACTTTCTAAGAACTTCTGCGGCTTCCATTAAACTCACTTTAAAAAATAAGCTACACATATCCTTTTTCTGTAACCTTATTTTAGAACTATTCACAGAAATGACTGACAGCTAGTAGCTCTAATGTTTCCATAATTTTCTGGTACAGTAAATGTCAATGTAATCCAGCCAATCACAGAAGCTTTTTACTAATCTTTTTTAGTTCTTTCCCTGATGTTTCCCCCATATCCAAAGTGCACATACACACACACACACATACTACTCCAGGACATTAGTAGGCAAACCCTTTTGCTAGCTGTAGGATCCAACTGTAAATTCTAAATGAATTCCCTCATATTCCTTTCTATCTCAAGTTTTTTTCTACAGTCAAAAATTCTAATAAACTAATTCGAAATCTTTGCATGAAATGCATGTTTTGAAAATTTCATTCAAGAAACTTACATTATAGTATTCAATCTGACCCATTACAAAGGACACAAATAATAAATCTTGCGCAAATACAGAAGGTATTCAATTTCAGTAGGTTTCACTAAGTAGCAGTTTAAGAGAGAAACTTTGAAAACTAACAACCATAAGAAGGAATGGCTTAGGTATCCTACTCCTGGAAATGGTGTAAAATTGATTCATTATGCCTTTATGAATGACAAATACTCTCTTTTTGTTACAACTAACTCTGATTATCTATTGTGTGCTATGGGGCAAAGTAAAGCGTCCTGTAAACATGTACTGAAAGTAAGTCTGATTTCTGTAATCTCTTACCAACTTCTTCAGTTCATATATACCATCTAGATAACTTCTTCAGGTATAGTGCTTAGAATTGGAAAGGCAATAGCTAGAAAATTATTATCATCATTATCTTCTGAGAAGCTGGTGTACTGTAACAGATGATACTTCTAAAATTTCATATAAAGATATGACCAAAATTTCTTGTAAAACTTAAAGTAAATAGAATATACCTTGCAGGACAGTGTACTTCAGAAATTGTATCACCACATTTTGATATTTTTATGATGGTAGCAACACATAAAACTTTTCCCCTTCTGTGATTCTTGAATCCGGGTTTGCAATGTCAGCAAAAAGAAAGAAAACATGCAACACTGGTATTTATTTTTCAGTCAACACAGGAAAAGGTGTAGAGTACAGGAAAAGAGAATCATAAGAAACAAAAATAAAACAATAATGTTTGTGGATTTCAGCCATAGGTACCTCAAAATTACAGAAAATTGGTAGAAAGATTATATATTTCCAAAAAGAAAACACTTCTTATACACTATTTTTAATAAAGTCTTCTGTTTTTCCTTTTAGTTTGTTTTCTAAAAATTTGTTTGCCTTGCAATTTGTAGTAAATGCTGGATTTCTTCACTACAGCAGGTACTCATACTAGATGCCTGTTCTTGCCATATCTGTTAAGTTACTTAGCTAGTCCTATGATAGTTAATAGAGCTAGAGAAGAGAAACTAATGTTTTCTACATTCCTGATTTTCTCAGTTTTATATATATTTTTTCCTTAAGCTTTCCACTAGCAGAAATCAAATTTCTCTTTGCTTTGGAGGCAGAATTCTGCACCTAAAGCAAAGAGAAGATTCAGAGTTATTAATTCTTTTATGTGTTTTACATATAAAATTGTCTCATGTCCAAATGTCAGCTAAAGTAACACATTTCTCAGCAGTTGATTATTAAACTGAATAACGTCTTCCAAGAATTCTAACTAGAAAAGCCCACTGTTCCCTTAGGAACTAGTCCCCAGAATAAGGATGATAACAAGCAGGTATAGGCTCAAGACCCCTTCACAGTGTGCTCCCCCAACAATGAAAAAGCATATTCATAGTTAACTATCAAGAGCGGAGAAAAAAACATGCTTCAGCCTACAGTAGTAAGGGCTTACCTAACTGATTTAAATGACTCACATAGGAGAAATAATACAACTTCACCTACCTCTTTTTCTTCTCTTGGCTAGCTGCAAAATGATAGTCACTAGTTTAGAATACATCTAAACAGGCTATATCCAGACATGTTTTCTGAGATATTTACCGTATTTTTGAAAAATATAATTCTAGGACTGATCATTTAAAATAATTTGGGGAAGAAAAACTATTATATACAACAGTAAAGCCTGAGCATGATGCCTTTCTGGAAAAAACAACTTGTTTTGTTTGCGTAGGTCTTTTTCAGTTTTGTGGAACTTACATGATTAAAGCTTGATTAAACATTTTGCCTTGTTTTGTTCTTTTTGGTTAAAGGCGACCTTGATAAAAATGTGGTTTGCATCACATAATTTGATATAAATTCACAGGATATCGGTGGTTAGGGAGAAAAAAATAAAAGGCTCCATTTTCACAAAAGTACTTATGGTTGCATACATCCTTTTTCTCTAATTGCTCATTGCTTAAAGTGACAAAGTACTATTTTACTTTTTAATTAAAAAAAAAAGGAGAGGAAAAGAATCATTATCCTTTCTCCTCATTTGCCTTCTAAATTGCAAAATAATCTATACACACAATTCCAGAGGAGACACTTTTGAGAGGCCTGCTTTGCAATAGCTGCTGTATAACACTTTCTAAAAAGCAATAAGGTAAGAAGCCTAAAGAAGCAGAGATGTGGTTGCCTTCTTACATAGTCATATTCATATATGTACAAATATACATGCATGTACATATTCATATATGTATATTCATATATGTACATATATATTCATATATGTACATATTCATATATGTACAAATGTTTCACATGTGGAAACATTTCACACAGAATACAGTGGCTACAAAAAGAGAAAATGTCGTGAAATCCTTGTGTTATTCAGTGTAGTTAGCATCTCAAAGTTTCTTTGTTCTTACTGTATGAGCCCCAGTCTGGAAAAACCTACTGTGCTCTTTCAAGCATATTTACAGCTCAGTGAAAGAATAGATTGGAAATATTATACTCCAACCACATCAAAGAACGTAAAAATTTTTGCATAACCTCTTTTGACTTTGAGTCCGATCACATGCCCTTACTAATATAACATTATGTTTTCCAATTTCTTGTGTTTGAGCTTCTTTTCTTTTAGCTAATGTATTCACTTGATCGTTCATCATTATTGTGAAAATTACTGCAGTGTTCTGGAGTAATTTGAGATTCTGACAGATGTAGTGTGCTGGAATCACTTAAAAATGGTTGCCAGACTTATTTGTAAAAGCCTTTTCTTTCTACTATCTTCCTCAAACACAATCCTCATTTGTAGTGAAAGAAAGGAAGTAGGAAAAAACTGTGTATGTTAGAAATGTCAGGTTCCAACATACCATACAGGTTTGGGGTTTTTTTAATGTTTAACAATGGTATTTTTACAGAAATCAAATAATTTTTTAAAAATATTCTGTACTTTAAAAAAATGTGTTCATGATACAGATGCTTCAAAAGATTGTGATAAATACTTTGATACTTTTAACCAGGGTGATGATAAATTATGTCAGCTATATAAGAAATCTCAAATCCCAGAATAATTTGAAAATGATTACTTCAACTTTTCTCATACTACACCAAATTATGTAATATACTAAGGTTTTTCCTGAGGAGAAAATGAACCTCTAGGATTACAATGATAACAATTTTTTTCTGTCTTGAGAAGCTCTTTTACTTTGAGAATTTAGAATATGACTTGTCATCAATAGAATAAGACAAAGAAATTCAAGTGTGCATTGACTCAGAATAAAGAATCTGTGTAAATTTCAAAACAATTTTCTTGTTCTTGGCACATAATTTGCCTTAATCTCCTTTCCTCTATACAATACATCTGCAAGTCTTCCTGCCTACAATGAGGAGGCATTAAATCCATGTAAAAATATCTGTAGAGTTGATACTATATTTATTTATTATATGTGTGCAAACAAATATACACTCACATTTATATGCAATTGAGGAAAGTATTATTTACACTTACTATGCATTTTCAACATATCACATATATACTAATTTGAGAGGAGGTATAAAATGTTGAAGAGGTCTGACATTAAACTATTAACTTATACAGTTTCTACTGAACATTAAAACAACATGATATTAATTCATTAATTTCATTTCTGAAAGATCTTAAAAAATAACCACCCCCTAAAAACAAACTAGCAAAAAACCAGAAAGACACCAAATGACAACAGCAGCAGCAACAATAAAAAAAGACATAACTGACAATTTTTCATAATCTCATTCCAAATGTGTTTGACTTTGTGCTTCATTGAGGCATTCTGCAAGTCACCATTCTTTCATTGCTGGATCAAAATAAGGGTTTATCACATCTCTTTGAATGAGTAATATGCAAACCTTGGGATGGTTTATGGACTGCTTAATGTTGACTCCAATTTTTCTTTGTTATAGTCTCTGGAGTTTGGTAATGGGAACTTGTAAAGACATAGAAGCACACCAGCATGCATTCAGCTATTGAGACAATGAATTATAGTTCAGCAATTGCCTTCAAATGTGCAAGTAAATAGTAAGTCATATTCAAACCCCTGACCATTGAGTTCTACAAAGCTAAAGGCATATTTGATTCTCCTTCCCTCTGCTATTGCAGGGAAAGAAAGTTTTCAATAACATATAGCAAAAGAATAAATATGAGGAAAATCATATTTTTTGTGTATTTATAAATACTATTTCAGACTACTGTTTCTGAGAAAAATGCATAAATATAGACAAGCTTGTAAAATGAAGCTGAAATTTTGACAAGGAGACAACTTGTCTCCTGTGTTCTCCTCTAGAATTACAATAATATAATCAACATAACAGCATTGAATTTCAAAATATATTTTATAATCCATCAAATTCTTTGTTGTAAAAAGATTGTGTTTCAGATAAAATGCAGTTTAAGAAAACTCATCCATTTCATTGCATTTCTCAGAAAGTGGACTTTCCCTTTAATATATATTTCAATCTGAAGAGCGATGTACTGGTGAAATGAAAACAAATGACTGCTATCTCCAAAGAGACAATGTATTATTTCAAAATGTATGAAAAGGCCCTTGCTTTGCCCTTATGACAGTTAAATGCTCAAAGTGAGACAGGCAAAAAACGTAGTTAACTCATTCAAGGAGACATGAAAAGTGACCCTCCTTTTTCCCTTCAGTGCAAAGAGAAAGAGGGATGGAGGATGAAGGGGACTGGGGAAATTTGTGCTGTGTGTTTGTTTTATTGAAGCCTCTCCGTGGTGTTCGCAAAATGAAATCAGCAAATCTGAATCAGAAAAAGACACCTTCAATTTACATGTTGTCCAAAGGTCAACTAAAAGAAAATCAGACTGACTTGTAAACAATACTTATCTCATAAGTGGATAGGAATATAGCTAAAATTAATAAGGGTGAAAGATAAAATGAGCAGATTAGATGATGATCACACTGATTATGAAGTCAGTGAATAAATGGCTTGTTTTCCAACACAATTTCTTATTTCAGGATTGAAATCTTATTTAAAGGCATAGATTACCACCAGAATTAAGAAGAAACTTACTTAATTTTCAGTTTGGGATCATGCAATCTTTTTATCTGCTGGTAATTTTTTTAAATCTCTCTTTGATCTGAATAATCACGCATTAATGTTTGAATATGTTTTGTTATGTTTCATTAGCAAGAAATATGAAAACATCAACATACACTCTCCTACAAAATGTGGAAAGTAGAACTGATTTAATTGATTGAATACAACCAATTAATATTGTTGTATTGTTCTGGTTCTGATTGTGGTCTGGTATCAGAGATTTCAGGGGAAGTAAAAAACCCACAGAAGACATTTGTGTTTTAAAATCATAGAATCATTTATCTTGGAAAACACCCTAAAGATCTTCAAGTCCAGCTGTAAACTCAGCACCACCAATTTCTACCAGAAAACCGTGTCCCTAGGACTCGTCATTAACAATGCCTGACCACTCTTACAGTGAAGAACTTTTTCCTAATATGCAATCTAAATCTCCTTTGGTGTAACTTGAGGCCATTTCCTCTTGTCCTATTGCTTGTTGTTTGAGAGAAGATACTGACCCCTACACTGCTATAACCTCCTTCCAGGTTGCTGTAGAGAGCGGTAAGGTCACCCCTGAGCCTCCTTTTCTCCAGGCTCCGTTAGCTGCTCCTCATAAGGTATGTGCTGCAGACCCCACACCAGCTTCTTTGGAAGAAGGTTTTCTCTTCTTTGGACATACTGCAGCACCTCAATGTCCTTCCTGAATCGAGAGGCCCAGAACTGGATGCAGCACTCAAGGTGCTGCCTCAGCAGTGATGAGTACAGAGGGATGATCACTGCCCTAACCCTGATAGTCACACTGTTTCTAATACAAGCCAGAGTGCTGTTTGGTTCCATTCGAATTCAAAAAAAATACAGGATTACTTTAACAATTAAAGCAAAAAGGCTGTTATAGAACTTTTGTCTATTTACATTATAAAAAGACTTTCCTGTTAATTAGTCAAACATTCGTATTCCTTAACACTAGCATTTACAATACCTTCTCTAGATTCCATTTTTTAAGAAGTAAATAACAATTCTTTTTCTTAATAGTATTAGTAGAAATAATGTATTCAAGTATTTCCTTTGTATTACAAATATAAGTCATTCACTAAAACTATTTTTGAAATTATGTATTATGAACATATAGGTTACCTCAAGTCCTAAAAGCATGTTATATATGTATGGGATTAATTCCTAGTTTCGAATTTGTCATCTTTGGGTATGTTTAATAGAGGTCTGAAGCATTAAAATGAAATAAATAATTTCCTACTTTTATTAATTGTGGGAACAAGCTAAGTTACTTTGCACCTGCATTTAGTTAATTGGAATCAAAAGGGAGAATCGACCTTGGCTAAGTGCTCTGAGAGAGAGAATGTTATTTCTCAAAGTGGAAAACCACTTTAAGCAGCCTGCATAAGTGTGTTTTTCTCTTGTGGCTGAATACGTCACCACATGATGTGAGTGTGAATGTGTGGGATCAGGGCACTGGTTTGGGACAATCCTGGGAGTTCCAGTTGTTTGAGAGAGAATATGAACACTGAAAAATGTTGGTGGACAAGTCCCAAAATCCAGCTCTGTGTACGCAGCCTCATTTTCTCCTTCAGTGGCCATATTGATCTTAAAATAGTAGTTCTGTGATTTTCTAATACACATCATTCTGGAATTACACCATATTCTGTTTTATATCTACTCTATGAGAGTTTTATATCTACTTTATGTAGAGATTATATAGCATCCTAAGAAGTCTATTAATCTGTTAAAGTAAATTCCTACAGTCTTATAATTAAAGGTACTGATTGTTGCTAGGGAAAAGATGAAAACACAGGTCTTAATACCACAGGCACTATAAATGATATCAAGTTCAGTGATCACTATAGTAAATAGAAAAATAAGCATCAAAGAATGAGAAAAAAAATGTTGAACATTAAGAAAGCATGGAAATTCACTCTCCATCTCCTAATTGAATAAAATCTACTGGGGTAACAATAATTACTCCAAATTGGTGGCAAAATATTTCTACCATCTCTTAATGTTTTGTGGTCCTAAATGACCTAAAGTTTTTCACAGTTTCTGATAATTTTATTTTATGTTGAACAGAAGGAGACAGCTGGTGCTGTACTGTGTATTTTTGAAGGTACATGACATGTACCTTTGCATCTGCTGGGGTTGGACTAAACAACAGAAGAAATGATGGTGTGCAAAAACTGAAAAGTGAAAGCTAAGGAATGAAGTAGCATATCTGTTCACTTACGTAACTTGAAAAGAGTGATGATATTGGAAAGAAAGGGAGAAATGAGTAGAAAATAGATGTGAAGAAGAGTGTGAAACTTTTAGGTTCAATTGTAAAATAAATTTCTTAGAAAAAATATTCTAGCTTCACTCCAGCTTCATATGGAGTACGACACTACTTTGTGTCCAGATGTTGAGGATATTTGTTCATACAAGTAAGTAAATGAAAAAGAAGTTATAATATTATATCTCTTTTGGATAGATTTGTAGGCAGATAAATTACTCTGTGTGAAGAGTCAATGCAAAATTGATCTACATTCCTTGAATGATTGTAATAAAATTTCCATCGCTTTCCCCAATGTGAATGGAATATTAGAAATACTATGCTTGAAACAGAGTAACCTTTGATGTCCATTTCCCATAAAGAGTTGTGATGATTTTCTATCTTTTTTAAAACCTAATCTCATGAGACACCTTGCAACAACCTGTGTTGCAGATGTAGAAGTCTGTATTTAAATAGTTACTTTGTCAAATAAAACACCAATAAGATCAAACCATTACATTCAGTTGATTAGGCAAATTATACAGAGCCCCTGTATTCAGCAAAATACATGGAATTCCTTTGACAGTGATATTGTATTTTTAAAACTGCTTTCAATATTCCTGTGTGCACATAGCCTCAATAAAACAAAAGTACAGCATTAGGAAACTTTCTTAGTTTATATTTTGTAATAAATAGATTATATGAATTAATTTCAGTGTTACATAAGATATATTTAAACTAGTTTCAAGAGCTAAGCAGTAAGCTGTATTTCAATTTAAATCCCAATATGAAGCTCTGCAAATAGTCACATTTTTCTGTGCAGATCGAAAGTGTGAGGTGATTGTTTACAGTGTGTGCAATGTACGTGACATATGATATGTGGATGTGTAACTTTTCAAGACCTGAGTGACAAGCATGAGAAATGGTTCTCTGTGGTGATGACTGCACTCTAGTGCAGATGACAAGTGTGTAGGTATTTCCCTGGAGGGCAGTGTGAAATTGAGAATCACAGTAGTGACTAGAGCTAAGCAAAAGAAGAGCACTGCTATTACCTATTTTATGAAAACCATACTTTCTGTGTAATCTGGAAATAGACAATTAGAGTTTGGATTGATTGCATTTGTTTTTTACAAAGATCAAAAGACAATACTGGTATTTTAAAAAAGAAGCTATTTTGCCCCAATACTTCTTTTTTTCTTTGTTACTATATTTCTGTTTATGAAAAGATTTACATTGTGCTGATACAGTCTCCTGTGGCACAGATGCACTGAAATTGTGATAATTCACCAAACACTCACTGATAATTTTAAGAATAATGTCTTTATGTCTATACAGACTTACTTTTTCTCCCTCAAATTCTCATTTCATCATGAAACAGTCTTACATATTTACTTATTCAATGCATTAATCAGTCTTGCAAATTATCCTTTCAACTTAATGAAGGCTTCTTTACAAGTTATCAACAATGTTATCTGAAAATATTCAAATATTGCAATCCTGACCATTCCAAAATCTGTGGTTTGTTTTTAGACCATTTATTAGCACATATTATGTGTGGTCATAGATACACAAATTTCTCCAGGATAAGTGTTACTGTGATATTCATATATATACTGAAACAAGTTTGATAAGCAGCTTTCTTCTTTCCCTCATCCTTGTCCATGTTGCCATACATCTACCTGTACCATAAAGTTGTTAGTGCTGTGAGCAAGTTTCTTTATTTCAACTTTCTGTTTGCCTGCACTGACATCGGATCACAAAATCACAGAGTAACTTAAGTTGGAAGGGACCACATTCAAAATGGATCCACCGTAGGACACAGTGAGAGTGGAAGGAGCGAAAATGAGCCTTCAAAACCAAGGATGAGGGTGCAGGGGAAGGTGTTTTAATTTTTAATTTTTTTTTCCTCACTGTTCAAATCTATCTTAATTAGCAATAAATTAATTTCCCTAAGTTTGTTTTGTACACAATGGTAACTGGTAAGTGATCTCCCAGTATTTATTCAGCCCATAAGTATTTTTGTCACATTTTCTCCCGTGTGTAGGCATCTCACTGCTGGACAAAGTTCACCCACCAAAAATCCACTCTTTAAAGCTGGATCACTTCTACCAAGTTGTTGAGGGCCAGACAAAGTTTATCTAACACCAGTGATGGAAATTCCACACATATCTCAGAAATCCTTCAATGTATTCCACTATCTTTGTGATAGCTCTCACTTCCTGTCAGAGTTGAGAATATCCTCTCTTTTAACTATTGTCTGTTGCTTCTTATGCTGTTATTGCATACATGTAAGATTTTGGGGTCAACCTCCGCAAGCTCTGACGTTAGGTATTAACATTAATACCTCCCTTTTCTCTTTTTAAGTTTGAAAAAATCCAATTCACTTAGCCTTTCCTTGTACTTTATGCTTTCCAGTCTCATGAGCATTGGGTGGCTCCTTGGTGGATGCACTCCAATACATTGGTGTCTTTTTATCTTGTGCAAGGAAGTTCAAAACTAGATGTGACACTCCAGATGCAGCCTCAAAAGTAGTAAATAGAGGCAAAAAGTATTTCTGTCAGGTCTCAGGCAGCCATCCCACTAAAGCAGCCCAAGATGCTGGTAAGCATCCCTGCTACAATGATGCATTGCTGGCTCATATTTCAGCTCATCTGCAAGGTCCCAGTGTCCTCTATTGCAAAAATGCTTTATAGGCAGTCAGTCTCTAACCTGTACCGGTTTATGGGATTATTCCTGCCCAGATGCAGGACTTTTCATTTGCCATTTCTGAATTTCATGAGATTCCTTTTAATCCTTTTTCCAGCCCGTTGTAGTCCATCTGAATAGCAGTCTTGCCTTCTGGCATACTGACTGCTCCCCTGTATTTGGTATTGTCTGCAAAGCTGTGCCATCATTCAAGCTTTTAATAACAGCATTAGCCAGTGGTGGCTCAAGTACTGATCCTTGAGAGGAAGCTCCAGTTACAAGTTAAAAGTATTCTATTAGTTTCATAGTACAGCAACGATCAACTTTGATCACAATGGTCAAGCTAGTTTTCTGCTCACCTCATTTTGCACTTATGCACTCGATGCTTCATCATTTTTACTATGAGGATCATATGGGATATTGTGCAAATTCCTTGTTGAAGTCAAGTTATGTGACATCATATATGATTCAATTTGTCTTCCACATTATATCTTGCATCACCCTGTTATGCAGTATTTTTCCTGTTCCTTGTCTTGTAAGCATTTTTTCTGTATATATTCTTCACTATGTGCATTTTCCTATTTCATCTAGTTTTCAGTCATTCGTAATGTTCTTCTCCTCCTTACTTCTTCCACAAGTTTGGTGCTTGATAAGTTTATATTTTAAGGGCTAGAACAGGTTCAAACTCATAGCTAAATCAAAATAACATTATTTTTAATTACAGAAAATGCAGAAACGTGTGTTCACATTTCTCAAGGCACCCTGCACCTTTGAAACCAAAAGTAGGTGCAGAAGACAGTAATTTCTGATGTAACCCCGTAATCACTTCTAAAGATTAAACAGGATTCCCAGGTTGTGCAACCTGCCATTTCAAGTCTATTTACACTACATCTTTGAGCCAGTGTTCTGTACCAAATTAAGATTGCAAAAAAACATTGAAAGATTGAAATGTATAATCAAAGGGAAGGAACTGCAGCAAGTGGATTCATCAGTCTCAAAGCCTTTAAGCTTTGAAATGTTTTTGTTTACCTGTTTCTAGCTAGCCATGATAAATAAAATGATATTTGTCTTCTGTCATCAGTGTGGTTTATCACCTAAATGGTAATGGAAAAATGAAGTCATAAACAGCTGAAAGAGAGTCTTTTATTATAAAATTATTTGCAACATATTTGCCTACAGCCCCTAAAAAAATAGTCATATGAGGTGCACTGAAGTGTGCAAAGGGCAAGTTGTGCCCTTGGTTTTGGAGGAGAGCTTCAAATTAATTCTGCTTCCAAATTTGTTGCATAGTAAACATAGAGTATGGTCTAAGAATTTTCATGGCTTGCATGTGTTTGGTTTCTCAGCTATACTTTATATGATTTCATCTGCTTAGTTAGAAACAGTATACCCATTTGGAGTTCAAGTAGTAAAGACTTCTTTTTACATGTGTATCTAACTCCATAAACTAAATTTGTTACCAGTGGATGAGAGGATAAATTTAAGTGTAAGGAGATTTTGAACTAAACTGAACTGTGACAATATCACTAAAAGGAATGAATAAACATGTGTGGCCTGTAAAAAAAAGCGCATGTGTAGAGTGCAATGTCATAGAATGAGGTTTAATGTACCTTTACTCTAATTCTCAGGTGAAATAGGATGTCATTATTCAAAGTTAGTTCACCCCAGAAATGAGTTAGCGATGGAAGAGCAAGGTAATTGCAAAAGTAATGGTAAGCAAGATGAATAAGATAATTGTCACTGAGATTAGCCTTAAGTAAGAAAGATTTCTTGGGGTTTTTTTTGTTTATTGTCAGTAGTGTTGCTATAGTTACAGAAAGACAATGATAATAGACATTTATATTAGATTTCCAAAACAGAGTAAAAATTGAATTATTTTACTCTTGGTTTCTCTTTCTTGTATTTCTGACATTATCAAACCCAGGCAAAGAAACTTGTATTTTCTTATATTTGTAGGATTTGGTGATTTTTTTCAATGAAAAGTAAAGAATGAATTTAAAAAAAAAATAATTCTGATTTATGCTACTGATAAAATAAAAAAGACTTTTCTTCTTTTTCAGCTTTTAAACAAGAGTCTGGCCTATGAATCCTGAATCAACATAAGAAAACTACTAAAGTTTCTGAAGTCAGGCACCTAAACCCTGGAAGGAAAGGCTTTCAAGACACAAATTTTCTTCAGTGTTTCTTACTGATATACTATTTTGTATGTAGGCAATTGTGTAATCCCTTCTGAAGTGCTCATGTCTCTTTTGGCAAAGCATAGGTATTCTTATTAACAAAACTGCCAAGTCTGCAGACATTTACAAGACTACAGAGAAACCGATGAAAATGCAGGAGAAAAAAAGTCTTAACCAACATACCTTAAATTCAGATGCATAAGACCGCTCTTTCAGCTCACAAGACAATAGGTTTATGGTCAGTGAAAGTCCTTTTGTGCCTGAAAAAAAGCTCATAAGGTCTAGGTTTAGATAAATGATCTCTTTTTTTTATGGTTTAGTTCCACCATGAGGGTTCTTTGGGGCTTAGAAAGCAGTCAAGAAGATGTTAACTGTCTGCACATTAAGACATTACATTCTGCCTCAGTGGTCATTGTTTACATTTCATTTGAAACTTTTTCAAACACTGAACCGTACATTACATTCAAAACATAAAACCTGACATTCATATGATTTTATGTTGATGAGTTTAATACAAGATGTTTGTTACTGCCTTTAATTTCAGCCATCACATCTAAGCCAACAGACATCATGCAAACCAATTATTTTGGATGAACTGAAATCCAACTCTGTCAATGAAAAAAATCATGAGAGAACATTTTAGTAAAAGAGATCCTTCCATCAGACAAAGTACATACTTACAAAAAAAACCCCCAAACAAAAAACAACTACAGAAAATATCTGAAGAAAAATTTTAAAGTCTTCAAGCTAAACAGAATTGTCTGAAAGTTATATGTGGTGCATTTTATATTTTAACTGTGGTTTACTTTGCATAAGTTAGAATATCCTAAAAATGTCTTCTTTTACAGTTATTTGTACAAAAGGAAGTCTCTACGGATTAAGACACATTTTTATCCTTAAATACATCTTACGCACTCAATGAATGCTAAAAATGTTTGTATTTGCATAATTCTAGAGATAGGAATACAGTTTCTTTAATCATTCTCCAACAGCCTATTCAGCTTTTCCTTTGAACTGAAGTGACTCTGCACTCTGCTGTACCAGCTCTTGTTGAAAAGGTTTAATGTAAATACCCCTGCTAAACTAAATTCCCTTAATTTTGAAGGATTTAGGCCTGATATTCCTTATTCTGTGCTCACTGTCAAGATATAAGGCTTTAGAACAATATTTCAGTAGTTTTCAGTATCACCACACTATGAAGTATCCAGATGGCCTGTTTCCAGATGCCTTCTGTTTCCTGGATTCAGCAAGAGATCTCCTTATCTAAAAGAGGAAGCTTATGAGATGTTAACAGCTGTTTGGACTGACTGGATTCTCCAAATGACTGCCATGAAAAAAATAAAACAATTTTCTTAAAAGAAGAGTAAGAATTAGTATGAAAAAACAATTCACAAAGCCAACTTTTGGCTCTGTAACAGCAACTTATTGGCATGTTTTTGTCCTCTTTTGAATTCATATAAAGTTGAGAGGATACTGACTTTTGTCTCAGCCAGACAACCATGCTTACAGAAAAGGTCCCACTGCAAGTACTTTGATGTTCTTTAAAAGGCCTTTTTTCTTGTTTCTGCGATTGCAGTTCTGATAATAATTAGAACAATGTGAGCAACCCAGGTAAATATTTTTTAGAGAAGAGCTAAACTTTTACTTTATGTTTTCTTTCAAAATTAGATATGAAAACAACAGTTAACAAAGCAAAAAACTCTGAATTAAAGATCTAAAGGTGCAGTGAAGAATAAGTGACACAATTTACATTTCTAATGATTTAACTTAACACATAGCATTTCTTTTCTGAAGGTTCTTTAGCTTCCTTATGTTTGAAGAGCTGGACTGAAAACAATGGACATAAATTACAAGTTGGCTGCATGCAGGTTTCAGCAAAAAGTTATGCACTAAAAGAAGAGCTGAATTTCAGCCTAAATGGCTAAAAGGGAATTACCCTCTTCTGGAAACAAACCTTTGCCAGTACTTGCTGAGATTTCTACACGTAATGCAGACTATATTAGGAAGATGGAATAACAAGTTTGAGATTGTCTATAACACACTGCTTATTGTTTGCTGAGATGTCTACATGAGCCAAAATGCCAAGAAAAAAGACATATATGCTTAAAAATCCAAGATTCGGGAAATAATTGAGTTTATGTGATTTCTAAACCTGCCTACCACTGCAGATGATATCCCATTTAGCTTGAGGAGAGGATTCCTAGAGCTCTTGGAAATATCTTTCCATTAAGGTAGGTGTAAGTCTTTCATTTAACATCAAGGTTCTACCTGACAGCTTGGACACAAGATCAGCCTTGACAAAGTGCATGTACTTCTTCTGTAATTTTTGAAAACAGCTAGATAAAAATCCAGCAACATTTCAGAGAACAAAATGTTCTGTTATCTGTTTCCTGCCTGTATTCACCATCTTAGAAGAGCAAGCACTCAGAACCAGCATATTAGACTGCTACCTCAATTTCTGACAGTTCGGGGGTATAGTTTTCAAAAGAATTGTGAGGACAAGTTTTATGCAGAGCAGACTAAAGACTGAGCCTTCGACTATTTCTGCAAAATCAAAATCCTCTTAGGGTGAGAAAATCTTAAATCTCTTCACTTCCTTAAAAAGTGCTTTGGTTACTATCGTTTTACTGTGTGAAGGGAAGAATGTTTTGTGCCTTTTCACAGGAGGTGCTTGCTGTTCTAATCTGCATTACAGACAGAAGGGTGTGGACATTTATTCCAGTTAAATTTCATATGCCAGAAAAGGTTCATTTTGAAGCCTGATGCATGACCGGGGACAGAGTCACCTTAGTAGGATAGAGGAGACTCCTGCGTGGCACTCTTGAACTCCTACATCCATGGAGCGTTTTAAAAGTCTAAGTGCTTTGCTGCATTACACTGTCATTCTTGAAATGTATACCAGTTTAGCCATATGACCTTCGTTGTTTCACAGATTTCATTGTTTCACCATTGCAGTTATAACTGCAATTCTGCTTTAAATTTCATTTATCTCAGGACTGTATAATACAAGCAGGAACCAAAACCAGTTTTAGTTTTAGATCTATTCTCCATTCAAGGTTGATTGGATGTAGAAGTTCCTCATGGTGGCTTAGATAACCTAGTTCAGCACTGACACCTTTAACTTCATTTTTAGCAGATGCAATCTGGTCTCTGCCCTCAGCTTGGTGAAAAAGAATGAAAACGAGTGATATCTGTAGTTACACTGCACTTCTCTCTTCCTCCGCTATGTACTTAGTACTGTCACAGAACCTGCTTAAATCACACACACAGTAGTCACAGCAAGAATAAAGCCTTTCCCCCCATGTTTATTGTACAGTTAAATATTAATCAGTTTATGTTCCTAGATTGCTGAGAATTCTCTAGATTTTTCGAAGAGCCTTTTTAAAGGCTTAGACTTTATCCCTGGTTTGACTTTTCACAGCTATGAACTTGAAGCAGTTTTTTAACTCAGTGACATGCATTTTTGAGACATTCTAAATAAGTAATGCACATTTTAAAAAGATGGTCTGAGGAAGCCAAAATAAAAAAGCTCACACAGACCGCCAACCTCAGAGAATGCAAAGCAAATGACAAAACCCCACATATGTTTCACACTGAAGTGCAGAGCTATTACAGAGACAGCTGGTCAGTCTTCCAGCAAGTAGTATTTGTAAACAAATTTCAGAGAAACAATAGAAAGCCTGAAGTCTTCTGGTTATTTCTTCAGGTGATTTTTTTCAATATTTGCATTATTTTGAATCTTTGGATATGTCATGTCTATGTATGATTTTTTATTAGGTGTTGTTCATTCATGTATGGCTTTCTGTAGCATTTTAGTTTTTTTCCTGACTGTATTGTGTAATATATTTTAGTTAAATGCCGGGTTTTAAACTTTTGTTTTCCTGAATATCTAATTTCAAATTGGAGAAATACCAATAAAAAAAGCATTAGAATTCTTCTGCCTCTATGATATTTTAATTTTTTTGGCCAAAACACAACATCTTGATAAGCCAAATGTTCTTTACAGAAGAATTTTGCCATACATACCAAGTGTGTTATGAGAGAAAAATGGAATTCTGCGTCCTGGATGAAGAGCCAAAACACGTTAGTTAAATAAGCCAGATTGTTCCTTTTTTTCATATGCTTTTGCATAGGGTCTGCTTTTCAATATGTGATCAAACTAATGATGACCAGATCAAGATTCAGGGTCACACAGATGAAGAAATACTTTGTTTGTTATCTCACTGTATTTGTAGATACAAGGAGAAACTGAACTGCTTTTGTGTGGTTATGAATAACATACCTCTGAAGATGTCGATAAAGAAGTACTTTGATCCCTAAAGTCCTCCAATGCCGAAAACATGAGTTAATAGGTTTTATCTGCCTTCAAAAAGTAAACTGAAATCCAAAGAATAACAATTTTGGTTGCAGATACTGAAAGCGAGAGCTGATCAACTCTTGAATGCCCAATACTTTTGTTGAACTAAGTTATAGGAATAGATATATTTTAACAGCTCAGGCCAGCTTCTCTTACCTTATCCTATTATAATTCAAACCTAACTGTAATACTGTTTCCATTACTCTAAGCATGACACAACTTTATCCTCAGCTATACAATTATTTGTTTGCATAATAGTATAATAGAAACATATTCCTGAATAAGATAGCTGTCTATTTTCGTGAACTAAAAATACTTGAGCCTCATAATTTTCTAATTAAATCATTCTCATAAAAATGTTTATGTGACTTAGGAAATTGAGTTCTATTTAGTTTTGTTGATCTTACAGAAGAAGTTGTTAAGTACAAGGTATATCTTAAAGAAAGATTGCTAATATTTTAAGGATTGTTTCCTGTATCTTGACAAATCTTCACTAAGGCAGACAGCTCTCTTGTGTCCAAAGACATCAGGTACCGTAATCTCAGGGCAGGAGGTAGCTATTTCAGTAAGTAAGGGTTTGAAAACTAGACTTGTATTTATATTCTACAAGCTCTGTAGGAATGTCTGCATGCTTAATATTGATTACCCTGTGGTCGGATTGTGAAGAGTTTGCCCTATCATGTGTCCTTGAGACAGTAGTGCAGAATCCATTTGCCTTATGCTTAACCTTTCACACAGCTGCTGAACTTAGTTACTGTGTGGATGGATCTTTGGAAACAAGTACATAT
Source organism: Cephalopterus ornatus (assembly GCA_013396775.1). Taxonomy (NCBI): domain Eukaryota; kingdom Metazoa; phylum Chordata; class Aves; order Passeriformes; family Cotingidae; genus Cephalopterus; species Cephalopterus ornatus. The sequence continues at coordinate 48,459 of VZRE01003955.1, read as the reverse complement.
CCATGGGAATAATGGAAATTAAAGAAAAACAAGTACTGCACCAAGCTTACGAAAGCAATGTCACTTACCACTTGCATAATGTTCAAAATGACATCTCTGTTAAAACCCTTAACTTTTCCAATATACTTCAGCTTTTACTAGCATGTTCAAATGAAATTACCTACTTTGCTTTTCAAAATAACAACTCCATTGGCTGGGTTCCTGTGAGACCGTGAGGTATGCATATTTATGTATCAGTGTGGTGGTCCTGTAGCAGCAATTTGTTATGTGTGGTTTAATTCTTGGATTTAGAACTAGGAAAGGCTTCCAACAGACTTAGAAACAGAGCATCAACATGGCTAAGATAAGCTTTACCATGAGGGAAAGGGTGCAACCCCAATGCACTGGCAAAGGAACCAATCATATACTGGATGACAAGACACTGCTGGGAAGTATTTGACAGCATGAGAAAACAGCAAATAAATAAGTGACAAGGCTCAAATTCAACTAAATAAATATTCAGCCTTTGATATAGGTATTTATTTTTCATCATCTTCTGGGAAAAAAATTGTTTTGATACCTGAATCTAGCACATATGCCTTTGACTAATATAGAACTCATATATTTATAAGTTTTTAAAATCTTCAATCCTCACTCATATATTTACACGTTTTTTAAATCCTCAATATTCTAATAATCTTATAATGGAAAACCATTTCTGTTTTTATTAGCACTATTTGATGTTGACAGCCCAATATTAGGAGGAGTTCACTAGCTTAATAATTGCTAAGTATGAAGAAGATGTGCAATATTATAGTACATATATATGTATGTATATATATTTGTGCAGTTTTTACCATGTATCAGTCTGTATGTAATGCAAAAGAAACAGAATGGGAGATTTATATTTTAAAATGTACCTTTCAATATGAACAAATACTTGAAGGATATTTTGATCCTCTTCATGAAAGGGAATTATCCATATAATCTCTTGGGCATCTTTCGAGATTTATTTATGTTGTTCTATGATCTTTTTAGACAAATAGTGGATCAAAGAAAACAAATCTTGAGGAAGGCTAACTAAATGAAAAAAAGAGGACCAACGTCACACTTCAGGCTTTCATCTTTTGAACTTCCAATAACAATAGTACTTCTGTCCACAAAACACCTCCTTTGTGTCTCATTTGCAGTTTTAATCGTTTGTTGGTGACTCTTCCACATGCTACTATTGCCATCATGTACCAATACCACTGTGAGAAATAAATGTCAAATTTTTCTCTGTCATGATAATATTTTCATAATCATCATGCATCTCAGTACAGCTGTGACTTTTTCTCACCTCTTGATAAGCCTTTTGAGTCCATATCCTTCATCCAGTTTATGGGAGTGAAATACCCTCAGATCTGTTTCTGTATAAGAACAGTATAAAGACATAAAAAAGACTTAATGTATTTCTGTCAGTTCACAGTCAGAGAGAAATTTTATAAGTGGTAAAAGTCTTGTTCCCCAAAAGTTAGTTGGATGCATTCCAACACATGAAAAACCCCAACACATAACGTTCATGAAGAGGAGATGGAACTGGAATCTGTTCAGGCACAACAGATGGTGGACATAGCAAATACAAGGAGTCAGAGAAGGGGATAAATTTCACCTAACTTTGCATGCTATACTATTTTATCACCTACATCTGGGATTACTACTATAAAATCCTTTTAAATTAACTGGGAAAAAATTACATTTTTGGAGTAACAATTATCTGACCTGTTTACATTTCCACTTTAAGATAAGAAAAAGTGCATACTGAAATGCATGATTCTAAAGATGACTGGTCCTGATACATACCTTTGCACTGCAAATACTCTGAGCCATCTTCTGAGCTTTTAGGAACTTTGTTTTTATTTGGAAGAGTATAAATTGAGCCATGGCTAGTTATCTAGTTATCATGTCTAGGTATCTTCCTTCACGTGGTGACAGAACATAAAAGAGAAGTTCCTTTCATTTCAGTCCCCAAAAATGAAAACATATGCCTCTCTTTTAAATTGGAAAGAATTTTTGCTGCCATGGAGGTGGACAAGAAAATACTTAGGTTTCAATCATTTAAAAAAATCCTAGTAAAAATGTCAGAAGGTTCTCTTGATCTCTTATGTTTTATATTCTATAAAGTAAAGGCAGAACAGACTAAAATATTAGTGAAGTACTCAAATAATAATTCCATAGTTACCATAGTTTCATACCTATGGACAATGTAGAAACCATATCTATGGACCTCTCTTGTTAATTAATATTGTAACTCTACAGAAAACTTCCCACTAAGTTCTTAATCTTTTGAAACTAATGAATTAATTTTCTACATGTGATGATATTAAAATGTCCCTGATTATGTTATAGGAACTTCATGGAAGAAGCAACAAATGTAGTGAAAGATCCTTGGGAATAATTTTATTGTATTTGTTTTGGCTGTCTTGTTTGCAATTTCAAATACAAGAAGTGAACAGCTCTGAGCATGCTCATTATCTACAGATTTCAGATTTGAATATAAATCAGTTCTCTGTATTTCTTTAGACTGGTGAAGGATGAGCATGAAAAGTTAGCTCTCAAAAATGCATCAACTCTAAATTTTTTTAAAATTTTATTTTATATTAATGATTATATAAATGTGTCATTCTCTTACACATTCAGCACTGCTTTAATTTTTGCTTCCATCAAAGTCAGCCATCAAACTTGCCATGACATTGACTGGAGCAAAATCAGGCAAGTGCAGAGTCCAGTATGGTAAACAGAGAGTTATCAGTTGTAAGAAGTAAAGCAGAAGCCACACTTGCTTGCAAGGAAGAAGGGCTAAGCATTCTCTTGACAGTAACTAGTAGGCACTGTGAATATTTTGCCTTGCCATTGGAAGTTACTACCTTAAAAATTCATTCAGGAAGACCATCGTAAGACTTTATTCTGTTAGGATTTAGTGTAGTTAATTCAAGGGGAGTTAAACTGCTGGGGGCATACTTAACCACGTCTGAATCATAAATTATTTAAAATAACTTCACTGTTATATAGGAGTTGTATACTTAAAAGGTGATTTAAGTCATGCTTTTGTTTTTTTTAATTGCTGAATGCCTGGTGATACGTGATACTAGAATCCCCTGATTCCATTTACCTGAAATGCTGAAACAGAACTCTTGTCTCTTTTTTTCAAGCCTTCATACAAGCATCTAAGATTAAAGTAGTGAGATGTTTACTTTGCTACAGAGCTCACAGGAGAAACCTTCCTCTCAGAAGAGAAACCTTCATATGTACTATTGTAGGAAGACTGAATTTGTCAATTGAACATTAGCACATAGTAGAATGTGGCACAAAAACAAATAGTTAAACAAATCAAAACCTGGAATCAGAAAAAAAATCCCCTGGGATTAATTGTAAGTAAATTATTTAGACCAATTTAAGGTTAAATATCTAATATTGTTAGCTCTGTATTTCAGAGATTTACTTTTATACATACTGCATAGAATTCCCTTTAAAATGCATAACTGAATATATACAAATGCAAAATATTGACACATTTTCAACTGGAAAATCGCAGTGGTTTCCAGTTTAGCCTAGGGGCAGATGAGTCTGTTTTTCAAATTCAAAAAACCATGTAACTACAGCCTTATTTTTTAATTCTTTAGATCTGTTTACTTAGAAGAAAGAAAAAAAATGCAATTATTGTTAAACATATTTAGAATGACCATATCCCAACAGCAGTAGTTGAGTAAAACATTACAGTAAGAGAAAGAAGCAGTAGAGTAGGAAACAAAACTCAAAATAGGATCTATTTATTGTTTTCTAAGTCTATTCAGAAGCAACTGAATGGTACTTTGAACAGCCTGAAATACTATGTGTGATTGACACCTTTCCTTAACAATTCACAGTTATTTCTGTACAGAGGTTATTTTTTTTTCTCTCCTTTATATTGTTCTAAATTTAAGGTAGGAAGTGAAACCAATGTATTTTATAAGGAAATTCTCTTTCCTATACACTTCCACATTTCTTTCCAATGTGAATATTAATAATTAATGAATAAAGAGATGAAAGTGTTTGTATGAGACCTGGTATATCTTGGGAAAAAAAAGCTATTTAGTAATAATTGCATTCTTTTATGTTCTTGAAAGGAAAATTCTTCTTAGAATCCATACTTCTCTATGTATATGTCTATATGTAAATTTGGTTATCATTGTTGGACTGATTCATTTTTTTCTTTGCTTTCAAAGTATACTTGTCAAAATCAATTTTGTTTACATAAGATATATCTACCTGAACCAAGTTAAGAGAAATGAAAAGTTTTTAAAACTTTCAGACTTCACATAACTACTCTGTCAAGTAAATATTATACATATATTTAATAGATTTAACTGTAGCCAAATGAATCTAAAAGTATATATATACTGCAGTCATGAGGAATGAAGGTCACAAATATGGGCAGTTGCACATACATGCATCTATATCGGTATATTTCTTACACATGAAATTAAGAAAAAAGTGCCAGTAAAGATATTTCTTTTGCCTAAAAGGAAAATTTGTATGATTGACAGAACAGAATACACATTATGCTTTTGAGTTTAGTTTGATAAAAATCTAAATTTGTAGGATAAAGGTTTTGCTATTTGAGTCTCTAGCATATCTTAAAACAGATTTCTATTGCTACCTTTTTTTTCTGTATATCATGATTCAATACTGAAGTTCATAAAAGAAGCATAAAGCCCTAGTTTTGATCTCAGTCTAAATTTTCACATCAGTCTACTTCTATTGTACTTAGTTAAATTTAAATCTCCTAGATCATCTGCTTTCCTAAGTGATTTGACTGTGACAAACACTATATAAACATTTTCACGAAGAACTAATATTGCAGTATTGTTTTTAATAATGTAAAAATCTTTATGAGGATAAAGAGTGGTGAGAAATCCAGTGGCATTTTATTTATCAATGAAAATCATAAAATAGTCATACAAGAACAAGAACTGAGTGTACACTTCAAGAATTATTCAGCATGAGAGTTTTATCTAACACCAGAAATGCTGTTTTAGAAACTGACTCATTTCTGTGGTATAATGTCTTTCCATAGCTGCCCTGAAATACACTTTTGAGAAAGTGTACTCAATGTATGTTCTTGTTTTGACTGGGACATAGTTAATTTTCTTCAAATGGGCTGCTATGGGGCTGTCAAGTCCTTTTCTGCCTCTTACCCCACCTCACCAGTGAGAAGGCTGGGGGTGCACAAGATGTTGGGAGGGGACACAGCCAGGACAACTGACCACAGGGATATTCCATACCATATGGCATCATGCTCAGCATATAAAGCTGGAGAAGAAGAAAGAAGGGGGGGATGTTCGGAGTGATGGCCTTTGTCTTCCCAAGTCACTGTTATGAACGATGGAGCCCTGCTTTCCTGGAGATGGTTGAACAACTGCCCATGGGAAGCGGGGAATGAGTTTCTTGGGGTTTTTTGTTTTCTTGCACAGCTTCTGCTTTATTTGATAAACTGTCTTTATCTCTCAATTTATGAATTTTCTCACTTTTTCCCTTCCATTTTTCTCCCTCATCCCACTGTGGGAGAGTGAGTGACTGGCTGTGTTGGGCTGAGCTGCTTCCAGGGTTAAATAAGAAGAAAAAGAAACAAAAAGAAAGTCTTGAAAGATGAAAATGAGATGTGAGATCATTTGGAAGAGACAGAGTTTACTGAAAACAGAGAATTTTGATGAATTATGATATCCTCTAAATCAGGAAATAATACCAGTCAGCAGCATGAGTCTAATCTGCATAACAGAAAGGATAATTGCTTCTAGACCTTCGCTTCACCTTAATTCAGGCTTATGTTCCGATAGTGGATGCAACAAAAGAGAAAAATTGCTGTTTGTTGATGTCATAGAATGGAAATAATTGCTTAAGATAGACATGTCCTGGAAAGTAAACTGATGCATCAGGGATACTGAGGGAATCAAAAGAAGAGCACAGTAAGCACTCTGCCATATATAAAACAAATGAAGAAAAAGAAAAGTTGAAAACACTTATTGCATTAGTAGGACCCATTCATTGCCACAAGTAAAAAAAGTTATCTAATCAAGTGCAATGCGAATATGTGATATACGTAGGTGTATGAATTGGAGAAAGAAAAAGCACACAAAAATTGGGGGGATTTTTGTAGAAAAATGGAGAAGAGTTTTGTGTGTGTTAATTTGGAAGTGATTATATCAGTTGCAGAACTACCTCAATAATCGTCGGAATTAAAATTACCTGTTCATGATTAATCTAGAAAGATCACCTTCTTGGTGAAATAGGAAGATGAAACAGAATACCCAGTAACATAGTTTGATTAAAGTAACTTGAAAAAGATCAACAGAAAGATCTTAAGATTCTTCACTGATATGCTACAGACAGCTACTCTGGAGGCAACGTGGTTAAGAAGCTCATAGATCTTCTAGAAACTACTTAGAAAAAGACCTGGCCTGAAGTTATGATCAATAGTTTAAGGTAACAGCAGCTAGCAGAGCATAATCTATCATACGGCTCTGAGCAAGAGGACAATATTGACATAAATGGTGTCTAAATGCCAATATATGTCAGTTTATCCAACACGTACTCCAAGATAAAACAAATTAAGGTCTCCGTACCATTTTTTGAACATGGAGTATAAAGGCTGGCAACTTCATCTAAAGGTTTGGACAAAACTTAGGCTTCCTGGCCATATGAAAAGACTCTAACAGTTTTGTCCTACCGAGAAACGACAGGAGGGCAGAAGAAAGAAAAAATAGAAGGAAGGGCAGAGAGGAAAAGGGAATGGAGGATAAGGGCAGACTGTGAAGTTATCATTGGGAGGAATAGATCAATATGTGAAGTTTGCTAGAAGGTTTCATAACTCGAAGTAATATAATCCATCAAGGATGTAAAAATTGTGAACATCAGGTAGAAGAAAATGAAATCTTAGCATTGGGATTCAGTTCCCTAAAAGCAGACATTATGGGAGTACCTGCCAGCTACTTCTTCAGAAAGTATTCCAAGTAATATTTCAAGTAATCTGGTATTATCTCACATGCCACTAGACACCAGCGTTTATAAAATATTTTATTTGCCTTTTGAGAAACTTGCAAAATGAGTTAGATGACAAAGCAGTGCTGTTGATGGGAACTGGACTAAGCTTTTTAAGGTAGTATTACATTTAATATTGCCTTCAAACAACAAAGAACTGACATCTGAGCCATTACTCTTTGATCTTGCCCTCTGAGAAAAATATGTACTAAAATCCTTTACATTAAATTATCAATGTCTAAGCCATTTTCACGAAAGAAACAAACTTAAACAGGACGTACCATCTACCTCAAATTTCTGTTGCAATCATGGTTCACAATACATGGCCACTAGGTGAAGTTGAATTCAATGTCTAAAAGATCCCCCTTTAGATATCCATATCATACAAACATCATGGACTTGGGTGAAAGTTGTTATTATTATACTCATTTTGTTCTATCTATTCTATTGACAAATTTAAGTGACTCTGCTTTTTCTTCGTATTTCCTGTTGTCCCAGTTTCAGCCAAAGCACAGGGTCAATTTTTTGCAATAATGTTTGCAATAATGTTTGCAATAAATATCATAACATAAATAATCATAAATAATGTTGTAATAAAGCTGCATAATGTTATTCAATACCACCTTACATCATTGTTGCGGTGGGAGAAAGGGACTCTCACTTCCAAGAAAGGTGTAGTGTCCATTTGGGAGAAAGCATGGTCAGAAAGAACTGGTTGCTATGTGTTGGGGGTTTTCAATGTAAATATTTTCTTTGTCTTATACCTTTTGTTATTTATATTGTTGCTGTTACTGTTTGTTTTCTTATCTCATTGCTGCTTCTAGGAAATTGTTCTTATCTCAACCCGTGATTTCCACCTTCTGTCCCTCCAGTTCTCAACTCGGTCTCTGGAGCAGGTAACAGGAAGGGAAGAGGAGAGCGAGTGAGCGGCGGCTGGTTTGGCAGAGTCTTGGTGCAGGCACTGAACTGGGGAGTACCATTCCTAAACCACGACATCTGTGATTCTAACTACTCATGTAGACTCTAATCTAAATTCCCTACTATAAAAGCACAGTGTTGGAGCACTTCAACTACCGGAAGATTCTTTGTCTTGTGGACAATGTTATCTACTAAAGGGAGTTGGTTAGCTCTTGGAATTCTTTCTCTTTTTAGAACATTGCTTTTCAAAACAGAGGAAGACAGGGTGCTACCATGAAGTTTAATCATGAGATATTGTTTTCATCTCAAAAAATTATGCCAAGAGATAAAGCATTTATACTCCTTTAATATTTAGAATAGTTTTCAAAATTTAATACATAGTTTTCATCCTTACTCTCCAGACTTCAATTTAAAGCAATATATGATTTACTAGTTAATAGTAATATTCTACTATTTCATCAATTTTTACCAAGCCAAACAAAATACATCACTCTGATTAAATATTTAATCAAACTATTTATTCCTTAAAATGTTAAGAAGACATTGAAAACTACATTCTTTTTCACACTGGCAATCTGTTTTCAAAATATGTAGAATCTACAGAGGAATGGGTAAATACAGTACGTTTGCCTTTGCAAAGTATTTAGCAAAAGGTTCTAATTGCAGAGCTGGACACTTATAAGCTCCTTATGAGACTAGGCTGCAGTACACATGTAGTACAAATGATATTCTCTTTACACACTTAAATTCTTCGTCATCACTCTGTCTTCCTAACATTTGCCTTGCTCACGATGCCAGGTTAAGGTTAGTGGAACTCATTCAGTTTCAATATTCTTAACATCAATATAATGCTTAAACTTAGTCTCTAACAATATGTATATATATATAAAAAAATATAGGTTAAAATAAATTATATTAGGCAAACAGGACAATTCCTTTTTAATTTGAAAATGGTTGCATTAAAAGTATAGAAACGTGACAGGGCCTGGGCATGGCTGTGCTTAGTTTCTGATTATAACTTCTTGACACTATCAGCCTGGTTGGATTCAGTAAGAACTTTCACAATCACAGATGTGTTTTATTGAAGCAAAACAAATACAAATTTGAAATTTCCCTTATTGCATTAGCACAGAATACATATATTAAAAAAAAACCCCAACCAATTGGTAATTCATTAAGCTTAGTTTTGCCATCTATTAAACTTAATTTCACCTGAGCGTGATCTGACATAGAGGCTCAAATCTTAGCAAAGAGGCACCCCTGCTTTGGGGACAGGAGAGGAGCAAGCCTGTTGACTTGCATGCAAAGTGGGGTCACATTCTCATCCTCTGACATGGAGGATTTCAAATGTCAAGTTTATGCTTCTAGGTGAAGTGGAGTTGAGACTGTAGTTAAGTATCCGGTTGTTGCTGTCATAATGGTGAAGGAGGGCAGACATTTTACATGTGAGTGAGGGAATATAGAGAGTTTTGTTTACAAAACCTGTGGGTCCTCTGTAAGGGTGAAACAGAACTGTGACACATTGGTATCATATGACTCCCTCTTCCACCCAGCTGAAGCAGCAATTAGGGTTATCTGTCCTCCGCCTGTCACTTCCATCAGCAGGCTAGCATGTCCACGTTAATCCCTTTCTTGTGGAAATCCCCTTACCACATATCTCATGGCTTTAGGCCTCATCCCTACAAAAATGTAAACCAAAATATATTACTGTAAATGTTATTGTACACCTATTTTGAGAATTATGTGTTTAATTCTGTCTGTACCTCATTAAAAAAAATACCAAACAAAAACTCCCACAAAACCAGAAATAAAGAACATGGGCGGAGATGATCAGTGGCTAAAGGGTATTCCCTTTGTATTCATCCTATGGCATATAGTGAAAGAGATCTGTGAATATAAGATTGTGAGTAGAGAATGCTTGTTCTGTTTTCTTAATAAAAATATTGTAGCTAACAAATTACACTAGTGAGTGACTGGATTAGAGCAAACAAAAGGTGGTAGTGTTCTCATAAAGCAGCTATCTTATTAAACCAAGGAGAAAACATAAGACAAAGATACCAAATAATGTACGCAGAAAAACCCTTTATGTTACTTATCTGTAATTGATTAGTCTGTTTTTTCTCTTGAGCTCCTCCTCTGGGTGTCCTTTTTGTTTATGTGTTGAATTAAACTGTAAACCCTTCAATTCTAATAGCTTTCATCATCACACATTTGCCCCCATCTCCCAGCTCTTTTTCTTTTTTTTTTTTTGCAATTCTCCCCAACTTCTAGCATAGAGCACAAGTATATATCTGAAATATGTAATCTACCTTTTCCTTACATTTGCTGGTAGCACTTATTACACTTTAATTCACTTTTGCATTCCTACCAAAAACTCACACAACTGCAAAAAATCACAACAGTTCTCTGGTAAATTCAGACCATTCCATAACTTTGCAAGTTTCCCCTATCCTCTCTAGAGGACATTCCACATCACATCAAATATGGCAATCCCAGATTTAATATGACCCCCGATTACCCAGTTCAACTACCTCGAGAGAAAAACCCTCATCTTCTTCTCATGGAATATAAATAAATTCTTTTTGAAAACTCCATTTTACTTCATTTGGTTTTGTATTCATGTATCTGCAAAATAGTAGTGCAAAAAAATGTAGGGAAAAAGATATTATTTTACTGAAGAAAAAGAACACTATTTTTTGTCTAACTCTACCATGCATATTTATTTTACCTTATTATTTTGTCAACTGTTCGGAAGTGCAAAACCATGAACAGAAATGAAACCACAAACACTAATTGCATATGTTTAGAAGCAGCTTTTCATTATCTGCCATATTTTTATAGCATATTAGATATATTTTTTTTCTGGGTACTGTAGTAATTTTCATCATTAGGGAGTATAAGAAGCTCATTAATTACCTTGAACTGCCAAGTTACTTTCTTCCTAAATTGCATGTCTATTTCCTGTTTTATGTGTAAGACTTTTCAAGATAAAATTTAAGCTTTCTTCTTTTTTTCTTTTTCTTTTCTAAAGCAACATGATCAGTTTTATAATTAAATGTTTTGACATGAAAAAGCTTATCTGCTTTCCTGAAGAGAGTGGGTGTAGATCATCCGGTTATACAAGAAGTCTTTATCTTCAAGTACAGGAATATGACTGCAGGATAAGTTATAAATACTGAAATAGTCTTTTAGCATAATTAACAATTTAAATGCTTTTATAGAGATTTGAAAAAATGATGGACAAGAGAATTTAATATCTCATTTTCACTTAATCACAAAGCTGAGCTATCTCCCACCAAACAACAATTAGCACTACTACCATTAGTGCTTGATTTCTTTTAGCAGGCAAATAGAAAATAACACCAGGGTAAGAAAACAATCATCAACAAAAGAATTTCTAGCTTTGAATCAACCATTGAATTACCTGTTCTAAATTTCTATGTAGTGTCTACCTTTTGACTGAATGATAGTAATCCTGTAAACTGAGTAAAATGTTCTCACAGTTGGGCTTAGTAAAACTTTAACTCCAGACATCCATCTACTCTTGCAGCTGAATTGTGAGTTATCAAGTCATATTTCAGAGCTGACTGGTTTTCATCCTCATACCATTGGGTCATTCTGGTTCACACTTCAGCATTTCCTAGTCAGGTCACTATGCAAGATAGCAGCGCATTTCAGTTACTCTATTTTCTACTTTTGGAAATGGACTTTTCTGCTCCACTTTTGTACCAGTGACTTTCAGATCATAAAAAGTTGCTGAAACACCTTTTAGTATTACTCCTTTATGGGAGATCTGGAATGAAGTGACTTTCATCTTTCAGCTATGAGTCTGTTCTGTTCTCTGCTGTTCTGTCTAAAGGGTAGGTGTGGGACAAAATAAACCTGAATTTCATGTTTCCTTCAGAAAGATATTTTCCTTATATAAAATTTGTATGCAACTGTTCATGATCTGGATATTCCTAAGTTTTAAGACACTCTCTGTATTTTGCATCTCACGTTCAAGTGTTATTTTGTGTAGCCATAAAATACTCAATATTTCTTAATGAGTGTTCAAATCCCATTCTGAAATAACTCAGTGGGCCACAAATTGCATTCTTCAGCAAGGAAAGAGACATCTGGAAAATGGGTAGGTAGACAGTTATAACACTGTTTCCCAGAATAATAAAACTATTATTTTGTTTCTGAGGGTTTTTCAACATATGCACAAGGTCTTGATTATAATCTTGAAGCTCTGCAATGGTCTTTGGGTTGAGTTTCTTCCTATGTATTTAGGAGGATCAGCCATATTTTGCAGAAATGTGGGTAGTATCCTTTTCCACTACTCAAAAACCAGTGGTAAATTTCAGAGGTAAAATAAAAAGGTATGATTTTAACAGATTTTGTACTATTGTCGCATCTCTTTAGTATGAATTCTGGCTATGTAGTCTATTGCACTATGGAGACGATCTTATATTCTTTAGCCATAGTATGATATAGCTTAAACAGCACAGTTTTAACTATTTAGCACAGGAAAGCACTTCTACACATATGGGAAAAAAACCCCAATCTTTTGACAAAAGTTTAAATGTATTAATGTTGCTGTTCATTGTAAGTACTGAAGCAGATTTTATACATAATAATTTAATAGGTTTTCACTGATATGATAGTAAAAGCTATTTTGACATAGCATAGCGATTTGGACTTAAGTGATTAGGACTTGAAGATGGATTGAAAAGTGAAATGGTGGCCTCAGAGGCTCATTTATCAGCACCAAAAAATCCATCTGAATCCGAGACACTTGCAACGTACTCCAGGGGCTGCTGCTGGGCCCAGTAATTTTTAACATCTTCATTTATGACCAGATGATGGGACAGAGTGCATCCTCAGGAATTTTGCAGATGATGCAAAACTGGAAGAAGTGGTACCACCAGATGGCTGTGATGCTATTCAGGGTGACCTTGACAAGCTATAGAAATGGGCTGACAGGAATCTTACAAAGTTGAGCAAAGCAAAGGGTAATATGAAGTCCCATGACTGGGCAAGACCAATCCAAGGCACCAGGATAGACTGTGAGGCCAGTTGACCGGAAAGCAGCTTGACAGAAAATGGCCTGAGAGTCTTGCTAGACAAAAAGTTGCTCCTGATGCACAAAGGAAAAATGAAAAAAAAAAAAAAAAAGGGTAAGATACGGATGACAGCTTGACTTCTAGATACCTAGATTGTGCATTTTGAATCCCCATGTGGTGTGCTAACAGTGCTCACTCTGAATGTAAACAACAATAGCAATATTAATATTTATTAAGAAAAAAACGTTTGTGCAAAAGCTTTGACAAAAACAACATTCAAAATTACGCTTTTTATTAGTGATAAATTTCTAAAATACATGTGAAGACCAGAGATTCTTTGTAATTATAAAAGCCTGTGAAATACTAAGAATACAATCTAAAAAAGTTTTGGGTTAAATCAGACACAGACTAGCAAAATCTAGTTTATTAAGAAGAAAAGAAAAGAAAAAAAAAGAGAGAGAAATTTCTAGAGCTCTCCTGCGTGAGAAGGAAAATTTTTTTGCAGGAATTTTCTTTTACACTCATCTTGCTTTAAAAGTACTAAATAGAAAGTCTGTAAGTAGGCTGTGAACAACTTCAGTCACTACATAGTTTATCAGCTACATTAAAAACATGTGAATTCTACTAATACTGGTTAGCACAGCATGATAGTTTCTTGTGCTCGATGCCAAGTTAATTTTATCAGTACTGCTCCTCAGAAATTTGACCTTGCAAAAGAAAATATAACTTTGTCTTTGTAATAGAAATAAGATGTCATATGGCTGAGCAAATGCAGTGTATTCTGTGAGTAACCACTGAAATTAAAAGTCAAGCTATCAAGTGCAAACTGTCACACAGCTTAATGTAATTAAAATTCTTTTTTCCATACCTCCAAAAGGGATTTATATTTCTTTTTTTGACAAGAAAAATGTCTCAAAAGATGTTTCTTATTTACAAGAAAATGTACCTCCTCTGCCATATTGTGGTAAAAATTATATATAAGGGTTTTTTAAGATTGTTTAAGACAAATATATTGCTTCAGAATGCACCTGCAAAAATATTTCTTTGTATTTCCAAATAGTACTAATGAATCTGCCTTCTGAGTTCTACAGTAATTTGATTAACTTTTATTCATTTTTCCTTTTTTTTTTTTTCTTTTTATTTTGTCTGTGAGTAGTTTAGGAATAATTTGTCTCTCCTAACTTTGGACATATAAAACATGTATGTTGTCTAGGATAGTTCCTGACTACCATCTCCAGTAGTGGAGGTAAATAGGCAGCTCCAGAAAAAAGAAATCTCATTTTACAAAAAGACATACAAGAAGAATCTCATCCAGAGCATTTAAGGTTGGAACAAAATTTACAACATAGTGACAACTATAGTGATTACAATATTATTACCGATCTAAACATAAATTTACCTAAGCTTTAATAGTCACGATCATTGTCAATGAAAATTCAAAATTGTGTGTAAATTAGCCATCTTCTTTGATACTAAGTCTATCTAACTATCTATCCATCCACACTCACATATATTGAAACTGACTAGGGACACATTAAGGACCAAAGAACTCTCCTGGAAACTATCACAGAGTCACAGAATGGTTGAGGTTGGCAGGGAATTCTGGAGATCGTTTTGTCAGCTAGAGTGGCTTGGTCAGGGCAGTGAGGTTTTGAATATCTCCAAGGATGGAGATTCCCCAATCTGTCTGGGCTACCTGCTCCAATGTTTTACCTCCTTCACAGTAAAAAAAAGTTTTTCTTGTATTTAAGTAGAGTTTCTTATATTACAAACTGTATTTTGCTGGGCACTACTGAGATAAGTCTGATTCCATCTTCTTGAATTTCTCTCCCATAAGGTATTTATACACATGGATAAAATGCACCTGAGCCTTCCCTTTTTGAGGTTAAAATGTCCCAGCTGTCTCAGCATCTCCTTACACGTCAGATACTCCAATCCCTTAATCATTTTACTGGCTCTAACTCTAATGCAAAATACAGACACAGTAAAAAGCAGTTAGTGATCAAAGCTTCCAGGAGGAACATCTACCAGAAAGATACATTAAAGTAAAAAGTTGGACAAATAACTGGATTATATAAGTTGAAAGATGTGGGACAAAAAGGAGACCTGAGATGATGTCAGTGAGGCAAATTGAACCAAGATATCATTTTACTCAATGCTCAGCCAGATGTGATAAAATACAATTAAAGAAGTCTTTCTCACTGTTAAGAATCTGAATGGTAAGCAAATTTGTAAGCATTTAAACTGTGAAGACAGAAAAATGGAAAGAGGTTAGAAGCTGGAATATAATTAATTTTAGAGTTAGCCGAAAATTGTCAGCCTTTTTCCACATCTAGTTGCTGGGCTGTAAACAGGAGAAGTCTGAGTATTGTGAAGTCTTCACAAAGATCATAATTATACATGTTCAGTTTAGCTGAGAACAATGAGCAGAGGAGGTGCCGTGGGTCTTGCCAGTTCAGTAACCTATCAACCTGCATTGTCATAGTTCAGACTGTATGTACACTTAAAAAAAAAAAAAAGGCAGAGAAAAAGGAAAAATCCATTTAATCTTAATTAAGTGCAAAGATCTAGCAGTAAGCTACTTCTTGCCCTGAATTAATGCCAAATATCATGTGAGTAAATTTAAGATTTTAAATTTCTAATTTCATCTAATTACATCAGTTTATCCTTTACCTACTTGTTGCCTGAAACTGTTTACAGTTAGCAGTTCCCATGGATAAATCCTGTTAGAGATTCTTCTGTAAATCTAAGTTAATAGCAAAACAATTAAAAGGGAATCTATTCCCCAAAATACTTTGCTTATGGATTAACTGTTCTGGGGACTGTAGAAAAATGCTTTGATTGTGTCACATTCCGAAGACTCATTAGAAAATATGTTTCACTGTTTTATTAACATGCTATAAAGTGTATTAATTTAGTTTTCTATTTCTTGTAGTAATTGGAAACAGTTTTGAAATTTACTTTATAGTACAGCAAGTGGTCTTCCAACCAATTCTAGAGGAAATCCAAGTATATATTAAAGACACGACTTAAAAAGAAAAACAAGAAGAATCAAATAATTTTATAGAAAAATACAGATTTCCAAAATAGTAAAATAAAAGCAAGGATTTCACTTGCCAAACTTTCTAAATTTTGGTTCATCTGACTAATGCATCATTGGAGTGTTTTCACTGTCTTACAGCACTGTTTCAAGGCTTCAGTTCCTCTCCTGTAGATCAGAAGGAAGTATTGGGGGTTTTCATTCTTGAATTATCAAGGATATTTTAACAGGTGCTGTTTTATTGAGTTGTACTCTCTTCTGTTACAACACACATATCTCTTGAACCTTAGAGAAAGCAAAGGGATGCATATGGTTTATATTGACTAAATTGGGTAGCATATGCAGCAGGACTTCAGCTTTGTTTATGATTTAAATGTCTAGATTAAGCTAGTTGTCTGGATTCTGTATGTTCTTCCATGGGACAGACGACAGGCTGAGTGGCAATCAGTAAGAGGATATGTAAAGACTATCCTTGTAACTTTGATGAACATTTAGTTGGCTAAGGTCAGGTTGATGGAAAGCTAGTGGCTATATCTAAGTTGGTGACACTTTCTAGAGGGAATCAACTTTTACAGCATTTTAAACACTGCATCCATTTTTTTTTATTTTCCATCAATTCTTTACTTTCTCTATCAGCTGTTTCAATCTCATGACAATTTACACTGATGTTAAAGTTATACAACTCTCCTAAGTAATCTTTTCAGTGATCATTTTATTGGTTTCGATAATTAAGCTTCTTTTCAAAATAATTTATTGTATTTTTCACTATGGTTTCTCATCTAAGAATCATTAAATATTTTAGTTTGAAAACAATTTCTTAAGATAACCTGCCTCACAGGTAGAGATACCAAGATAAAGAGATACTTTTCAGTACAATGGAGAATCTTTTCTCTGAAATCAAATCACACGAGAACCAAAAAAATTTCGAGAGGTAGTTTGCTCTTAGTGTGCCCAGATGGTACAAAAAGGGGAAACAAAAAGAATGTTATATCTTTGATTTATTGATCTTGCCTCTCATAAAAGGCATTACTCATCAGAGAGGTAGGCATAAGAATCTCGAGTTCCAGTTCTCCAGTGTTCCCAAATGTGTGGTGAGTATATTGCATTGACCAGTATCATGATCTATGCCTTCAATGTTATCAAAATGTTAATTTAACAATTTCTTCTAGCACAAACAGCACAATATCTAAGTTACAGCAGTAAAGTGTATTTATTTGGTAAATTTAGTGAACAGATTTTTTGCTTTTCAGTTTATAAAACCTATAAATGTTATACATGAAACGACCTTGGCATATTTTAGAAGCAGACTTTATCTGCATATCTAAAACCCCTTTTATTGTTATTAGGAATCTGACTAAGGAATTTAAACCTTAGAATTTATTACCTGTGTATTGTTTTCTTCCTGCAAGTTAGTAGGGAACAGTCAGAGTGAAACCAAATAATTTGAAATTACATTCAGCCTAAGGCTCTGCTATTTGGCAGGTACCCCAAACCCATGAATGCAGCAATTGGCTGAACGTGATTTAATGGCATCTATTTCAGTAAGAATCCCAAAAGAGATCACAGTATATGAAGCCATAAATGCCTTCTATAGCTCCGATAAACATGACATCTTGCTGAACACAGCACAAACTGCTCTGAGATCTGGCCATTGGAATTATCAGATTAAGCTCTAAAAAAGAAAAGAATTTCTTGGCTCAGGAAATGTTTGCCTTAAGAGATGCCTTCTTATAAAGACAACAAAATCTGGTCATTTGAAACTGAGAGCAGTTTTCAGCATCTGTAAATCAAAACCTTCACTCTGACAAGAGTTTTGGTTACTGTCCAAGATGGATTTTTGGCTGTTTGAAGTTCTGAAAGTTCAGGTCTGTATTCTTATTTGAAAAATGGAAGATTTGCCTGACCTTTAAATTATGCAGTTCAGATAAATGATGTAGTTCAGAGTAAAAAGATTAGACAATGTTAATGAGGATTCCAGTTCTTAGTATTTGCACCTATAAAACAATTTTCTCCCTCTTCAGTACTTGAGCTGTGAATTATTGCTTGAAATTGATTAATATGTTCACCGCTCCCATTATCTATTTGATTCTTTCCCAGAATAAGAATTGCTTTTATCATAATGTATGCATACCATTGCAGGATCATTTATATGCCTCAGGCAGAATGATGGTATAATTTTAACTAATTCAGAATATTATTCAACTGTCAATTGATACAATTGGGAATGCTATACATTTCATATGCAATCAAGTGGGCCAAGAATATAACCAACTGTTCCATTCTTTGCAGTGAAATCATCAAATAGATAGTTCAAAAGCAAAATAAAAAGCAACAAACAAACAAGCAAAGAAATAATCTGTGCCAAAATATTTTATCTGTTGCTTCAAAAAACATGAGTTCACAAAACTCATATTTTTGAAAAATGAATATGAACAGAGCTAAAAGTCACTTTAGGTAGCAAGAAGCATTTTTTAATTCATTTTGCCACCTCTTGCTCCTGCAATGGATAATAGAACTTACCTACAAGTACATCATCTACTTAGCAAAGTGAGTGAAGAGCATGGATTCACTGGAGGAGTTTGCCAGAGCTGAGACTGTGGCAAAGCGATTAAGAAGTCAGAAACATCTTCATTTAGAAGGAATGAACCTTTTCCCTATGGGTGCAAGAAGATAGATGAAGGTACATATGTATATTAATATCATATAAGTTTCCCACCAGTTCTGTGCCACACAGCTTTTGTCAAGAGTGTAGAGATCTTGATGTGGGGACTGGCAGAAAATACATATTATATGAATGAGGTAAGGTTATTTAATCATGACTAAGATTGTTAGTACTGAATATAAAAGCATGATGAAGCAGAATGTAGCAAAATGGTAATTCTTCAGAGTTGTTCGTCATTCAGATAGCTGACACTTATACTGCAGAGGTAGACTGAAGAAGTACGTATTTGGACATTGCTATTACATCCAGTGAAAATAAACAACAACAAAAAATACTTTGTGGTCTAGGAATGTGGGATTTCCTAGTTTTTAGGACTTACAGTTTTGCCAAGCATAGTACAAGACAGGTTACTATGAATTAGCTTTTGTAATTAAACATTTTAATTATTTCAGCTGGTTTTCTCTTTGTACAAGTTAAAAGTCACACATGCAAATTCCCTTCTATACTATGATTCTTCTTTTTCTTTGTGTGAACTTTTTCTGATATAGCTTTGGAGATATAGTGATTAGATGTTAATGTATATATGTATGCTAGTAAGCTATAGATATTAATACAGTTAGTAATTGCAAGGGTAAATATGGCTTCATGACTGACTTAGTAGATGGTAATTACAGTCATTCTAAGAACTCTTGTGAGCAGTGGCATGAATTCTTAAATACCGTTCTTTCTTTTATATCCCACTACACACACAGTTCTCCCTGCCACAATTTGGAGCTCAATTTTTTCTTTCCAAACAAGTAATTTAGTTTTTAGAAGCTACAAGCTAATAGAGAAGCTGTAGCTTTCTGTCTGATACCTCTTCTGGAAGCTGCTTATCAGAAAGCTGTACATTTTCTATATTAAATGCCTTGACTTTTACTTTAAATGGAACTCTACTTACATGGTGTCTCTAAAACTTCCAATTTCACTTCCTGATTTAAATATTTCACACTTCCAGTCAGCTACTCTAATCCACTTTTGAATTCTGACTAGTTGCTATGTAAACTTAATTTTGTGGCCCTGGTTTTCAAAGGGTTATATATTGACCTACAGGGGAATAGAAGTTCCAGATGAGGTACTGGGAGAGGAATTCTGGCACTTTTTTTGTACTAGTGGATAACTCACATGATAAGCTCATCTAATCCTTTTCCCTGTGCTGTAGGTGCCTGACTCCTGACTACTTTCCTATTATCAATATTCATAGTCCTTTAACATCTCCTTTCTTAATACTTTCATCACTATCAGCTGATACTCATTTGTTGCTTTTAAATAATTTTTGAGAATAAATATAGTTAGTATTTAACAACCACTAGACTCGATATACCTTTCTAGATTGGTGTTAACTACATGTGAACTACACAGTGGTGGGAAATACTATAAATAGCTATAGAGATTTTTAGGATATTATTGTTGTCTATCCTTGCTATCATGGTGAAGACTACTTCTATTTGTAACTCCTCATTTCTCACATGTTCCTCTGACTTTCTATAAATATCTATTACTTATGAGCAGGAATAGTAAAACTATGGAAGAGGTGACCATCCACTTATAAGAAAGATGACTAAATAATCCTTTTATACATTATACTTTTAGTTTTGTTTGACTTTCAGCAGAACGAAGCTGTATTCCTGTAGTTAACTGTCAACAGATGTTATTAAACTTTGACTTAAAGCCTTTCAACTTTCTCTCACATCACCTGCTAAATAGTCCCACTTGTGACCTCATACTTCTTTTTACAAAGGTGTATTATATTCCAGAATTTGGCCAAAATCACACAGAATATTCTGAGTTGGAAAGGACCCACAAGGACTATCAAAAGTCCAACTCTTAAGTGAATGGCCGGTACTGGGTTCAAACCTGCAACCTTGGTGTTATTAGCACCATGCTGTAACCAGCTGAGTTAATCTCAGTAACAAAATATCTACTA
This sequence comes from Cephalopterus ornatus, assembly GCA_013396775.1. NCBI lineage: Eukaryota > Metazoa > Chordata > Aves > Passeriformes > Cotingidae > Cephalopterus > Cephalopterus ornatus. The sequence continues at coordinate 27,793 of VZRE01003955.1, read as the reverse complement.
ACAATTGATATACTTTATTTATCCTAGAACAAATACTAATCATAGAGGGTAATAATAAAAATGCTATAAAGAAAAAATGAGTTATCAATTGCCCTGAGAATTAGTCTACACTTAAAACATAAAGCTTCTTAGACATAAACAACTATATTTTTTATTAGGGACGAGACTCCTAAATAAAGTGCAAAAGGGTTTCACAAGGGATCTAGCCCACTCTCTGTTCTGACGCAAGATTGAAAGTACTAAAACAGTCTAGAATACATGTTTCTGGTAATTCCTTTAATAGCTCTTCTTGCTGCATGCCCATTCCATTGGTCTTATATTTGATACCTATTTTTTGTTTCTCACAGCTACAGATTAAACTGTATCATCCTTATTCAACATGATGAAAAATTAATCAGTACATTTTAAAATATTTTTAATTAATTTATATTATTTTTTAGAGTGTATAGAAATTTAACAGTTCTGCTGAATCCCCTTATAAAACATCTCTGTGAGTTGCCACTATATGTTCTGAATATAATTATGAACACAAATTTTCTTTAATATTATTATTTACTATTACTATTTGTATGGATCACACCTCAGTAGCCCTCCAAGGCTATCAATTAGAAAGTAATACTCACTCTTCGAGGAAAGCTTTTCGTCCCCATAAGTGCCACGATTATATTTATTTGCTCTACACCATTTCTCTATAACGTGCTTATGAGATTTCACGTGACTATACGCCTTACCAAAGTCTTCTGCTTCCTTAGTCAGTTATCTAGAGCAGAGGAAATTAGATTTTTTTGACATTATTTGATCTTGATACATCTCTTGGTTGTTTTTTACAATCTTGGTGTTTACAAATGAGTTGTTTAATAATCTGTCCTACTATCTTTTCAGATACCAAAAATGGCTTTAATTCCCAGCAGTAAAACCCCTGTACACGCTTAATGTTTTTAAAACACAGATGCTGTATTTGCTGTTTTACTGTCTAGAGATTTGATTCTTCCTTTGTGAATTCTACATAATACTTGTCAATGACTCAGAAATGGTTTGAGGTGCCTTCTTTAACTATAGCACATTTAATCAGAACCTGTTATCTCAAATACCTGCATCTACATAATCTTTAATCTTTCTTCGTTCAGGCCCATTTTCTACTTGTTAAATATTTCATCACAGTCAAACTTGCTTTTCAAGAATGCTGTTAAAAAGGAATGGACCTTTTCAGTCTTTTTTTTTTATTCTGATGCTTGTTTACTTTTCCTATTTAGTTACAATATTTTTTCTTGACAACAATTAAGAAATACATTTATTTTTGTATCTGATAATCACTTACTAGCTTCAAGTGATTTTTTCATTTGCATATTTATTTTTCCCCTCTAAATTCATATTCTCCTTTTAATCTTATCCTGATTTATACACTTTTGCTTACATTTTTAATGGTATGATCCTTTTTTTATGTCAGATCACTGAATATTTTTCATGCTGCCATATATATTTATTTGTACTTATTCGTATATAGTTACCTTTCTTCCACATCTATTCTTGCTACTCTGCACCCTGGAAATTGCAAGTTGCCCTGCAATTCCATTTTTTGCTTTTATTTTTGCTTGAAAATCCTTCACTTAGTACCACATCTAACTGATTCCAGAGTGTGATGAACTGCTTCTTTTTTGAAATCTATTATCATGTTTTTGGTACTGTCACTCCTTTCTTACCTCACAATCATGGACTCTATAATTTCATTTTCATTTTCACCCTAATTGGCTTCCACCTTCAGATTCTGAACGAGTACCTTGCATTAGTCAGAGTCAAAGGTATTGGCAAGACAAAAATGCTAAAAACGCAGTCAGGACCTCAAAACTTGTAACATTTTTACGGAAAAGACAGTTTTGGCTTCTGTCTTTTAAGCCCCTTCATGCCTTTGGGTTAATTTTTCAAGCATTTCTCTGCAGTCATGAGGGCTAGCAACCTGTTTTTTTAGAAAGTGAAACAAGATTTTCTTCTGCAGGGCTTTAAGACTGATCATCACATGACTTTTCACAAAATGAGGATTGTCTACATTAGCTCCATTGACCATATGTGAAAAGGTAGTATTGTATGAGTATTCGCAATCTCCTGCTGCTGTGTTTGCAATATTTAGTTATTGAAAAACTCCCCTTCTTTATCTGTTTTTCATTTCTTACACTGAAAAAAGTTGAATCTGCTCTTTCCCCACAAGTAGTTTTTACTAAATTATGTGTCCTAAGGCTTTCAATAAACTCAGACAGTGAAGGCAGTAATGCTGGCATTAACCTTTAACATAGCATAAACCTCAATGTAATGAAATGAAATGAAACACACAGAATAGTGGTAGGGTCTAATTTCCTGCTGTATATAGTTTCATAAAAATCTTTTTTGTGGTCTATTGAATAAAAATATTTCTGTGTTACAGTAAGATGCTATAAAAATAATTTTCTCCTAATTGCTCTTAGAAGACTTTTTATTTTTAATTTTATATGGTAGTAATAGTTTGTGAAATGGTGAATTTGTCCTACTCTGTAAAAAATTGTAGCCAACAACTTCTGTTGACTTTGCCATTCACATTACTTAACAGATTTTTTGCTTTATTTTAAATTAATAGTCAAGCATTTGAAGGCTTACATCCAATAATGAATCAGCTAGAACAAAATTTGATTGAAAAAAGATTACTTTGTAAAGGTCACAAAAATATGATTGGCCTGCAATTGTTATGTGAACAGTTACTGCAGTTATCAGTTGCAATTAGCACACTAAATGCTAAGTGGCTGGACATATAGGCTCTATCTTTGCTTAATTACTTTCAAATAAATATCTGTATTTCCATCATGTTTGTGCTCTGTCAGGGAGTTAAAATATAAGATACAACCTCGTGTCATTTGTCAGTGTAAACCCAAACTGCTGCCTGTGATTTGATTGAATATGTTATACTGATTTTTTCACTCTCTATTTGTCCTATGTGTTGCATCAATATTGCACCACTTGAACGCTACAGTACTGGTGTTTCTTAGTACACCTTTTTTATTCACAAAAGTCACAAAATTGGATGGGATTGGTATGCAGCCTGTAATTAAGATGCTTGAGGAATGGTGAGGACAAGAGCCATCAAACCATCAACAGAGACCCCTTTTCTGCCCTAGAATTTTTCGATTAACAAAGTTTAACCAGTCTGGTAATGCAGTGATAATTAACTAATGAAAATATATAGTCATTTAATCAAACAGCTCTTTGTAAAGGTACAAAGAAATGTAACTCCACAATCTAAGTCCAATGACTGAGGTAATTGGTGTTATTTAAATTATTATTACTGTGTTCTCTAGATTTTTAGTAATGTTTGTTGGTTTTATGCACAAATTTAGAGAAATTTTCCATTGGAAAAAAATTTATGAAGAAGAAAAATAACAGGAAGTCAAACAGTTATTAAAAAATCATAAAATGTTATAAGGAATATTTTGTTCCTCTAAAATTCAAAGTACGAAAGCATCATTAAGTACTAGGTACAGTGCAGTTACAAGCAGTAGATACAGAAAATATGTATCTTTGTAAGACTACCACATGAAAGAATATTCCACAACAGATTTATTCTACAGGGATAAAGGTTGGTAAGAAATGTGATACTAAACTCAAGTAGAGAGTTTAGAAGCTAAAACTTTCTCTCTCTCTCTCCTACCTTCTCATTCAAGAAGAACTTTAAGCTACAGATTTCACTTAGAATATGTAACTTAGAGAAGGGTTTTGCTTGCACACAGCTGTACAGAACAGACTGCCTTGACTGACAGTTCCTTGGGTCTTGGTTATCTCCTGGCAGCTCTTTCTACAAGTGCTGCTTCCCTACCGAGTCCATCCTCTCCTAGTGAGAATCAAAGCCTCATCAAGCTGAGTTATGGGATGCCTCCTGTTTTGAAAAGCCAGATCCAGCAAATAGAATCAGAAAGGTACGATGTGATTCATATGACTACTTTGGGGCCTGAATGATACTTCTAGGTACTTTGTTTAGTTCATTAGAGCCTCTTAAGATCAAAATAAGAAGGGTGGTTTTGAATTCTGTAGATTTTCCAGACATCTCTGTTAAAGCAATTATTTAAAATTGTTACTTGATACTCTGTATGAATAACTGTGAAGATGTTGAAGAACTGTCACCTCATGAAGGAAAGTTTGGGATTTTTTCTTGAGAAAAAAGGTATCATAAGAAAATGTTGAATTGGAACAATCATACTCTTTCACAGTATAGCTGTTCTATGAAAATACAGAATCATTGCTTTCACTTATCTCTTTGAAACACTGGAAAGTGTAACTCTCCACTGAATTCTGAACGGTAGGTAAATACAGCTCAGAAATTTTAAGATGGGTATTGTACTGTAAGTTTTCTCCTAGACCCAAAAGTCTTCTGAGACAAGTCCTAATATACAGTGACCATGCACAGGGAGAATAAATAGAAGATATACCATGGGTCTGCAACTCTTGAGGCAGCCTTGAAATGAAAATATATTAAAATCTCTTAGTCATGCAACAGATCATCATTATGTTGGTTAGAAAGTTTTAAGGCTGTTTCAGCTATTTTAATGTGCCTATCTTCCCAGTGTTGCACTGAATATAGATGTGAGTTGCTTGAGAGTTTAACAGAAAACCTAAGACTCTCAGTGATGGTAAAACTCACATCCATAAACAAGTGCACATTAAAGTCTGGCTGCATAGGTCGGAATTACTCCTGAAATTGGAACCCAGTATGGCTGAAAGTATGACTTTATAGCTGCAGACTTGTGCACAGCTTTAGACCTCTCATTCAAAAACGACCAAAAAAATTACTGTTCCACAATCTCAGATTTGTGCATTGGAAAATAATGTTGTATGTCTAGTATTCCAGGCACAGGTTCTATAATGGCAGAAGAATATACCTTGCAGAAAGAATTACATACGTGATTACAACCAGTGGACTAGTAAAGTGGAAATTACTGTTGTGTCAGATTTGGGATCACAGATCTTCATGTGTAATTTTAGTACCTCTACATTATCAATATAATATTAGTAACCGCAATCACAAGCACAGACAGCTTGGTAGCTAGTGACAACCCAAAGTAGAGTATTTATGGGAACATTTAGATGAGTAACTTTTCTGGAGTACCTCTTTTAGGTGCACATGAACAAACTGAAAATGTACTACAACTTCTTAAAATTTGGTTAGTAGAATAGCATGTGGTGCAAATACTTGTGGCCATGTGTCTTTCAGTAATCTGAGGTGTTGAGAATTGTCATTAAAAAAAAGATAAAAATCAGACATATAATTAAACTTTTAGGAACACCAGTAGTTCTCTTTCAAAAGTAAGCACTCTTGCAAATGCTCTTGCAAATAAACATCTTGTAAAATTAGAGCATGAAGAATGAAATAAATTCTTCCTACAGGGACTGAAACAACTGAATAATCTCTAGACAAGGCAAATAGTAGTGTGAAGGGAAGTTAGAGTGAGATAATGTTGCAAAACTGAGATTAGTGTGAAACTGATTGCACATGGTATACATTCGGTCTGAGGATGCCAGCAAAATATTGGGAGTTTGTTTGGACAGTTTTGGTCTAGAAGACATGACTTTGATTTTTTTCCTGAAATGCAGAAAATACAACAAATGAAGTCCAACAGCAAGTGTAGCGATTGTTTATAATTACGGCAATATGATGCACAGTCATGATATCAACTTGAAGAAGTGTCAGTATCACAATGATATCACACAGACTTTGTGACTCAAAAAAATTAAATAGGAGAGTTTTTCAAAATGAAGAAAACTCTCCCATCAGACAAAATGGACTGTGAACTTACAGTAAACAACACATCACAGGAGAAGAAACAAGAGGAATTACTAAAAATTCATTATTTAGAGACATTCTGATGGCCAGAGATACAAAATATTAGGCATTTGCCCATGACAATGGAGATTTATTGCTGCATGGATTATGTAGCATAAGACATAAACTAAAGTTTTGTTGGTTTTGTTTTGTTTTTTTTTCAGTTCTTGTTGCCATTCACAATCCATGTACTCTTTAATAAAGAAAGATTACATTATTTTAGAAGTGTATGTGTGGTTAACAATAAAATTCCAGTTGAAATAAATCATGCTTGTAGCAGGCCTAGCTATGGTGTGAGGACAGAATCTATTTTGTTCTAAGTAGAGCACTAAAGTTAGAATCCTCAGTAACTGGATTCATTACATTCTTTCTGTGTGTCTGATCCACCAATAGCATCCTTCTGCTATGCAAGATGACATCCAATCAAAGTGTCAGATATCTTCCTGAGCAGATTTAGTAGCCTGACATTTCTTTTTCTGACTCTCGGTCACAGCCATTTTGAAACCCAGAACTGCAGATAGGACAGGAGTTAGAAATAAAAAAACATCCACAGTACCACAAAAGGTAAAAATAACTGCATATAGTGTTGCTGTCGAAATATGATGCTTGTTGTGTGTGACAAGAAGTAAGGGGACCAAGTGTCATTTTCACTAGGTGTTTTTACTGAGATGATGTGGACTTGGTAAAAGGTAGTGCAATATTCTGCTGCTTCATGTCGGTCATAGATTTTTATTCTCTAGTTCAATGTATAGTTAAATGTTATCTTTCTGTCTTACCCCAACAGTACCTGTCACTGAAGGAGACTAGTCACTCTTGAAAATTTTGGTGCAAATTACCTTCTTTTTCAGCTTCCTTATTCTAGTTTATGAATCAGATGTTTCACTCAACAAATAGCAGCACACCTTAAACAATACTAGTTATTGATTTGAAATATGAAATTAATATACCTTTCCACATTAACTTTTATTTTCATCCTTTCTTATAGTTTTTAAGAATGTAATTTTACTGTATATAATAAACAAAACTTCAGTACATCTAGGTACATTAACTTATTTATTATGATTTCCATGCCATTTAACCTTGATTTTTGCCATGTGATTTTTTTGTTTTAGAGAATGCTTAATAGGTTTACAATTAACCTTGAGCATTACATTTTAGGGTCCTAGCTATAGCACATCATTCTTTACTTAATAAAAATGAATTCAAAAAGTTAATCCATACTGCTATGTTTTTAAGTCAGAGGGGTAATATGCTACCTTTGTACAGATAATGGTGAACCATTTACTTCGTTGCTGTAAAAATCCAAGTTATTCTAAGTTCTTGCAGGAAATTTAGGTAGTTTTAATATTCACTTATGGAACTTAGAAACTTATGGAGCTTAGAAACAGTATTGAATGAGCAGTCATCGGGCTTCCTAGGAACAACAAAGTCTGAGTTCACTCATAGTTTCTGTTGTATTTCTAATTAAAGGCACTGTGAGTTTTAATCCAGTTTTGAGGATAATTGATATCCTCACCAATCTCTTTTTCCTTTCTTCCAGCCAGTAGACACAGTACGGACTCTGAGCGTTTTCTTCAGCAGTTGTTGTAACCTGTTGCCCCAGCTGTTGCATCAGCAATAGGTAACACTGAGCGTATTTGCCTCCAGAGTTGTTTTTCCAGCTTTAGAGTGGTCTGAATATTGTTAGTTTTTAAGGGGTTACTGCAGCAATGGACTGGATCATCATAGTGTGTGAACTATTTCCTTGTAAGATTGAGGTCTCTATATTCTTTCTTCAAGAGACTGGAGATTTTAAAAATAATGTAAATTATTGACACTCCTCAGCAGAAGGGGGCCACAAGGCTATGGCATATCCTATGTATATAGGGGGGCATTTTCCATTAGTTCATATGGAAAATAGGCTGTAGACATATATTTCAAACATATATTTCAAATCAGGAAAGCAGACAATGGGTAGCAATTTGCCCTAAAATTTGTGGATGAAACAGGAAGATTTTGATAAAAAGGACCACTCTATAGGAGGAATGATGATTCCTAAAGGATATAAAAAAACTTGTCAAAAAACTAGTTTGCTGTTACCAAGAAGAATCCCAGAAAGGTAACAAAGAGTCAACAGTTGTGTTCCTTCTCTTCTGCGGCACAAAGAGGTGTTTGGCCAGATCATTAGAAATGTGTACGTGGTTCCATACTGACTAAGGGCAGTCAATATAAGAGGATAAAGACCAGTGGAAGTAAAGCTTATTTATAGTTCTGGAAAGTAAATATCTCCCCACAGCATCCCGAGGAGTGGAAGGAGAAAAGGCAGCCCGTCAGTTACCCCCACAGGCTATATTAAATCACTATTGTCAGAGGAAGATGGGCTCTTCTGATCTGGTTATGACCTTAGTGACCACAAGCATAAATATAGGATTTTTTTTTCTGCTATTTTGCTACCATATGTGGAAGTAGTTAGAATTTCAGAAGATGCAATGACAATCTTGGCTGTTGATATCTGAGTAGTTGACCAGACACATAGATGATTTGAAGGGATTTGTTTAAAAAAGAACAGCATAATTTGTACCTCCTTTTGAATGTTTTCACCAATATGTAATAAAAACTGAAAAGTTGACATTCTGAATGCAACTGATATAAAGAACTTATTCTCCTGACCGGGTACTATCTTGGGCCTGCTCAAATAGGGACTTCCAGAACTGACTGAGGAGAAGACAAAGTAATATATTCATTATCAGTGCAGCTCTGAGTTAAGGTGCAGCACAGCTGGCATGTACCAAGCCTTTCAAGGATCAATTGTGATTTTGACTGAATGAAATTAAGAAAGATTTCAATGCAGCATGAAAATGATAAAATAGTTCCAAAACTCTGCATTATTGTACAAATCTCTTTGGTTTTGGTGCAGATCAATCCATTTGAGACAAGAGCTGAGGAGGAAAATTAATGTTAACAGTTATGAAGTCTTAGTACTGGAGATGATTCCAGGAGGAGATCAATTACAGGAATTAAATACAGACCTCCTAAGCACTGTAAGCACAATACACCTAAATAGATAAAGCAGACCTCTGTGGCCCAATTAGGATACCAAACAGCATAAACCCCCCCCCCCATTATTTCAATCTAGACTGGCTCCATTATTGTGATACTACTTTTCTCATCTGTGCCGTTCTCTGCCCTTCCTGATCCTTCTCTTTCAGTACAAAAAGAAGACGCATTCAGCTATAGTAATTATTCCATTAGATTATAAGGCAAGAACAACCTACTGTGATTATTTGCTACTGCTTAAATGGAAGAAATTCTATTTTATTTTTTCTTTAACTTATTGCATAAACACAAAACATTACCTGGCATCCAAAAATTCCCATAGTGACTTTTTCTTGGAAATTCCCAAGTGATTGCAAATAGTTGTAATTTATTTTTCTTGTTTTCTTATTTTCAAAGTTATTTCTACTTTAATTTGTCTGCCTTCAAATTACATCTATTAAATCGTGTTACTTTCTGAGCCTCTCTCTCCAGCCTCTATACCAACGAGACAGCTGCCTACAGCCAGATGGACAGTTTAGGCACAACTCTCTGTTGTGGAGTGACACTGCTTCCTCTGTGAAAGACCTACACTGTTCATTCCCACTCTGTGGTCTGAACAGAAATGGAGTCTGACAAAACATCATAATACAAAATGTTATTGACACAGTAAGAAAGATGAGAAACAGCACACCCGTAAGATGACTCACTCAGTCACTGATAGCAAAACCAGGATCATATGTCATGCTATGTCTGCAGTGGACTATCAGTGACATTTAGTGTGTCGGTCATCTGTTAGCATCAGCCAACAGTGCCAAAGCCTTTTGAATGTGGGTAAGTCGTGACACACCTTGTCTCCACAATGGTAGGGTGATCTTATAGAATAATATGGGAGGTGAATAATGTGGCTGGCTTCCTGTATACACTTCTGATATCAGTCATGGGGCAGGATTTCAGGAAATAGGGTGATTTGCTAGCAGTCTGAACTTAAAAGGATAATTATAATTTTCCCCGGACAAGATAAAAGTACTCCAATAGGAAACACTGGGGTTCTGCTTTACATGCCAAGGCTTGATCTTGAAGTGATTCAAATGGACTATGAGATATTTCTTCACTGAAAAGATTTAAAAAAGATAGTTTCTTGAATGAATTTCATGGTATTGATGATGAGTTGGATATTAATTTTTCACCATCCAGTGATACTCTCAACTTTCTTTAAGAAAACGTAATATAATCAATTATCTTCAGAGCTCCTAAGTTTTGGATTTTGGTTTTTATCCAGTCCCATTCTGAATCATCATGAATGCAAATACCGAAGTTCAGCGGAGATTCAAAGATTAAGTAGATCTGAACCCCTCCAAACATCATAACTATCAAGACAGAAAAATATTGTTTTGTTTAGCACCCTTAATCTAAATTTAAATTCAGGAAAAAAATAACAGTCAAGCAAAAGCAAAGGTATTTTCCTCTTTTCATGACCCAAAATATCATGACTCCTTTGAACCTAATAAAAATTCAAAAAAATTTATTTTAGATTCTGTTTACTCCAGGCCAAAAGTAGTTGCTTTTGCTCATGCCATACCAAGTCTCAGATTTGAATCTGAAGTTCTATCTCTATCCAGGAAAGAGAAGTGTTTATTAGCCAAAGTTTATTTTTCATAAGAGATACTAAAAAGCAGAAACATCTATACAAAAGTGTAATAAATGTTTGATTGTATGTAAGTAAAGAATGATTCCAGTGGCAAAATTGCTCATAAGTTTTCCACACAAAAGGGACAAACTTTGCAAATTAAAATAGGAAAATTAAAGGCACAAGCATGTGTCTGCAATTTTCACTGCATGAGTAGCATAAAAGAAAAGGTTTGAAAGTATAGTCCAAGTGTGTCAACCTTAATCAGTAAGGTCTAAACAGTATTTTAAAGGTCAAAAGTTCTAAATGTGATCTCCTATGTCTTTTTGCACCCTGGGATACTCTCAGTAATAGGATCTCCCTCAAAGCCTTTTTAGCACCATAGGAGTTCTTTCTGCTCCACTAAGACTCTTCTCTGATCCTGGATAGCCTTTGGATCACAGTAGGGATGAATGATCTTGAAATGGAATGAATGAATGAACAAGGAAACTTTAAAGAATTCAGGCCTTTATGGCTTAATATGACACAAACTACTAGTTTTAAAATTGTCCCCTGGTATGAGTAACTTTTCGATCATTTCTCTGTGCTACAACCCAAGGATCTATGCAAACTCAAAGCTTTATGCTGATAAATTACTGCATTCATTTCTCATAAGAAAACACATCTCTCTTCAGAACTCCATAATGCCTCATGAAATCTGCCAAGACTTAAGATTTCCATTCACTCAAGCCCCAGACGAGTTTGCTGTTATCAATAACTATTTCTCCTATTTCCTTTTAATATTTCTGATTTAAAAGTACAGACTTGTTTGGCACTTGAACTGTACAGTTTGAAGCTGGCCTGTAAAAATGTTGTTTATTATTGTGCAGAAATCATCATCAACAAAGTATTCAATACTCATAAACCCAAAGATCCTATAAAATGACTCTATAATAGACAGTTTGAGGATTTACAGCTCTCTTGTGACTCTTGTTTGAGATCATATCCTAATCACCACTTATACGTAATCAGATGGAATTTATGCAACCTCATCCAGGAAATGGTCCATGTGACTGTTTCTCTATTAGTGCTTCCATAGCTCGCAGACTACAAAGCAGTTGATAGTAATTCTATGCAAAAACAAATTACTGTTCTAACAATAGAAATCTCAATGGCCTTGACATAAGTCATTTCAAAATACAGCAGAGCCTGGATCTAAACAAGTGCTTTAGGGACAGAAAAATTGTTTGTTGAACTGTTTTCCCACTAAATTAGTCATTGAGCATTTTGTTCTGGGAAGAAAAAAAAAAGGAAATTAGTTTGATAAAATCGTTAGGCTCCTAAATTTATGCTCCTCAAATAAATCCTTTACTATGTTGCTTTCACAGCTGCCCAGAAAGAATATTTTTAATTTGCATCTCAATATCAAATGAAAAATGTTTTGTCACATTGTTTAGAGGGCAGCCAAATACATCACACTTCTTTGAATTACTTTAGGGAATTATTAACTGTGTCTTGTACCTATGAGAGTAATATGGATATTTGTAGTCCTCGTGTTAAGTCTTTTTGTTTAATTTTGCATAGTGTAAGGTATTTATTCCTGATAAAGTGGAATTTTTTTTCTGCAAATCTTGTTTCCATCTTACTTAATGATTGAGACATGAAATAACAACAGCAATTAAACTAAACAACATGCGGGAATCAATGTGATTTTTGTAAAGAGACAAAATGAGCTGTCACGCTGTCACATAATTTTATTTATTTATATTCATTTCAGTTAAAAAGATAAGAGTTGAATACATGCTTTCTGATTTCAAATTTTCTGTAATTTTAGTGGTACATTCACTGCTTATGATTCTGTGCTCAGAAACAATTGGTTAGTTATATTCACTGTATTATTCTGTCTTCCCTCAGTTTGACCTGAACTTTAATTTTTGCTGTAATATGATTTTTATCTGTAGAGTATAGAAGTTTAGAATCTTAATATGTTTGATATGGTGACTGTAAAAGCACATATTTCAACTGCATGAGGCAGCCTCCTGACAAGAATGATTGTTCAATATTAAACTCTATATAACTTCAGTAAGACAAAGGAAGACTTTTCATCTGTTCACTCAGCTACCAAATTATTGCTGTTACAATCCTAAATGATTCCTAAGCTTGTAAGGAACAGCATGGGACCAAAGCCAGCTAGCCAATATTAAATTTGAGAAAAATTAGTCAGTGAGGTTTTTTCCTATTACATGATTGCTATCTGCTATATTTAATTTTAATTTTTTGTCAGTAGCCAGTTTATAACATTTATGCATACTCAATTATTTTTAAGACATACGTATTAATATTGACACATATTTAAATTTTGACAATTAAATTGCATGAATTCTCCAAAGTTACACTCTATCATGGAAAAAAACCCCAAACAACAAACCCTTTGATGATTTATGGTGTTTGGATTTCATAGATTAAATTTCAGCCAATCTCTTGCTATTTGAATTATGTAAAATTATATAAACTCAAGTAAATTTTACCATATATGCTTTCCAGAAATGTCAAGAAGCCGTGCTATTTTCATAGAAAAGCCCATACTTTAATCTCCAACTGAACACTAAAAATAAAAAACTGCGAAGAAACTAAATTTAGTATTTTATAAACTTCAAATAACCCCAATATCAACATATAATGCTCTGTCTACACTAAATATTGAGTGTTTGTTTTGATGTAATATTATTATGCTGTTTTGGAAAAGGTAAAATCTGAAGTAAGCGAGTACTTGCCAGTGCTAGAGTTGTCATTTGCAGTATTGTGATACTTATTGCAAATGAGTAGGACAATGCCATTTATGCACTTAGTTCTTGCTCCATATTTATGTTTCTATAGGCCTTTCTGATTTTTTTTTTCATTAACTTCGGATAAAAGATTTTAGTTCGGTTTTGGAATACAGGTAGCACTTTGGTTCCAATTGAATAAAACATTCATTCTGATAGTTGTATCTTTGACATACCTGCAATAGGGCACGCAGTGCTTAGTCAGGAGTCTCACGTTCATGTGTCTGAGCAACTGGTAAAACATCTGTCACAGAGGGAGAGAGAAAGATAAACTGTTTCCCCTGGTAATTTCACTATCCTACCTAACAGTCTTTTGGGAAATCGTATTTGCAGCCAGGCTTCTCAGGATATGAGAGGGGGAAATACGGACAATGCTACTACTCTGATTAAGCAAATATAAGTATGGGTTGAGTAGTATGATATCATTACCTTCTGCTACGAATGATGGAAGAAACAAATGGAACAATATATACTATGATGCAAAATGCTGAAATTAGTACATATGAAAGTAGATTTCAGGATTACCATCAACACAGAAGAGTTTGCCTCTGCCTCTCCCTCCTGAGACTTCTTCTTTACTCTACCATGGTCTCCTCCATGGGCTGCAAGGGCACAGCCTGCCTCACCACCATCTTCTCCACGGAGTTTTGGGAATCTCTTTTCCAGTGCCTGGAGCACCTCCTCCGCCTCCTTCACTGACTTTGGTGTCTGCAGTTTTGTTTCTCACACTTTTGTCTCTCATTCCCCTCTCTTCTCTTCAGCATTTTTTCCCTTTCTAAAACCTGTTTTCTCTGAGGCACCACCCCTTTGGCTGCGGGGCTCAGCCGTGCCCAGTGGTGGGTGACCTGAGGACACTGGCTGTGTCCTACACAGCGCAGCCCCAGCGATCTGCACAGAGGAACCTGAAGGCCCCACTGCTGCCACCTGGGCACCTGGACTCACAATATAGTATGCTATAGTATAGAGAATGTAATTAAAAGATGCAGCTTACAATTTTAAAATTCATTACTTAAAAATTCAAAATTCTAGCAAAGAAATTTTTAAATTAAGGTAAAGCAAAACTATGTATGCTTGAATATTATTACAAACTAAAACAGTGGCAGGGGTTTCTTTTTTTTTTCTATTTTTTGTTTGGTTGGTTTTTTATTTATTTATTTTTTTAAATTTTTTTTATTTTTCTGATTTTGTGGTATCTTCATCAAATTGCTTTAACTTATCCTATTTTATAATTTTTAATTAATAAGTTTATTTTTCCAACATATAAAAAATACACTAATGAAAACTTTTGTTAACTCCAGAATAGTAAAGGGACAAAATATTAAAGTGGAAACATTTCCAGTCAACATACCAGCTACATATCTTTGTCTTATATTTCTCTCTGTGTATGTATGTGCTTGTAATTATTTAAAGTCACATTCTGAACAAGTAGGTGGTAAATATTACTGATGAAAATGACTAAAGGACAGTGACTCATAGTGGAAAACTAAAAGAGTGAAAAACAAACTCTCAAAGGCTAATACCTGAAACATGCAGAGCTCAGGTTCATTAACTCACAGGATATTTGAGTGCATGTTTTGATCTGGCCTACCTACACTAAACATATGGTTTAGCCAACAGCGTTAACTTGCATCAAATTTACACTTGGGGAAAAATAGACTCTTGGCACAATTTTGACTGTGCTTTCAATTCTGATTTTTGTTTACAAATGTAAGAAACCATAGTAAACCACTGAAGTTACAGAAAAACACATGGTTCCACCTGCACGGTCCTTCTCCCGGGAGAAGTAACAAGAGTTGCCATAACATATCCTGGGTTTCTTGTGAGGCTTTTCTCTAAGTAGTAAATTATAAGGCACGAAGGTCTGTGAGACTGGAGGGGTTTTGTTCAATTATTGGCACAATGCAAAGCAGCTAGGAAAAGAAACCAGAACATGGTTGTCCCTGTTTTGAAACTGAAAATCAAGCATTTATCATAATCTCAGAGTTGAGATGGTGAAACTTTTAAGCTAATTTCGTAATCTTCCTTTCATTTGTTGAGTATTCATTGTTATGTCCAAAAGCTGACGATATCTCTTCTTGTTCTTCAGTTAGTTGGGGTTTTTCTAAGCTTTTCACACAAGAAAAATAGAACATAGTGATAAAAAGCTGTTGTATATGTGAAGATGAATTGCATATTTGTGGTAAGAAGAAAATATCTCTGGTGTGGACTTATTCGAAGAAATAAATTGTGGAAGTGTGAAATAGGAATTACATATTGAACTAGTTTTAATTCAGACTGGGGGGGAAATATAGATGCAATGGTCAGGATCGTGTGATAAAGGCACTCTCCATTACCACTATCAAGACCAACGTTCATTTAAGTTACTTTAATAAGGGCCAATTAAATAAAAAAATTGTTTCTTTCTTTTTTTGAGCAGACACTGGTTCACATCATATATATGAAATAATTTACAACACTATATTGTGGTTAGGCTATATTATTTTAGTCTGTGCTGCTTATAAGAGATTTGACTAAAATGATTAGATGATTTTTTTTTCCTTAAACACGATTGATATTTATATTGCTGCAACTGGTATTTATATCTCAGTTGTAAAGGGATCCCAGAAGACACGAGTCCTAATTACCTTAAGGTTTTACACAACGTTGTGAAAGAAACCCTTATTTATAGTGAAATTATGCATTGTTCACATAGAGAATGTATATAGATTGGTAATATTTTTTAACATTAAGAATTATATATTTCTTCTCCAGATTTTACAAGCCTGCCTATGACCAACTAATCTGATTTAATACACTGTACTCAGGGCCTGCTTTGCATTTGAATAGTATAGTTTGTTGCAAAGGAGAGGCAAAAGCAAAAGACCTTTAAGTAGATTCACCTGCAATTCTGCAAAATGATAAATAATTAATAACTGGTTCCATAATGCAAAATTTCCAACTGAATTGAACAACATATTTAAAGGCTATAAAAGCATATTTACTTTGATGTTTCAGTGTTAGGCTACGCACAGGCAATGTCAACAGATTGCCAGGATAAAAGAATCTTATTTCTTCTGGGTTAGTATTAGTTTTTTTTTTATCTGAAGGATTATTTATGGGACCCCATCCAACACATAGGGAAATTATTGATTCTTGCACCATAGTTTTTTTAAGGAATGTGCACTATAATTATTTAATAAACCCAGCAAAAATAAATAGGGAAAGTCATTAACAGCTAACCTGGTCTATGTTCAAGTAAATTATATTCTTATAAAAACAAATTGTCCATCTTGTTGTCCTTTCCATTAATTCCCACATACAGATCATAAAACGTAGTATCTGAGTCTTTGGTGTACACTCACTAATATATTTTTTCTTTTAAAACTTCCTTATGTTTACATTCATTACCTTTCTAAGATTTGATTTTATTAATGAAGTTTTCCATTATAATAGGCTCTTACTCACCAAGTTGTGCAGCATCTGAACTCCTCTGTCAAATACGTATTGAACAATAAACACCACTTTGACTACCTTTCATTATCTTTAGATCTGTGAAGAAATACTATCTGTGACAGAACCTTTCAGTCTGAGAATTCAGCTGAAGGCTGGATTTAGGATGACAACAGACAAGTGACATGTCTGAAAGACCATAGAAAGTAATAGGAATTGCATGTGGAGAGAACAAAATAAATTAGATGTTGACACAAAGTAGAGCTGAGAAGCAAATTACTGGGAAAGAGAAGATTGACAGTATAGACACAGCTTGAAATGAGTGTAAGGACTTTTCTAAGGTGGTGTTTTAGAAGCACAGCAATGGACAGCCTAGAGAATTGAAAGTGAAAAAAGAATTATTATGACCTGAAAGAGTGAATAGCTGAATAGACAGAATTAGAAGGGGAGGATGGGAAGAAATATTGAAATCAAATGATGTTCCAAGTTAAAATCTGAAAATACCTGAAGGATGCAGGGAGATGATGTTTTGTGGGTGGTTGCCAAGAAAAGCATCCTCAGTATTGATGGAAAAGAAATGGGAGAAGTAGTTGCACTCACTATAGAATTATCATTGGGTCAGCTTGTCAGTAAAATAGTCAGAATAAAATGACTGCAACAAAGGCAATCCCTCATAGATAACAATATTTTTTAAAACAATTAATGATAGTTAGTCCATGAAAATGTTATCTACTGGGATATGCTTGCTAAAATATAAAGATCCAGACTCTTAATTAACTATTTAAATAAATTAAATTAAAGTAATGCCTATGTGTGTGGTATATTATGACAGTTTTACAATTCTTACCGGTTGTGTTTTGTTTTATTTTAATTTAGTACTTATTGATAGAGGAGAGTTTCTGTAGAGTATAAAATCAGATATATTATTAGCTTTATTTCAGAGGTGGTAATTCTGATTCTAAACTTGCCATGCGAAAAAACATACCAGCGAGAAAAATTTTTGAAAGGTAAGAAAAATGACAAAACTATTACAAAAAAGTTTGCTTTTTTCCCCAAAGTATACAGATATTTTGTTCTTATCATCTGAGATTTTATAGTGTTCATGATGCAGTTTTTCTTCAGTGCTTCAGTTGTACTTGCTTTGATGTTGAATAAACTGCAGTTCCTAAATCCCATAAATCTGTTGATAATTCATAGAACCAATAATGCACCATTTTCTTTAGAGAGAAACAAAGAGTGGACCAGCTAAGTGATTATTTGTCAGCCTGCCAGGATAGTAATATGTCACCTGCTTTGTGCATACCAATAATGTGAATGTATTTCAAATGGTTAGATAAATGTATTTTAATTCACAAGGATTTTCTGGATTCATTTTTTTTTTTTCAAGTCCATTTCTTATTCAGCTCTAGTTTATCAGGCATCTCAGAAATGCTTTCTATGTGATTGCTTTGTGGTTATATTTTCTAGTAACTGTCTTCTTTCTTTTTTCTCAACTTTAATGAAAGTGCACATATACATATACTGAACAGTCTTATAGGCTTGTAATTTTCCCTTCAGTTTTTTCATTTTTGTGTCTTTGTCAAAGTTTGCTTTTTCCTTTGAAATGAATACTTTGAAATACCATTCATGCTGATATTCTATAGACTGTACTTGTGCTAAACACCACCATATTCCTCGAGCAGTCTCATTATACTGAATATTTTGGTAGTGTCTTATTTTTTTCAGCATAAGCAGGAACAGCAGATTCTTGACTTAAATTGAAAATACTAGGCAATGATAGAAAAGACCTAAATTTTGAAAGGCTGTGTTCTAGTTTCTCAACACTGAAGAACACCGGTTATCAACCCTTCTCATCATCTATGCATTTGTCAAATTTTAGATTTTCTTTCTAATACCGTCATATGAGTGAAGTAAATAATTTTTTTTAGTGTATGTGAAAGAACTGATACCTGGAGATGCTATGGTGGAAATATGTCTATACATACTCTATATAATACATGCTGTATGTTATAATAGCAAT
This sequence comes from Cephalopterus ornatus, assembly GCA_013396775.1. Classification (NCBI taxonomy): domain Eukaryota; kingdom Metazoa; phylum Chordata; class Aves; order Passeriformes; family Cotingidae; genus Cephalopterus; species Cephalopterus ornatus. The sequence goes on along the minus strand of VZRE01003955.1, from coordinate 9,062 downwards.
ATTTTATAATTTATTGTATTTCTTGTAATATGATAGTATATATGTACTCATACAGTCATAGACTACCTAAAGTATTTAATATGTAATATGCTAAACCTTATAAATATATTTTTTTTAATTACATAATATATAAATATTGCAGCCAGACCGGAATATTACAGTTGACTGGAAAAAAGGGAAACATAATGACCATTTTTAAACAGGATAAATAAGAGAATTCTGGGAACTACCGACCAGTCAGCCCCACATCCATGTCCAGTTAGATCACGGAACAGATAGTCCTGGAAGATATGTTTTAATATCTGGAAGACAGGGAGGTGCTTGGAGACAGCCAACATGGCTTCACTGAGGGCAAATTGTGCCTGACTAATCTAGTGGCCTTCTAAGGTGGAGTAACTGCATCAGTGGACAAGGGAATAACAACAGATACTGCCTACTTGTACTGCTGTAAGGACAGTCCCCCACAATATTCTTACTTCTACATTGTAGAGGTATGGGATTGATGGTTGGACTGTTAAATTGATAAGGGATTGGGTGGCTGCCACACCTAAAAAATTATAGTCAATGGCTCAATGTCTAAATGCAAACCACTAATGAGTGTTGTCCCTCTAGGGCCTGTACTGGGATCAGTATTTTTTTTAATCTTCATTAATGGTATAGATGATGGGATGGAGTACAGATGACACCAAACTGAGTGCAGTTGATTTGCTAGAAGGAAAGGATCTCATTCAGAGGGACCTGGATAGGCTCAGGGAGTGAGCCTATGTGAAGTTCATGAAGTTCAACAGGCCAATTGCAGGGTCCTGCACCTGGGCTGGGGCAATCCTCAGTATAAACACAGACTAGGGGATTAACTGATTTAAATCAGTCCCACGGAGAAGGATCGGAGGATACTAGCAGGTGAAATATTGGACATGCTCCTGCAATGTTTGTGTGTAGCCCAGAAAGCCAATTGTATCCTGAGCTGTATAAAAAGTAGTGCAACCAGCAGAGTGAGGGAGGTGATTCTCCCTGCTCTATTCCACTCTTATAAGGCCTCACCTGGAGTAGTGAGTCCGTTTCTGAGGTCCCAAACACAGGAAAGATGCAAACCTGTTAGAGCAGGTCCAGATGAGGGTCATAAAAATGGTCAGAGGGCTGGAATACCTCTCCTAAAAAGAAAGGGTGAGAGAATTGTGGTTGTTCAGGCTGGAAAAGAGAAAGATTTGTGGACAACTTATTGTGGTCTTTTAGTATAAAAAGTATAAAAAGTATAAAAAGGCAGCCTACAGGAAAGATGGAGAAAGACTTTTTGCTAAGGGTAAAAGTCTATCACCATAGTGATAGGACAAGAGGCAATGGTTTTAAACTGAAAATAGGTTTAGATTAGGCATAAGCAAAAACACATTTTTATGATGAGGACTGTGAGTAACTGGACCAGGTTGTCCAAAGGAATTGTGTACAGTCCATGATTAAAAACGTTAAGTGTCAGGTAAGAGGGGGCTTTGAGCAACCTGTTCTATTGGAATGTGTTCCTATTCATGGCAGGGGTGTTGCAGCATGAACTTTTAAGATCCCTTCCAACACAAACCATTCTATGATTCCATATTTATCATATATTCTAGCATAATATTTTTTATAGATATATGCCATATATTTAAAGGAAATTAATATCTAAATTCCAAGTCACACTTTCGGTGTTTAGGTACAAAGGTCATAGTCACAAAAATCCACTTCTTAGCAGCTATCTAAACCCACAGGTATTCATATTTTTAGCTGTCTCCCCTTTTAACCCTAACCTTCCATGAGATATTATACTCTTTTTCTGCCTATATCCAGTAGCAACCTTATACTGATTAGCTTGAATGGTCTTTTACCTTTCTTAAAAAATTCTGAAGATGATCTATAAAGCAACCTTCTTCCTTACGTAAGTTTCTGGAAAGGTTTGAAAATGTTGATGTATTGGACCTCCAAACAAAAATTAAAGAAAATATTACATACAGAGCATGTATAGAACCTCCCACTATACCAAATGTGCTAAATAGCAGGGAATTCCCATAAAATATTTAATAAATGGATCACCAGTAAATGAAATACCAACTGTTTTGGTTTAACCCTAGTAGGCAGCTAGGCACCACATAGACACTTGTTCACTCCACCTTGATGGGATAGGAAACTGAATCAGAAAGACAAAAGTGAGAAAACTCATTGGTTAAGATAATGGCAGTTTAATAAGTAAAACAAAAGCTGCTCATGCAAGCAAAAAAAAAATAAAAATGTGTTAACTAATTCCCTTTGGCAGGGAAAAATTCAACCATTTCTAGAAAAGAAGGTCTTCATCACATGTAATGCTTGCTTGGGAAGACAAATGTCTTCACTCTGAACATCCACCCTTTCTTATTCCTTCTTCAGCTTTTATTGGTGAGCACAACATGATGTGGTATGAGGTATTCTTCTGTTGAATTGGGGTAGTCTGTCGTGGCTGTGTCTCCTCCCAGCTTCTTGTGCACTCTCAGTCAGCTTGCTGGTGGGGAAGGGTGAGAAACAGAAAATGCCTTAGTGCTGTGTAAGAAATGCTTAGCAACAGCAAAAGTCCTTTTTTGGTCACAGATCCAAACCATAGGCCCATAAAAGCTTCTGTGAAGAAAATTAACACTATTCCGTCCAAAACCAGTACACAAACACAACCCAAAGAGATTAGTGGCTTCCATTTCTTGCTGTGTTGTGACCCCAGATGGATGTGGGAGACTAGAGTGGAGCTCCTGCGGAGACACGAGATTGGTGATCCATGAGGGAATCATCTCCAAGCTTCTACTGAACTTTTATAGAATACTTGACTTTATTTTTGGGGGAAGGATAAAAAGAAACCAACAGAAAGCAACCAAACAAAACAAGTAACATCTTTACCCTTTAAAAAGTGTTAAAGTCTATTATGAAAACTTTGTAAAGCCTCGAGAAGTACAATGAAGTAAAAAAAAAAATCTTGTTGCGAAAAGTCTGAAAATAGTACTCTATATTCTCATCCATAATATTGTATTCATGTTTGTAGACAGAATATTCTCATTATAAAGAATATCATATTCAACAAGCTATGCCTCCTCTTTTCCTTTTCTCCCCCCGCATCAAATACCAGTAAACATCTTTGTAAGAATATTGAAGTCTTAATGTATTGCTGTAGAAGTCCTTATACAAAAGGCTGATGCACTTCAAATCAAAATCAGATCACATAGAGTTTCTTAGGACATAACATATGGTTGTTCCCTACCAGAGACTGATAAGAAATGGAGTTAGTGGAAGAAAGAAAAGGAAAACAAAAGAATTTCTCAAAGAAACAGCTATAAACTGACCTCTTTCCTCTATGGAGTGCAAACTCATTGCACAGGTAGTTCTCTGGTTTTCAACAGCCTAAAGCACTGAAAAAGATCTCAAGTGCCACTTAACACTGCAAATGAGAGGGAGAGATCTATTTCCATTTCAATTAGAGCTGGAGAGACTACTCCGATTAACTTCAGTTGCCATCATGTTCTTATTACAGACCTGTGACTCCTTGTGTATATTTATGATATAAGCTCAGTCATATTTCTAATTGGCAATTTTCTTTCTGAAGTGGGTTACACATTCAGAGTTACCAAAGCAGGGCATACACACTCTTCCTCTGGAAAAGTGCAGGAACACTTTTCTGCTTTTCCTGTCTCCAGATATCCAAAATGACAGGCTAGAGTTCCCCCATTCATTGTACTGTACTTTAAATACTGTGTACAAGTATTGGACTCTAAAAAATAGCAATAACCTTTCAACATTTTTGCAGGTGTTTCTTCTCATTTCTTAAAGTGCAATGCTGAAGACTAGACTGTGTCTTTAGTTTCCATTGTCAGCAAAAGACAGTCTATAACTATGGATGATGAATGATGTAAATGCTTACCTAAAGGTGCTACAGGTGACCTGGCTTTAAACTGACCTGCTCGAGGCCGAAGAGCTGCACAGACATGGTCCAGTCAGGGACCTTTACCACAGAGGTTGTCAGAGATCACAAGACTCACCCAGTCACATAACAATAATCATTAAGCTGTTATTCTTAAAAAAAAAAAAAATTAGAGAAGAGAAGAAAGAAAGTGCCATGTAACTCTCCCTCCCTACATTTCTATTGCCCGATATTTTCTATGGATTTTGAAGGACTTTCTTTTGCTTGTCCTCTTTAGGACAATAATAATCCATTCATAGAATCATAGAACAGCTTGGGTTGGAAGGGACCTTAACGATCATCTAGATCCAACAAATCTGCTTTTGGCAGGGACACTTTTCACTAGATCAGGTTTCTCGGAGCCCCATCCAACCTGGCCTTGAACACTTCCAGGAATGGGGCTACCACAACCTGTCTAGATAACTTGTTCCAGTGCCTCTCCACTCTTACAGTAAAGAATTTCTTCCTAATATTTAATCTAAAACTGCCCTCTTTAAGTCTGAAGCCGTTCTCCTTTATTCTGTCACATACGTGTACATGCCCTTTTAAAAAACCCCTTTCCATCTTTCTTGTAGGCTCCCTTCAGGTACTGGGAGACAGCAACTAGGTCACCCTGAAGCCTTCTCTTTTCCAGGCTGAGCAATCACAATTCTCTCAGCCTTTCCTCCTAGGAGAGGTGCTCCATCCCTCTAGTCATCTTGGTGGCCCTCCTCTGGACTCATTCCAACAGCTTGACGTTCTTCCTGTGCTGGGGACCCCAGAGCTGGATGGGGTACTCCAGATAGAGTCTCATGAAACTTGAGTAGAGGAGCAGAATCACCTCCTGCCCCCATTGCTTTTGATGCACCCCCAAGTCCTTCTTGGCAGGGCTAGTCTTGATCTGTTCATTCCCCAACCTCTGTCAATACGAGGTGTTGCCCTGACCCAGGAGCAGCACCTTGCACTTCGCCTTGTTGAACCATATGAGATTCCCATGGGCCCACTTCTTGAACATGTCCAGGTCCCTCTGGATGGCATCCCGTCCTTTGGGATGTGTCAACTGCACCACTCAGCTTGGTGTCATCTGCAAATTTGCTGAGAGTGTACCCAATCCTGTGGTCTGTCATTAACAAAGATATTTAATAACACTGGTCCCAGTATGGTCCCTGAGGGGCACCATTTGCCACTGATGTCCATTGGGACTCTGAGCTATTGATCAGTACTCTCTGGATGCAACCACAGAACCAATTTCTCATCCACCTACACTCATCAGGTCAGTCTCTCTCCAGGCTAGAGAGAAGGATGTTGTAGAGGACTGTGTCAAAGGCTTTACAGAAGTCCAGATAAATGAAATCTGTAGCCCTTCCCTTGTCCGCTGATGGAGTCATTCCATCATAGTATAGTCACCAGCAGAGGGCCCTTGCCAGCACCCTGTGCCTCCAACTTTTGCATCTGTTCCCACAGCTTGCCAGGGACATGAGTGATGTTGTCCCCCTCCCTCATCACATCTAGTTTAAAATTCTACCGTCGAGCACTGCTAGTTCCTGAGCTAAAATTCTCCTTCCTCACTGAGAAAGGTGAGTTCCACTTCGAGAACCACTCTAAAAGTTCTCACTATTTCTGCCAGACTAGTACATTCTTTACTAACCTCAGCCTAAAGCAACATTCAGTAACAAATAGGTAATTTTAATTAAATTGGAATTTCTTTTGATAATATATTTCATGCTGGATGGCCTACTGCAAATAGACATGGCAGAAATTAGTCCAGCACTGAGTAAGATTACCTTTTTACAAGTATGTTCTGAATTTGGTCCATTATAATTTAAATTTTTAAACTTCATAAAAGTGCTAATTTATTTACTTATGTGAATTCATTAGAACAGAAAATCAGCATTTCAGTCATTCTGTCCTTTTTCAAGGTTAGTGTGAGCTGATGATTTCACATACTAATAGATTCCTTCCTGCAAGTAATTAAAATACTCTTTTTTTTATGAAGATCAAGATTTAAAAGAAAATTATTGAGTAATTACTTTTCCTGATGAGTGCAGTCTGTGTTTTTCCATTGTAAGGAACGAATGGAGTTGATAACACACAGGTATACAGGATACCTCATATGTTGACAGCTGCTATGTTTTCATTAAACAGAATTTAAAACTTTTAGAGAATATTGCACTTGTTTTTCTACACCCTCTTTGAGGAATATTAAATAGTGCATATGCTGATTATTATTTGTTTTAAAGAGCACAGATCTTGATTTACCTAATGCAGCCACAGAGGGAAGCGAGTCTCACTTCCTTTTTTACTGTGACTATTCAGTCTTGCAGCCTGATCCCTCTGGGGAATAACTTTAGATGTTCTGTGCAGACAACACAGAATAAAGAGAGGCAAAAATTGGGACTGTGCCCTGGTTGCTTACCCCGTAAGCCCTGAACAATCATAACAAAGTTGTTAAATCCTACCTCTTAAAGAGGAAACTGAATACAATTTCCTTTCTGCTCCTCTAGGACAGAAAGAGATTTTTACCGCTATTTATACTCATGAGAAAGTGAACTCTGTACGTAGTAGTCAACATGCGTTTGTTTGACAGTTGCAATGAGCTCAGAAAAGAGAAAGCACAGAGGTAAAATTGAGAAGATGTTGGGCTATTAGACCTCTGTAAAATAGAACCCGATGGAAATAGCATGAAGCAGAGAGGCTGAAGCAGCCCTTGATAGCAATTTAGCAATGTTTTTATTCTAGAGTGTTCAAAGATTATGATTATGCCTTGTCTATGTATTTTTGTCATCTCCCTTGTGGCTACTTAACAACCTTTTTAGCACTGAGATTGTGCCAAACACAGCCAAACCCTTTGCAGTCAATATCTTTTTTGTCAAGTATTTTTATAAAAAATATAACAGAATTGTAATAGTAATACTAGGTTAAATACTGGTGGCAAGAAATCTTTTAGGTATGTGAAATCTACTTTAATCATTTTCTTATACTAGAAAGTGAAACTTCCATGTTTCCAATATTTTAAGTTCAAAAACCCAAAAAATACTACTCTGTTGAGTCATAATCCAGTAAAATAAACACTTTCAGTGTTTGTTTATGATAATGTTTGAAAAGTACATTTAACAAATGGCAGTCACTTATTGAGTTGGTCTCCCTCAGAATTCTCATTGTGGGCCATAGTAGTAAAGAAATCTCTGAATAAATACTCTCAAATTAAAAAAAAAAAAACAAACCACAAAACATAAACCACAATATAAAATATAATATCTTTGAATATTTTGGTTATCTATTAGGAAAAATCTCATTAATGTTTCTTATAAACTCTATTTTACAAAAAGTATCTAATGAATCTACTGAAAATATCTACTAAAAAAGGATGGATAGCAAGTAAAAAAAAAAAAAAGTGGGCTTTTTGAATGTATGAAGTTCTGGCAGCAGCTAAGAGACCTGCTTCTTTTACATGATTTTGTTCTTTATGGAACCTCAAGACCTGATTTGTTTGGGAGTTTTTGTGATTGGTTGGGTTTGGGTTTATTTTTTTGGGTGGGGGTTTAGTTTGTTCGTTTGTTTTTGTTTTGGGTTTTTATGTTTGTTTTGTTTTGTTTTGATTTGGTTTGGTTTTTTTCACAGTGGTTGAAAGAGAAAGAAAAGGTTGAAATGTCTCCTTTTATGCCTGTTATTTTGGTTTTGTTTTTGGTTTTGTTTGTTTTGTTCTATTTTGGTTTGGGGTTTTTTTGTTTGGTTTTTTTTTTAATTTGAAAAAAAGAGTAATTAAGCTTTAATTATTAAATTTTATATTTGCAGGTTGATATGTTCTGGTTTTTTTTTTTTAAACTTGCTTGTATTTGTTTTTTTGTTTTGGTTTTTTTTTAACAGTCATGTATTTATTCTTATTCTCCTCAGACAGATGAAATAGCAGTTGTATGAGCTAGACTTTTTTTTCCCCACTTTAACATATAACTGTAAATACAATGAGTGGGCATGTCTATTAAAGCTCTTAAAATATTTCCATTCTTTCTGATCAGCAAAAAAAAGTGTTAAGGGAACCAAGTAAGGAAATCTTTTAATCCTTCACTGACATTTTTAAAGTTCACACCACTCAGGAGAGATTCCTAAGATTGAAAAGCATCAAAAAGAACTTCATTATATTCCTTTAAATGGTCATAAGGGAAAACAGTGAGTTTATAATTTGCTGGGAGAAAATACATGAACTCTCATATGAAATGTCCAAAGTTAAGTAAACCCATGTAGTTTGATTAAGGACAGCTAACGTGGATTCAGACAGGAGTGGTCATGCTTAAATAACCTGCTAGAGTTCTTTGAAGATATTACTGCCAGAATAGATAAAGAAAATTCAGTAGATAGTAGTATATTTAGATTTTCAAAAGCACTTAACAAGATTCTACATCAGAGATTAATGACTAAAGCAAAAGAGTCATAAAATGGAAGGTAAAATGGAAGAGTAATGTAAATGTTTCCCTTGATACAAACTGGCTTTGAACTTGGAAGTAGCTTAGATTGGGGCAGACCAATAGGTCATTTTTCAGAACTTCTCTTCATAGTTTCTTATTGGAGTCTTAGGTGGTGCAGCTGGGAGCAAAATTCAAGTATAAGAGGTACTTGAATGAGCAAGAGGTACAAGAGGTACAAATCTGATTGGAGACAGAAGAAATATATGAGGAAAAGTGAGAGACAGTTAAACTAGACATAAAAAAAATATTTAAATATTTCAAATAATTTAATTTAGGGAGCTTCTGGCCAGGGAACTATAATACAGTTTGCTGTGGAAAGGGTACATAATGATCTATTCAGAATTTTGTTTTCTGGCCCAGGATATCATAATGAAAATGAAACTTTTTTCTTTCTGGTTGCTTACCTTGTGTAAGAATATTGTAGATTCTTCTCAAGTTATTTGGCTTGAATAGCAAATTGAGGTAAATGCTTTCTGCAGAAAGTTTGAGGGCCTCAACGAAACACGCTACCTGATAAGGTAAAGACCAGCTGTTCTCTATTTTGCGTAGCTACTTAAATCACTGTTGAGCGACAAATTCTAATAAAATTGTACTTGAAATTGTCCTAGAAAAGGCTGTGGAGAGAAGAGAGGAAGAGGAACAAAAAAAAGGGAAGGGGAAGGGAAAGGGAAGGGAAGGGA
>VZRE01003954.1:89112-187098 GCA_013396775.1 Cephalopterus ornatus | reverse complement strand
CTTAAACCTTAGCCAAGATGACTTGAAAGATGAATGGTGTTTCCTCTCAAAATTAGAATTTGTTTGGAGTAATTTGTGGGCAGGAACGGTTAATGCCCAGCTATAACAAAGAATGCCTCTGCGAAAAAGAAAGTGTTTTTTCCAGACGCTACTGACAATCTGGTATTTCCCAACTGTTACACAGAAGTACCAAATGCAATGTCTACTGTGACAATCACAACATTCCTCTGGAATCTCACTTCTGAACAGGAATATTTATCTAGAAAGTGGATGGTAATCTTCATGACAGGTTTATTATTCACATTTCAATTTTCTGATAGCAACATACCAGCCTTCCTAATTAACAAACAAGCAGCAATTCAGTTTATCCAGTTCAAAACACAGACGTTACCAAGATCTGTTGGGAGACTTCCAGGCATGCTTTGCTCTGCCAGTTTTGCCAAGTTCTTTCCCTAACTTTATAGGCTTTCCATTTTTCCCGTTGTTTGGTGGCTTTGTTGCTGTTTTTGTTTATTCATTTGGGGTTTGTTTGTGCTTTTCTGTTTGTTTCTACACACTATCAATTGCCCGTGCTCTGCCTGGCTATATTTATGTTTCTTTTGCTCACCTGAGAAATGAAAGAAAAACTATATATTTTACTCTACCTGGGAATGAACAGATATTATTTTTTTTTTTGACATGTCTGACTGCTCATTAATCAAATTCAGAGGATGCTTCATGATGCCATCCTCCCATCTCTTTACCTTACCACACCAGTGCAGTTAATACTGAGCGACACGGTAACAATCTCCAGAACTCATTAACCAGCTTTAGTACATTTTAATTGTAGTCACATAGTAACTAACAATACTGCTAATGCTTCTTATTGTTCCAGCTGTGTTCTTTGAATCAAATTCCACATGCAAATATGGTGAAGGAAACCCCTTAGTTTCTCATTAAGACCCAGTGCAGCACATGCATTCCTGCACATCGTGAGTAACCCAGACAGAGCTTCACCTGGGAGCCAGGAATCGTGTGATGTATACATGTTAAATCCTACCCTGTCTGACCTTTTACAACTGTTCTGTAGTCAAACCATACCTGCAGCAGCTCTAAGGTGCAGGCTGTTCACACTTTGCATAGCCAAAATGGGCATCTGTGAAGTCCAGAACATCCAACACACATGGCACCGTGTGCTCAGAGTTATCTTTCTTTCTGCCCTGCCCCAATTACACCTGCAATTCACACCACTGCAGATACACACAATATCGGATTATAGCTTGTTCCAATGTATTTTGGACCAGAAAACATACATGGATACAACAGGCCTGTGTTAGAGACTTTGGAATTACATGACGAGGAAGCAAATGCTGTATGGCTGAGATTCTAATGGGGTAACCCACTCAAGGCACACATACTCTTAAAATCCACGCTTGTGGTAGAAAATGAATTATTAATGCAACACAGAAATTCAGTTAGGAATTATTTTTGATTGCTAACCAACCAATACTTGCAGCAGTTAGCCACCTGCACTCAGTATCTTCCAGAACTCTTATTATTTCTATTAGGAAGCACTTTATGGAGCAACAGTGGAAAATACTACACCACCTAGTATTTATGGGTTAATCTCCAAAAGCCTTGCTATAAGATTATCTCTTTTAGAACAAATAACCTGATGGAGATAGATTTTTAGCCTAACTTCCAAGGAAGTTGCACATATCTGAAAATCTTGTCCTAATCCTTCAGTTGTTAAAGACGTAAGCAGGGAAGTCACACGAGGAATTTTGCAAGAAAGACTGAGCATATGAGTAATGAACATTTTGACAGCTACACAACATGAAAGAAAGGAAAGAAGCCCACACAACTTATGAGGTTGGCTCATCCCCTTCCTTTCATTAACAAGGGTGAAAAACATGCCACCTAATTGATAAATTGTGTGATAGATGGCATCCTCACTGCACACAGTGGAAAGGAATGGGAACAATGTAGTCTGGGCTCCTTGGATGGAGAATTGACAAGGCTGCAAATATAACTCATTAACACATAGGAAAGCATGGTATAAAAACTACACTGTTTTCATTTTAGCTGCACTGACAGTGGTTACTTCATGTGGGTTTGGAAAGACAATAGAGAAGTGTATGCCAGGCAGAAATAACACTTCTGAAATTAAAGCAGGAATAAACTTCGGTATTTGTCACAAATAAGATTGTTAACACAAAAGATGGATCAACGTTCTAACTCTGCCAAGATACCAGCTGGGCACAATTAGTTTTCTGATTTTATTATAAACCTATTTAATATGCAACATACTCTATTACCACTGTACAATTCAAGAGCAACCTAGCCCAGAAAAATCTTAGACAGTACATTAAACCACAAGAGGCTTTGAAGTAACACAATTATATTCTCACATGAAACAGTATTTCTCAATTCCAAATTCGATTCTATTTTCAATGGCCTAATAGTATATTACCTCACCAAAGGCACCAAAGTGTCTAGCCCATTTTTTCACAGAAACTCTCAAACACCAAACTTCCTAGCAATAAAGATATATTATATGCAAAGTCCTGTGAGAACTTCAAGTAGCTTAAGAAACTATATCAAGGAAAAAATGCACCCAAGAAAAACCTGCTTTTACATTTGCTTATAAAAAAATCCCTTTAACAGTTATTTAGTGTGTCTATTATATTTATGGCACTTGAAGTTAATGTTCCAAAAAATAAATTTCTACTTTTCCCTGAAAGTGATTAGTATTCTTCCTCACATTTGCTGTGAGAAGAATTAGTTTTAAACATCTGAAAGACATTAAAGTCTTTATTCAAATATCCAGTATAAGATTAAAAAAAGCATATGGATCACTCCCCAGTTCCCAGAATCTGTACAAAGTGAGATCTCTACAGGTTGATCAAGGAAGTTTCAGTCACTTCAATGACTTCACAGTCACTTCATGACTTCCAGAGTCAAGAAATCTCAGAAGGAATTGTTCCTTAACCCTCAAGAAGACACAAGACTGTTTTAGATGGGTGCAATTGATGCTGAAATCTGGCCACTGCAACCTTAATTCACTCTTTTCTGGTTTATGGTTCACATATGTAAACAGTTTTTCTGCTGGACTGAACAGCCCCTATGGTCCTCACATTTCCTGTTATTTTCTCTTTCCCAATATCCCATTAAAACACAATAATTTTCCTTATGTATCATTTTAGTTGAAGAATTTGTCCTCTTCACTGGAAAGAAAATATTTGTTAGTGTTTGTATTATTTAGCAGGAATTTACCTTCAAGTGTTTTTTCCTGATATTCTAATTTAATGACTTACAACCTTACATGAACTTACTACAAAAGGTGCATTATTCCCATAGTACTATAATCATCTGGGGGGAAGGAACCAGAAACACCATCACCAAACCCCAAACTAAATTAATCATAGTCCTAATCAAAACACTCTCAAAGTCCTTCTGCAGTAGTTCAGTTTTCTACTGAACACAATAAAATTTACTAATTATTAAGGAATGTCAGCAAAGCAGGACAATCTAGGAACAAAATGGGAAATGGTCCCTTAGAACTTAAAAGCAGTCAGTTTTAACGTTCAGGCTTCAGACAAGTTGTTTGCACTTCCTGACTTCTATAACCCTTGCTCTTCCACATCCCACAATGCCTTATTGAAGCTGTTTGCTTTATCTTTTCCTAACTGCATTCCCAGCAGTCAGACACAGCACTGCAGTGCCCCCATCCCACCCCACAGATCAGGTTTGATCGAGTTTAATTACTGCTTGAACAGTTTATCAGGTGTTGAAGACTTCCTTGCTGGGAGCACGGGCCTTGAGCAGACACTGAGCAAATGTCTTGTTACTGAACCCAGACTCCCAGCTACTTGAGCAATATGCACTGACAGCTTCAGCTTGATTCTAAATCTACCTCACAGCCAAGTCCTTCAGTGACTGACATCTTTCCAAGAGTAGCACAGTGACAGGAGGCATCTTGGCTGTGCTGGAGGGCTAAGAAACCAGGGCTGTTGGTGCTTGCTTCTACTACCGGGAGTTTGGGAGGTGTGGAATATGCTTCACCACTCCCCGGTAACCCCTGCCAGAAGCCAGTGCTTCAATCCTTTGCATGCTCCACCAGAATCTCGGTTTAGCGAGTCTAGCCATATCCTACACCATTTATAATGGGAATGGTCCAGTGCCAGCCCATTATCGTTGGGACAGCAAAATGCCAATTTGCTCACAGTGGAAGAGCCTTGAGCTGAATCAGTATCATTTATTCAGATCAGTATAATTTATTCATATGTGAATATGTGATTTTATGAGTTGGCAATCAAGAGGAACCCAGGGACACCATGCATATTCAATAGTTGGCCTTCCTTGTCTCTGTGTTGCATGGAAGTAATCCAGCAATGCCACCCAGACTACTTGAGGGCATGTCTCAGTGTTTGTGAGCAGCTGGATAGGAGAGCACGAGTGTGTAGCCCCAGCTTGCTTAGAAAGTTAAATTGAAAACATCTTCCATCCAGTCTCTAAGATAATTTTGTTGTACTAGTCATGGACTATGGCACAGGCCACTGGAGAACAACACGTCACTCTTGCTTTTCCCAAACTCTACTGTCTTAAAACTTTTCCCTTATGGGTTTTTTTCCCCTCTTCACTGACAGGGATGGATGCTGGTGACCGTGCACCTATCTGTACACGTATTGCAATGGTAATAAATAGGGAGACCGGGTACAATTCACATCACGTCCCTTAACCTTATTAACCAAGGTTCTTAACCATCCCTGCAGATTCAAACCAGTGTCATTGCATTTCTGGACAGAACTGTTTTTGTCACAGAACTGACAGTTTGGGGAATATGCCTGTGTCCGAGTTTAAGTTTCATCTGGTGTTTACAAAACCAGATTTACAGCTAGTGTAAACATAGCTGTCACTATGCTTTACATCATGGCATAACAAGCAGCTAAAACGTCAAAAAAAGCTACATCTCAAAAACACAACAGAGAGACCAAAGGACCATCAACACAGCTCCTTGTAAGCGGATCTTTTCCATGTGGGGGGCTTTGTACAAACTTTGTTTTTACAAGTAAAACATTCCAGGACAACAGTGCAAGTCCAATGGCTGGGTAGGGCAGTGGTTCTTTTTCCCGAGGGAAAGCCAATCCAGTTAGAAAGGAACTACCTTCAAATTACAGGAAACTTGTGCTCTACAAAGTGCAAACTCCTTTCAGGAGAAAGAAGTAAGCATTTACAGGGTCTTCTCTGTAGTATCAAAATCTTGGCCCTGATGAAAGCAGCTAGAAGCTGATGTGCAAGGTTTGTATCTAAATCTGTATTTTAGGGGGGGTTTTGCATGTGTGCATCCTATTGCCAGCCCTATTTCTGAGTGACCCTTTGCTCATAAACCATAGCTGAGCAGTCAGGTGTGCCCATGAGGGCTGAAATATTAATTCTCTTGTACAGGCAGCTGTAAGGCAAAACCTCACATTGCTGATGTCCTGCCACCTCCCAGAGCACCCAGAGCTAAGAGCAGGCATCCAACACCATCCCAACACTCAGCTGGGATCTGGAAATATTAACAGCAGTTTAGTTTCCAAGCAAAAAGCCAGACAGCATGTGATAGCTCAGCCTGAGCATTTAAAAGATCTCTCTGAAGACTCTATCCCTCCCTAGGAAAAACAGCATGTGCCTCACTCATTCAGAAATTGGGGAATTGCAGTCTCCTGACATTTTACGCTCACACAGCTCTCAGAAGAGCAAGCTCAGAGATTTTCCTACTGAATCTGATTCATTTAAGTAGGTGGTGAATTGAATCTGCACATGCTAAGCTTAAAACTGCTTCAGGAGAAAAAAAACATTGTGTAAGGTATCGGATCTTTTGACTTTCCCATACAGACTCAAATTATTTTGAACTGCTAAGCCATTAAACCCCTTCCGTTGTAACACATTTCTTAACCACACTTCATTTCAATTCACTACAGAACTCCAGATAATTCATATTTCACCCAAGAAAGACAGCTGTGTTACAGCACCTGCTGAAGTGCTACCAACTAACTCTTACCAAATAAAAGCCTGCTGAATTCCAAGTAGAGATCTAAAGTCTAAGCACTTTGGTAAAGACAACACACGCTTGTCTTGCTTGGTGCTTAGGAAAATCACAGTTTATATGAAGTCACTCCACCGCTCTGTTCTTAAAAATACAAGGCACTGACCTCCCAGATGGGGCTTCTGATCCAGGTGAGCAGAGATGATGGCAGCAATAAAACCAACCCACAGTCCAGGGATCCTCAGCAAAGGCAGGGTTACAAGCCAGGCACAAAGGCAGTCCAGGAAATCCAAACAACAACTCAGGACAAGGAACACATGTGTTTAAACCAGTTCTAACCAAGTTTGAACCTTCAGGCTGGAGCTTAAATAAGCTCCTGGGCTGATGGACTGCAGCTGTAGGTAGAAGGCCATGTGAGGGTATTTCCAGCCGGGCCCCTCCTGGAGGGCTGGCCACCAATCACCCCTGATTTGTCTGGAAAAAAAAAAAACCTTTTTGAACTTGCTGATCCTTTCCCTCTTAAGCACTTGTTTTAAAAACTGCTGCTAAGGTGGGAACCTCATCCTCCTTGGGCACACAGGGCAGTCACCAGCACAGCAACGAGCAGGCAGGATTGCTGCCCAATAATTTACAACTACAGCTCTCCTGGTAATGCCCTTGAAAGTAAAATGTGACGTATTAGAGACAATGTCTTTCAATTCAGAATCCAGAGTGAGCTCTGACCTTCACAGCCTCTCTCTAGAAAGTCCTTTGCATATCTGGGTACACTGATGTCCCACCACAGCTTGAAAGTTCACTTACTGAAGGTCAATTACAACTCTTTCTGTAGCATCTACTTAAAGGAAGTGCAGAACAATATTCGACTGTTGAAACCAGAAGGATAAGGTGCAATTATATTGCATGTAATGAAACAAATAACTTGGATATTTTAACCGACTCAGAAGATGGTATTTCTGCCACACACCTGACAATCACTAATAAAAGTTTTCATATACACATGTGCATTCTTCTGCAGAAAACCAAAAATTACCATGCAAGTAATTAAGCCACTTTATTCCTTTTGCTCCACCTCAAATGAGTCTTAACAGGAAAAAATGAATTTGTTCCTTTTTCTTAAAGGAAAAGAGATAAAAATAATCTTATACCTTGTCAAAAGAAAACAAGCCTTTAGAAGGGGTCCTTTTCAATGTTCATTTTAAAAGTCTCATTTTGAGCAGACAGTATTTCAGAAGAGAGAAGAAGATGTATCATTTCTTTTTGTTGTTATACATGAATATATTCCTCATCCTGTCAAACATCTAAAGGGTAAGCTGAGATTCCTAAAACCCTACAAGGCTTCCTTTTTTAAAAAATTCTTACAGATCTTTTTTCTGAAGATACGAAGACGGTGAAAACAGACATCAGAGAAAAGGGATCAGCTGGTTTTCCAAATTAAACAGTTACAAACCATGTGAGTGAAGGGATGAAAAAGTATCAGATTTCACTATGGCACTGTTAAAATTCCCATGCCCTTTAAACATGGCAAAATTGGAGACACCTCCCAGATGACACGCTTCAGCCTGCCACATTTTGAAGACGGGAAAATAATTCTAGCAAAAATAGCCAAAACAATAATAGTGGTGTTATTGGCATTTTAAATTGGACACACGTATTTTACAGCACGTATTTAGTTCCAGAATTGCTTAAATTGAAGATTCAGCTTTAACAACGTGTCTTCACTCGCTGCAGTGAACTGCAGATCCCATTCTCTACTTCCTAGTGAAGTCCAACACAAATGGAATGGAAGCAACCTGTTCATTTAAAGAAGGGTTTCCTTTGGGTACCCTCATGACAGAGTGAGAAAGACACTAAAATAAATCATCAATTAAACCAGATACGATCCTTGCCAAGCACTGACATACTTTAACTGCAAACCTGACTTTAATTCCCTTAAAATGATATAAAGGATACAATCCAATCATATTAGTGCATTATTTCATTCCCCATGAAGAAAACACCATGTCATCAAACATTCCATGCAATTATATGATGACTTGATGTTTTTTAGAATGGGCTCTCTGCCTTAGCAACATCTACCTTCCAAGGGGGTTTATATGCTAGTGCACACAAGCACTGCAAGCATTTCTAAAAGTTACATGTCTGCTGTAGATCAAGCTACAGCCATGATTTGGACTCTGCTTGATTAAGCCCACCACATATACGAATTAAAATTAAAAAGGAAAATCAAATTGAAAAGAGAGACGCCAAACCAAATGCTGAGACATCTATGAGTTGGTCTGTCCACCTTTTGCACATCTGCATATAGAAAACGTGTCTGGAAGTACTGTCAGTGTTAGTTTCGCCCACTGCACCGCACACTTGGAACCGCCGCGGTTTAATGTGTGCTTCAAAAGGAACATTTGCTTATGTCATAGAATCATAGAGTTGCAGAACAGTGTGGGTTGGAAAGGATCTTAAAGGTCATCCAGCTTGTATCCAGCCATGGGCAGGGACACCTTCCGTAAGACCAGGTTGGTGCATCCAGCCTGGCCTTGAACACTGCCAGGGATGAGGCATCCACAGCTTCTCTGGGCAACCTGTGCCAGTGTTTCACCACTCTTATGGTGAAGAATATATGATGTCTTTGTATTTTCCTAAGAAATACGTTATAGAAAGATTCATATAATTAATCAGTGTTGCCAAGGTAGGCTCAGAAGCAATAACACAGCCCTCAAATCCTGCCTTGCTCTGCAGTGTCCTTAAGACACTGGATTAAAGCACTTAACTGGTGCTGGTTCTGAACCAGCTATATAAAGTTTGGGAAGATATTTCCCTCATCTGTTCATCAGCCAAGACAAACCAGCTCATTTTATGAGTGCTCCTGCTCTATCTCTGTAGAAACCAAAAACAATATGTTTGATTCACTGCCGAAATTTTAGAGGGAGCGAACGGGTAAATCATGGCTTTGGAAGTCCAGTAACACTTTTAGGAAGCCACTCCAACAGTGTTTTGGGCTATGCTTGGTGTGATAGTACTAAAGCTGTGTGTAAGGAAGGCTTTTTGTTTGCTTCAACTATTGAATTAAAATGGAACTGTTCAAGAGGAGAGGGTGAGTTGAACTGCTGTGGCTTCTCTGATGAAATAATAAAAACTTTGTGCAGTTCATTTAGTGGGATCGATACCAAAGCTCTTGGCTTTCAGTATCATGGAAGAAAAGCAGAGAAGGGCAGCGAGTGGATTCTAACCTTGCCTCGAGCTCTCCTTCCCTGCTACATTATACTGGATAGCCCCATGAGTGGATATCCAGCTTTGTGCACGTCCCATAAAAGTCCTGGAGGACAAGGGCTGTGCAGTACAATATCCAGCACAAGGCAAACGGCTTCTTGGATGACTTGCTCCAGAACTTCCAGAGGGACTGAGGTGAGGCTCACTGGCTGGCAGTTTTCCAGGTCCTCCTTCCTTCTGCTTTTGAATGTTTGGGTGTTTTAGTCCCTGAGGAACACCTGCAATTGCTGAGACCTTTCAAGGGCTGGGGACCAGCTTTGATATTTCTATCCAGTGCTACATTAGAGAGGACAAAATCAGGGAACAGGAATGCTTTCTCAGAGCCTGATGTAACATGTTGGGCACTATAGATTTCCAAGCTTTACCATATCCCACACAGATATTAACACCCACTGTGGCAATTGCTGATTATGGAATCTCATGTCTGAGGTTCTGAATCATCAGGTAAATATGAGTCAGAAAACTATTGCTGCTTTAATAGGCACAAGGAACAAGAGAGTGAGGGGCAGAAGAGGAAACCTCTTTTTATTACAAGTAACAACATCTTTCTTCAGAAATACCGAGATTTAACTGGGGACAAAGAAGCTTTTTTCTTAACTGAGTGAAATTATCAGCAATTTACACGTAGCTATGGCAACTTTCACAAGTATGAGAAGGAGAAATGGATAGAGTTGAAAAATAGATTTGCAGGGAGATTTAGAACAAATAAAGTTAAAATTTTCCAAAATCAAGTGTATTTCCATTTAAAAAAAAAAAAATGATCCTTTAAGAGGGGGATTTAAACTCTCCCAAGAGCCTGTTTTTTAGCCTACAGTCAGTTTTTATAACTGAAAATGAGTCCATTTGCTGCAGCAAAAGACAGAAAGAAGAGCTTCAACAGGAGATTTTTAACTGCTTACAAAAGCAAGCTTTTGCTTCAGATTTAATCCTATAATCACACACAGTATTTACTTGTAGTTGAATTGACTGAGAAAAGTGTTACTGTTAGGCACTTGCCTTATCTAAAGAAGCATTAAATCTGCTGGATGTGATGAAATCTGTTCCAAAGTGTTTATCAAACACTGTGAAAATCGGCACGATTAGTAACACGGCAATGTCATCATTTGTCTAGTCAAGGGTAAAAGGTTCTTGGAAACGGGAGAAGTAGAGGATATTTACTTCAATGAGTAATCTCAGAAAACTTTGACATGTAATGCTGAGAAATCCTGAACTATAGATGCCATTTCTATGCAGTAATTGTCTGGAATACACTATCAAACCCTCCGCATGGCTTTCAGTGTGCTTTGACTCAATTCCCTGATGGTGCAGTCATTCCCAGGGCTTAGGCTTGGACACTGCCCTGAACACGAGCTCCATCTCCCACCGTGGTGAATTCCAGCTGAGAGAGGAGAAAACAGCTGCTCACCTGAACCCCCTGCTTACATGGAGAGCAGGGATAAGGACACTCCTCCAGCACAGGCAGCTGATGGGTGTGGGGAGAGGCGACAGTCACCTTGTCACCAGCAGCACAGACAGGCGAATGGCACTCAGTCACTGTGGAAGACCTGGATGGTTCTTCCCGTGCATCTTTACATTTTGTGGCTGAGTCAGAGATACCTGATGGTCCAACCTCCTCATTACCACCACTCACTGTTCTCCTGCAAACCCTCTTGACTGCTCACAGTGCTGGGTATGCTGCACAGAGACTGCTGCTTTCTGGAGCTCACTGTCCCCCACCTCCACGCTATAGCAGCACATCACTTCTAGGCTGATTTAGGCAGATAGTCTGAGAGTTTGTGCTAGAAACCTGCTCTGTATTTTATAACCCTGAAGCAATTTAATCAAAACATAAAATAAAAAAAAAAATCAGCTTTTTTTCCTACTTGTTCAGGAGTCGGTGGTGGCATTATTCAGGCACTGATGTATTCATGTTAAAAACCAGGGATATAGAAAAACAAGGAAACTATGAAAGCATAATGGAAAGGTAGACATGTTTAAAAAAATACAGGAGTAAAGATAGTTACACGCAAGAAGTAACTGGGCTTCTTAGGAAAAAGGCCAGATAACAACAGACCTTTAACAGAAAGACCGAATATAACACTTCTTTCGAAATAAGGAAGGATGGAACAGCGTGTAAAAACAGACAGATCTCAATTTTCTCTAGTTAAAAAAAAAAACCCAACACTTTAAAACACCGCCCTTTGTCAAAGGGAAGATTTGTGTCCAACATTACCCACTATGTCTCATCCTGGGGGCCCTTTAAAAGCATGTTGCATCTGTCTTACAAAGGCAGCAAGGTATGGCCTCAGAAATCTGTTAGACAGAGGTTAGACATTAACCTGAAAAGTATGGACTTTTCGGTGGACACTTTTTAGTGGACACTTCATATTTTCATTCCTTCCAAGCATCACGTGCTTGTGGAAAATGAGTCGGAAGTATTAAATACCATTTCCCTTCTTAACAGCAGCTTGAGAGGTATTTCATCAAACGGAGACCTCCGTGGCTGCTGAAAGCACAGGGCTGGTTTCCCTTGGAAAAGGCGCTGCTGTTCCTCATCCCGTCAGCTCCACTGAGAGGGGGAACCGTATCCCTCCTCATGGATTGCTCCTGAGAGCAGCGGGAGCACTGCAGAGGGTTGATGGGGATCAGGCAGCGCAGCCCCCGTGACACCAGAGCCGAGCGCTGTCACCGTGACTCGCTGCCGTGGGTCTGTCATGGAGAGCCCGGTGCATTAGCACTGGTGAGACCAGCAATCGGTTGGGCTTCAGAGAAATAAATGCTGAAGCAGATTGGTAAACTGGCTTTACCCTAATCACACAGCCTGGCTGTCATCTAATTTAACAGCACCCATGAATAACCTCACTGCTTAACACCTTCCGTGATATGGAACACAAATGGAGTTGGTAACAAGGGGGAAGGCCGGATCTGGAGATTTATCAGTTTCTTTCAAGACACAGAGACATTGGCTGTATTCACAGTGGGTAATTCGGAGCATACAATCTTTACACAGGAGGTAGGAAATACATGTTGCTTTGAATTTGTGAGGATTTAATGCTATGTACAATTCCCCAGCAACACAAAAGAGAACAGCAGTGATACAGTGACTACACTTCTGGCCAGAACTAATACCTGCAAATGTTGCTTCGTTCAGGTATAACATTACTGGATTTTCTTTTTTCTGAAAGACTTTGAAGAAAAAATGAAAAAGTTAATAAAGATAGGAATTAGAATTAGTATCCTGAAGATCTAGTGAAATAATAACCACCAGCTATTTTTTTCTGAAGTGTTTTTGTTGTTAAGTGTCAAACAAAACTGTAAGTAAAATCCACAACATACGAATAAAATTCCTTACAGCTGTGTTGCCTTCCAGCTATGCAGATCTCACCACTTCTGTGGCACAGTTGAATTTTATTTTTTTTTTAAATGAGTACTTTGTCCATATTCAATATCCATGTAATTAGGTATTCTGACTGACTTCTCCTATCCTGGAATTGAATGAGCAATTTTATGTCATAAATTCCAGCTGATTCAGTGGGTGGTGAAAAGGCGGTGATTTTTCCTATTCATCTAGCAATCTCGGGAGATGGCTCTCCTAAGGACATTTGGGTTGTCCCACGCTGTATTTTAGGATTGAGGTGCCCACTGCAGTGCATTTTGGGAGCTACAAAGTCCCCCAAAATCTGTTTTATTTGTCTCTGCTCCTTTGCTCTGACATTATGAGTATCAACAAACGCCAGCAAACCAAGGATGTGTGCAGTCACGCAGAATGAGGGCTCCTAATAAAACATACAGCGTGTGTTGAGACATTACAGTCTGCTCTTTTCAAGCTATTGCTGCTTGGCACCCATGAAGTCCTAGTGAACTACTCCAACCAACCCCTGAGCAGGAATCCGTCATCCAAGCAGATGGCTGCAACTGCAGGCAGCCAAGAGACCACGTTTCTTTTCTTCATGACGTGTAGGTGTTGACAGCATTTCCAGACATAATTCCAAATGGCTGTCAGTTCTGAGCTGCTTGTCTAAAGGGGATGTGTCAGTGCTAATCTACCTCTGAGACAGATTACCCTTCACAATAGAAAAATCTTCCCCTTATTATAATTGGTTTACGCTTAGCACTTGCAGATCTCCCCATTCCTGAGCAGTTGGATGCCTTTAGCTACAGTTCACCTCTAAAGGTAGACGGATCTCAAGAACAAGAGACTAATTTGCTCATGATTTGGGGGTTTGATGTTTAGTCCAATACATAGGGCTAATTAGAAGCCAGCAGAGAGGCAGGAGTATTGAAAAAGGTTTTTGGCTTTACGCATGTTTATGCGCCAAATAAAATACACGCTTGTTCTGTGTTTACATACAAGTGATTTCACACAGCCAAAGCTGTGTGAGGTTCTTGTGACCAGGAAGGCTCCTCATTCCCAACCATGTCACAGCAGAATTGCTACGCAGTTTTTAAAGGACAACGCTGATGTATTTTATAAGAGCACATGGCCTGTCATGATTTAGTGACAAACTGTCAAAATCAGCTACATAAGGCTTAAGGCATAGCTAGTCTACACAGAACATATGGAAGCTTTCCAACAACCCTTAATTAAATAGAGTGGTGAACCAAGTTTAAAACGGCTGATTTCAGCTAAATCCACATACTGACAGCTGCCCTGGCATTGCCCAACGCAAATAAAAAAGTTTTAAGAAAATTAAAGAATGCATGCAGGGAACAGTAGAGGACTATCCCCAGTCTGCCTCAATACACAAATACAGTTAGATAGTGCTTGCAAGAGACCAGAGACAGAATGTTTCCATAAGCTTTAATTTGCACTTACCTTCCCTATTAGCTCACATCAGCCTTAAAATAGCCCTTGTTTATACATTACATCCTGCAGCACAGTGAACTGTCACAGCCTCCTGCCTCCCAGACCTCACATGAACTCCTGACAAGGCACGGTCACACCAGACAAACAATATCAGTTCAGCATTAATTAGAGAAATGGGCGTGCAGTTAGTTCCATCAGGTGAAATGAGCTTGCTTTGACTCGCAAGCCAACGGCACCCACAACAAAGCACGTTACATAAAGCTATCTGAAGATCAATTAGAGGCCAAGATAAAAATCTGTACATTGCATTCTGATTTTCTTTTCAACAAAGGGCAGACTGATTTGAAAAGGCCTAAAGTGCTTTTAGACCTGTTGTCCATGTGGTTTTCTTGATCCACATGCCACATGATGTTCCAAGGAGATGGGCAGATGCAGAGCCTTCTAAGAACCCACACTGCTTTTCTTCCTCGGCTCCATTCCCTGTTACTGAAGCCTTTCATACCTCCTGGGGATGACTACAGGCTGAGATACTTCAACTTGAGGCACCAGTGAAGCATGGGGATGGTGCTTTGGCACCTTCATTCCCGAATGAGCTCACGGACACAAAAGTAATTCCCATACCTTCCTCTGAGATTATCCTCCTGTTTATCTGTCATGTTATCACAGTACTTAAAAAGCTTTATGAGTATATTTACAGAGAAGACAATCATTAATAAGAGGCCTCCCGGGCTCTCTCTTGGAAAACAAGTCACTAAAGAACTCGGGAAATGTTTCTGGCTGTCAGAGGGACAGAGATTTTATGGACTCAGTTCATCATCTCCAGGAGCCCACCCAAGAGCCCGGCTTCTGGCAAACAAAGCCCTAACCTACCCAGAGACACCGCAGTTCCAAGTGCCATATTGCTCTCATAAACTTGCCATGGACAACTGTTATTTTTGCCTGTGGATCCCGGAAGCGACAGGTACCGGCTGCAAAGTCAACATGAAAAAAGGAGTACCTCACGCACAGATTATCAGCAGCTGCGCACGAGGCGCCCGTTTGAAATTCTCCCATAATTGTAAAGGGCCTCATGAGAAGAACAAATAAGCCCTGCCATGTTTCCTAATCTTGCTACACTAGTTGTACAGAGAAATGTTCACTCCTAATGATGACACAAAAGCTGCTGTAAGCTTTTCTGCTGCAACGCCGCTGCTTATATCAGCTATTATTCAGTTATTCCAGCCTAACAGCAAAGAATCATTTTTGTGCTTTTCATTCTTCCTCCCAGAGGGCAACAGATGTAATAACTTATTCCCTGTCTGGCACATTAGGGCTTGAAAAATTAATGCAGTGCTGCTGAGATTTCCACTTTCTGCTTTACTTAGAGTGCCAAAGCTTTGAATTTCAGAGAAAAAATATTAAGTAATAAAAAGCTTATTTTAAGTTTGTTAATGTACTTGTCTGTTTTAATGCCTTTCCAAGGTCTCCACAAAATAAGAATTCCAGTGACTAATCTTCCTGAATTTCTTTTGCTTCTAAGCTATTATCACACAGAATCACAGATTTATTTAGGTTGGAGAAGACCTCTGAGATCACAAAGTCTGACCAGTGGCCCATCACATTGTCAACTAGACTGTAGCACTAAATGCCACGTCCAGTCATTTCCTGAACACCTAATTATGGTGCTGTCTAATTAAGGCCTTTCCTGTTTTGCAATTATGATATACCAGCTAAAATTTAAACACCATTATCAACTGCACTATGCTAAAAAATAATCCATTAATAATACCAATCAGTCACACATTGCTCTGTACATGCGTATGCTTTAAACCTAGGCCTATCCATGTCTTCAAAAATATCGTCCAGTTACAGGAATTCCATAGAAGAGAGTAGGAACTCAAAGCAAATTCTACCTGTGCTTTGTTGCTTGTGCTCCAACTATCCCTTTGGAAGCAACATGAGAGGCAAACACTGCAGTGAGTGGGTGAAGCTTGCCTGGGGTTTGGATAACTGTGCCACGAGGCTTGCAGCACTAAACCAGAGCCCATCCAGTCAGTAATGTCATCACAGAGGGTCCACAGGATCTCGCAAACACATCACGTAATCCTTTGGAGAAGTACAGAGAATGGGTTTACGCATGCAAATGTGCTTCCCTGTAAATAAGCAGCTTCTAATCATTCAAGGTCGTATACTTTCAATAGCTACACCTACAAACTTGCTAGCTTTGCAAAGAATAAACAGACCTGCATCAGGTGATTATAGTGAAAGAAAAAGGCAAAGAGTAGTGGAGTGTGAGTTGAAGAAGTCTGAGAACGAAATCAGAGCTGGAAACTACTTCTCCTCCAAAATAATGCGGTGTTTTTTCCTGCCCTCTCCCAAATGTTCACAGTAGGAGATAGGAAATAAACCTTTGATTTAGACTTCATCTGTGCAGAAGACAGTTCTTAGTGTTGGAATTCTTACCCAAAAGGACAGGTATAAAGCCTCAAACTAAATATACAGGTTCAAAATGCATTAGCAGCTACAGGAAAAGAAAGTCCCAGGCAATTTTCCCCAGCAAATTGTATTCCAAGCCTGCAAACCAGCATTAACCACCCATCATGACAGGCTGTCCTTGCACTCCTACACACAGCCACTTAGGGCTCTTTTCCTCCTTGGATGGAAATCCTCAAGTAATTTCTCCTCTGTCCTCCAGGCTACTGGCTGGGCCCCAGAGAGTGCTGAGCATTAAAGAGCACAGACTTCATATTTCCAGTCTCTGGCAGCACTTGTTCCTTTATTCCACAGAGGGATCTCTGTTTCCTTAAAAGCTGGCTTTGCTGATTCAGGCTTCCTCATCTCAGCAGATTTCAGCGCAGAGTTTGATCTATCAGCATCAAAGACATCCCTCTGTTCAGAGCATGCCTCAGCGCTCAGACAATAAGCAGCAGCAAAGTTTCAAACGAGTCTAGCGGTTCCCCTGGAGACCAAAGGCAATTAATAACGTGTTTTTCTGCAAGGAGAAAAGCTAATGAAGCCTGGTTTCCTACACATCTGAGGCATCCATCTTCTACCCCGTCTGCAAACTGTTAACCCAGTTACTACTGCAAACCAAGCTCCTTTGCCTCCTGTCTCACCTGCTGATCTTCCCTTCCCCAGCTCCTCCTGCATCTTACTGTGACAAACAGTCTTCCTTGACAAACATCCCTTTTCCTCTTGTTCCAGCAGGACCTCCACATGGTCCTCAGCTTCTTCTGTGCACCTTTATTTGTTTCATCACTTGACAGACCCACGCTGTGCCCAGAGCCTTTTGGGTACTCAGGGGCCATAAGACTGATGGCAGGCGGAATGACTAATGTTTGCACCTTCAGCAAAAGGCACACTAAAGCACGTGCCAAACTAGCAATTTTAATGAAAACCGTTGGCACTTCACACCTATGAGGCCTCAGTTCAGACAGAGTTGCCAAGTTTGGCTGGAACAGGCCAATAAATATAGAAGCTATTGAAATGTGTTGGACAAGCAGGACAGAAGGAGAAAGAAGAGAAAGTGTGAGTGCAAGAAGTTTTCTTTGAAAATCAGGCAACTGAAAGAACAAAGAAGCCTTTCAACAACTGAACTGTGACCTTGGCTCACGATTGGATGTGAAATGCTGCAGTGGTGCTATTGAACATCTCTATTTTTTCACATAAAGGTGCGTAAACTGTAATTTTATTGATACCTGGATTACAACGGCTGAGTCCCATTCAAAATAAACAGTGTTAAGCTAGAAGATGAAGACAAGTTATCTGACTAACAATAAAGAGTCTCTAATTGAAGTAATTACCTACCCCTCAAGCATGTGATTAAATTGGATTATTCCCTATCAAATGATCTAGAAGCAAACTTACTTCAAGGAAAGCATAGGACAGCCTATCCAGCTGCTCAAGGGTCCCCTTCTCTGGGCTCTTTGGATGTAACTTATGAAAATATCATTTAGCCCTATTGGCAGGAGTACAAACGGGTTACTACTTTCATTCAGAGTTGCTCACTAAAATTTTTAAGCCAAATTGTGACCCAAACTACAAACCAACACATCCGCTGTTAGCTGGGATTTCGAATAGGCCATAAGGATCGAAGGGTCCAATAATCTATGGAAGACAGATGACATCACTATGCCTACACCTACAAGATTAACTGGACTGTACTTTGCCTTCAGCTGTGTGCTGCTGTGAACAGTTTCAAGTGGGAACTGAGCAGACCCTGCAAAATTCACTTTTCAAGAAAAGAGTTTTCATTTAGTAGGTGGCAACTCAAGAAAATGGAATAAGTCTTCTTGGGACACTGCCTACCTTCCAGTCAGCAGCCTTCTTACAGTTCATGGAATACTGTGATTGCTGCTGCTTCTAGAAACATCTGCAAGAATTCTTTGCAGTTTTCTCTTGCTTCTTATTATGAAATCCAACTTCATAACTAAAAACAAAAATCTGAGAATAGCATCACTAAGAGCGTGATGGCAGCAACATAGACTCGAGATTCAGAGAAGTTCACCACTGGTTCTTCTCCTGCCTCTCCAGACACAAACTGTTGGAAGGATATAAATCAGCTGTACTAATTCCATTCTGAAAATGAATAAAATAAATGTCCTTATTTTCTGTAATCCTCCCAGACATACAGCATTTGTTAAACAGGAAAAAGACTACCCGATTGATTGCTGCTTTATGTGATCAGTTTAAGTTGCGTAAATAGATGTTGCCATTCTGATCAGATCATCTACACCTTTGCATTTCGTGGTCTAAGCACAAGAAACTACTGAACTGTATCTTTTTCTGAAGGGAGGAAACTTCTGGATTTTTAGTTTACCTTGGTCATATTCTAGGTTGACCTCTATGTACTGCACAGTAGTGCTATGTTATAGTCATTGACTATTAGCTCTGGTATTTGTAGAAAATAAACATTTAAAAGAAGAAAGAGATTACTTCATTTTCAAGGCAGAGAGCTCCTGCAAAGGAATTGTTAAAACATTTGCGAAGCCAAGGAGAAATATTTCACAGCGGCACTGATGGAAAAGCTCTGACTGAGGATTTACAAACCATGTGTGAAACTATTTCAGACAGTTCTTAATCACTAGCTTAAAAATCAGCAGGCTCTCTGAATGTCACTGGTATCAAGGTGAATGCCACACATACTGCAAAGGATTTTTTTTTTTTAATTGGCAACGCTTGAAATGGGTATGAGAGATTTTTTTGAGGCTATCTGAGAGGTGCAGAAAACACAGAAGTGACAGAGTGTCATGCTGCTCTCATTGCAGAGGTACCCTGTCACAAAACATTTATTGAACCACTGGAAAATTTGCAGAATTTTGCTTTGACTGGGAGAGGGAGGGATATAAAAAGTCTCATTTGATCACCCTTGGACTACGTGTTGTGCCATCCACATGGAAGAACAATAATGGGCCATAGTCCAAGGGCTGTACCAGGCCAGGAAATTCCCTGGTGATGTCCCTGGAGCAGAGGAGTGTCTGTTCCCCTTAGAAAGGGGTCATCTACAACTAGAGCCCATCTGTTCTTCCTCGTGGGGATGGGTCCTGGTACAGAGGGTAGGCCTTTCTGACCCCACAGAACCCTACCCAACATTTCCTTTTCTAACACAGGCTGGTTTTATATCAGCAGGGAATCTCGGCACCCAAGCGTTTCAGCAAACCTAGATCAAACTTCTGTTCAAAACCTGAATATTTCTTAAAACAATCCTGGGCCAGGCCCAGCTGAAATATCCCAATGAGACATTGTTTGCTCAAGTGGCACCACAGGAACACATCAGATCCTCCCATAGGGCACAGACCCTGCTCCTGTGCTACACCAAACAGCCACCAGAAGTGAAGTGCGGAATACCTGTTCAGAACAGACTGGCTTTAAAAATGAAACAACCACTCATTGCATTCAAAATTGCACCAACTTTCCTTCTTACTACAAAAATAAAGGAATAAAATATTAACTGTCATTTCAGTCGTTAGGGTAAGGCAGCTGCATTTTTCCTCTTTTTCTTCTTCCTCCTTACAAAAAATAACAAAATACCTAAACCACATCACCTTCAATGATGTCCTCCTGCTATTACAATGCAAAATGTGAAAGTGTTACCTCAAGCCCCAAAACTGGATGTAACAGAGATGTAACATAGGGCATGATTCCTACTTGTGTTTCAGAGACCAAAACACTCTTCGGGAAGAATAACTAGTTGTACATACAATCATCTGCAACGTGCAGAGCATTAGGATGTAATTTATATTTATTAGACTTTGTGGGGTGCAATAAATCATTGTTTTCATTTGTAGAGCATTATTACAGGAGTGATTTAACTGAAGGAATTCTTCCTCGTGGCCTAGGGGAGTGAAAGGTTAATGGCATAATGAATTCCTATAAAACAAATAGTAGACTTTGGCCATCCTTCAGCCAGCGGGTGGTAAATTAGCAGGTAATAAAGTGTGTATGCAATCTGCATTCACAGGCCAATAAATAATATGCAGGGGCTAGTTTTACCTGCTTTAGTTGACAGCGCATTACTAGGACTATACAGCTCCATAGCATCTAGCAAAGGTACAGAGAGCAAAAGGGAGCTGATTTTGCAGTATCCTGACTTTTAGCACTGATCTATGTCAGATATTACCAGAGAGACATATCTAGAATATTATAGCAATGCTCATAAATTCCACATTGCGCTGTAATAAAGTACTGCTTCTACATGTGGCAAATACACATTCCTGTGGTCCCTTCAGCTTGTGACATTTACTCTGCCATCCTATTAACTGGTGGCATTTCATTCTGGTAATGGAATAGCTGAGGGAAAAAAAACCCTTAATATGCAGCACCACTCTGAAGGCCAAAAAAAACCCCCCATCCTAAAATAATATGCTAGCTCTCACTATGAGAGCTAAACATATTATCAAAATATTTCTATGAATGGGCATTAATTACCATTGAGGCAGCAAGATTTGTGTAAAGTGCTGATGCTCTCCAGCTACAAGAAATACTGCTACATGGTAATGCAATTAAATCAAAGTATTATTAGAAGGAGAGGGTTTTTTTAGCTGTGATCGTATTCTTTGTCTCAACCAGTCTCAGCTTTCCCTTTTCTTTCCAGTGTTGGAGGAGAACAGATCCCCAGTTAATTCCTTGCTGTTGTTATTTATGGTTCTGTACCACACAAGTCAAGATGCAAGACCTGGATAACGGGTATTGTAGTGAATCCCACAGCTCAAAGTAAATTCAGCAGCTCTGTTCAAGTTTGGTTTTGTTCTATATTTCCTGGGGAAAGTATTATCTGACAGGTAGCCAGCAGTTTGGGATAATATTTGAAATCCTTTTGCCCTAAAAAAAAAAAAAAAAAAAATAAGCCGAGTGTCTGAGGGTATTAGGATGTTGATCTCTTCAGCCTGAACAGATCATACGGTGACTTTTGAAAACCTCATTCCAAGTCCTGTGTTCCTGGTAATGCAATCAGCCCCAGAGGCTTGCCTATACTGCAAAAATGAAACTGCTAAATTAAGCCGAGCGGCACCAACCAAACAAGACCCAGGGTCTCCTCAGGGCCCCAATAGAGTTATTGTTTGCATTTGATATTTTTTTTCCCCGAAAACTGCCTGTAGCATGAGGCCTGCACAAAAGGCAGGGTGGTGTTTTTCTAGCACTTGGAAGTGGCATAGGGAGCCAAGGCTGCAGGGACAGGGCTGGGGACTGTCGCGCACCAGGAAGAGCCCACACCCACTGCCAGAGTTCCCGGGGGCACTGCCTGCAACTGGGCATCCCAAATTGCTCCCCAGAGTTATCAGCAGAGACCGATACCAGGCACGAGTCAGCACGATGTTACAATGATTGCAAAGTCTCCTTTTCAGCCTATATATTTATACTTAATTTTACTAATGTTAGTAACTGATTTTATTACTTTCAGGGCAATGACTTCTGTATTATATAATTTTACAGATAACTGCTGAGAGAAGATAAATTCGTATTTAAGCCCTAAGCACTATCCCAAATGACATTCTCATCTGGGAGCTGATTAAAAGAAACAAAACACTAAACAAACCAGATCAAAAACCTGTATCAATCAGGCCCCAAGTATGTTATATTTCTATCTTTCAAGAAAACTTTGTATGAATAAAACTTCAAAAAACAACCAAACAAAAAAACCCAAACCAAAACAAAAAGATGGTGGTTATTTTACTTCCTATGGTGCTTCAGTGAGAGTATGAAAAATTACATTTCTTGAAATACACCACAAAAGCAAATAATGCCAACACAGCGATATTAATGTCATTGAATTGCTGGTTTGATGAGCTTAACAACTGCCCTGTCCAACAACTACAGACAGAGCAAGGAATTCCACGAGTCAGTCCACACCTTTAAGTTTGATGTTTCCATTGTTCCAGCCCCACTTTAACATTAAGCTTATTCTTATAGCAGTTCAAGAAGCCAAAAAGGGCTTATCCAGAATATGAACTACCTCTAAGATGATCATGCTTTTGTGTAAAGCAATATTTACCTGAGGAAACCGGGAGGAATTATTATCTTTCACTCTCTGATCTTATTGTTGAGTGGATGTCTCATTGCTTACATACCTACCTCGGTGCAGACCCTGGAAATAACAGGGGCTTTTTATTTAAGGAGTATTTAATTGCTTTTAAATAGACAACATATGACTCAGCATGGGAGTTCAAGGCATTTACTGGGTGATAAAGGGGGCAACTCAGGAGCCCTGCTGGGTTACAGGCATGGCAACCAGCTTCACAAAATGCTTCACTTCTGTTCCGCTTCAAAAAACACACCATTGTTGTGATCGGTGTAAGGAACAAACAGGTAATTACAGATTGCAATGCTGTTTTAATTTTGAACGTTGACTTTTCTACCAGTGCCACCAACAAACTCGGGTGCATACATTTGCACCTATTTTCAAATGGCTAGAACAGTCTACATCCTTGCAATTAAGCTGTGATTTTTAATACCTCCCAAAACGTTAAGCAGACCACACCGGTTACGGTATCACACAGATATTAAGATCATAAGTCTGTTAGTCCGTGGTTACGATTCTCAGACCCTCCTGCATAACTGCGTCTCACCCAGGCCCGAAATAATTTTGTCAACTGTAACGCATCTTGAAACTAGAACTAGACGTCTTAAAATCTATCACTGAGCCTCTCGAACTCGAGCAGGGAGCCGAGGACAGGGAGCCATCGCGCCGCTGCCGCCTGGAAAGCCTGTCCTCAGACACGTGCACTCCGTGGTTGGACAAGGCTCCCAAATGCCTCCCTTCCCTCAGCCCCATCTGCTGCGATGGCACGGCGCCCGCTGGCCCGGGATGGTGCCGGTTTCCCAGTGCCAAGCAAAATGAGTTTAGATGGGCAGTTTGTGAGCTGTGCCTCTCCTGCAGAAAGTCCCTCCTCTGTGAGGGCACTGGCACACGGGTGCCAAATGCCACCTCATACTTGATGGCATCTGCTGCTACTCGCTCGCGTGCCAAGAGCACAGCACCTAAATGGAGATGGTAACAAAGACACGAATCTACATTTATGGTTGCCAGCAGGCTGCCTGTGCTCGAGCACAAAGCCATCAGAACAACACGGGGCATCAAACTCTATGTTAAACTAGACCACAACCTCAGAAGGTGCCGGTAAGGAAAATTCGCAACTCATGATGACGTCAAGAAACAAACAAAAAAAAACAAAAACCACGGGGGCAAAAAAGTCCAAACCACAGTTTTGCACCTACCAAAAGGACTATAAAGCACCTGAACTGCATTTAGCCTTGTTATGTTCTCCAACACATTTACAATGGAAGAGTTAAAGATGCTCTGTTAAGAACAATTCAAATGCAAAGGCACAAAGAAAAACAAACAAACAAAACCAACCAAAGTCTCACTAGAAATTCCTTAGCCTGTCTCCCATTTCCCTGCATAGATGTTTATGTTCTGCTTATCCTCTTAATGGCCCAACATGTTAAATACTTGCCTATTCCAGACCTCATAAGCAGAAAAACATCACTTTCTTTTCTTCCTAATGCGGAAGATTACAAATACTTGGAGACTCTCTTCAAAAGACAATAAGGGTTTACTGATAGCTCTTTCCTGCAGCTTCCTCCTTGTCTGACCTCACTTACAAATAAGCTTCTGGTATTCATTTTTCCCCCCTCAGAGGCTATAAATCATAACGGATTATAATTAAATGTTATTTCTTCGTACTGTTTGCACATCAGGAAGAGGTTTCTGTTGCATTAGGAACTGTACACACACAGACACTGAAGAACAGGCTCTCCCATAAAGAGCAAACAGTTGTGTCTAGACAAAGGTGTCCCAGGTGCTGCTTGTCAGCTCGTTATTCCTCCCTCCTAAAATGAGGAGCAAGACTAAATGGGAAAGATGTGTTGCCTCCAGCTTGACACTTACTTCAGAGGTTGTGGGTCCAGGAAATTCTCATGTTTGTGTAAAGAAAAACACACAAAACTTTAATTATTACAACCCCGACCAGCTAATCTCTTTCCAATGCTTTGACTGCAATAATGAATAAACTCTTTCTCCCTCTCTCTCCCCTTCTTCTCCACCTGTTGCTAGTTTATGACTCAGACAACGATGGCCAGGCTGAGTCATGGCAAAGGCTCAGCCCAGTCCCTGTCTGTCTGCTCTAGCAACGGCCTGAGGGGGCTGTTTCAGTAAACACAGGTCAAGATGCTCCCTACAGTGATTATATATCTAAAAGTTAAGGAAACATCCCTGTCTGACCATACAGGAGGCACTCGGGCAGTCCCACTCCCAGACTTTCACTGCGGGGAGCGAGGGCCCTTTACAGTGGGCAGCTCCAGGGACCCAACGGGTCCCCGCTCGACTCCCTACACACCCCACTCACAGTCAAATAAGGTTTCCTAAAGTGGAGTCTCAGACACCCTAATCCTGAAAATAATTTAATCTTGGTGCAATAACTAGACAACAAAATAACTATCTGAGCTGGTGCCTCCGAGAAGGGACCTCGAAGAAGGAACCCCCTGGGTTTTTAACCCCTCACAGTCCGAGCACAAGCCTCGATCTTCCTCCTGAGCCCTCAGCTCCTGCCTTGTCCCTGGGTGTCCCTCACCTGGCTGGGCTACAGGTCCCCGTGCCCTGCGTTATGCAAAGGGTCAGCAGTTCAAGGCATCTTGCCTTGGGCTTCCACCCAGAGCACCACCTGCAGCTCCCACGGCACCCCAAGCTACCTACACCCAATTTATTCCTCAAGAGCTTTCAGAAAGCTTCAGGTCTCATGCTTTTTTCTGTTGTTGCTGTAGTACTTGTTAGACTTTTCAGTCTAGTTTGTCTTTATGCAAGGTTTTCACCAGTAATTTCTCACGGCAATTTTTTTTTTCTTTTTTAA
This sequence comes from Cephalopterus ornatus, assembly GCA_013396775.1. Lineage (NCBI taxonomy): Eukaryota > Metazoa > Chordata > Aves > Passeriformes > Cotingidae > Cephalopterus > Cephalopterus ornatus. Next base: position 161,714 of record VZRE01003954.1, on the reverse strand, counting down.
ACAGAGGAAACACAGTATTTTGTTAACACTTTATATTTCAAAACAAAATCTTAATGAAATATCTTCTTTTACTCTAGATGTCTGTAATGTATTTATAGTGTTTGCACCTTGTCTGAACGAAGTGTTACCCTATTCACAGATCAGGCAGCAAGAACACACAGATCCAGCCAGAGCACATTACTCACCACTTTCTCACCAAAGCTGTCTGTGAAACTTGCACCTCCAGGAAGAGGGACCCGTCCGATGATGTTACTGCCAGGACGCAGCAGGAGCGCCCAGGCGGAGCTTAAATAAACTCCCTCGCAGGGGTGGATGGGGGTGTCAGGTGAGGTTAATGAGGGCCATTTGGTTGCATTAGTGCCTCTCCTGCTCTTGCTTTGGCTACTCTTTCTGCTCTGCTGATCCTGAACTGCATTAGTCATACATTCAGGGGAAACGTTTTTGTCCCTTACCCAGATTTCCTAGCTTTTCACTGTCCTTTGCAAGAATTGTCCTAGATGTTTTTCTGTGCTGCAAATTATTAAATAAACAGCTTTCACATATCCAAGTAATTCCTCTGGCTCCTCATAAAGCTGTCTTTTTTCTTCACTCTGTAATTAGGTACCTTTGTACCTCAACCTCGGACACCTCATCCTGTCTACAAAACAGCTTTGATTAGGCCAAGTTTTAAACACCGTTTCCACAACCACGTCTCATTTGAGTCAACTGCTATTCAGTTCCATGGGAATATTAAATAAGGTCTGACTGGTTTACCTGGAATTGAATCAAGCATATGATCTTGTAACTGCTGAAGCTTGTGTTGCAACTAGCACATGTCAGTTCCTGGCAAGCCAGCAGTATTTAAGGAACGCTTAAATATCAATATTACTTTTCAGCAAGGTGTGGCAGTCCTACCGCTCTCAGACTTTAGCATGCACTTAAATTTAAGGACAAGATGAAATATTTTCCTGATCCAGTAATATATATTGCAACTGCTTTTAATTGCAATACTTGGTAAATATGTCTTTCGCACTGCACTATCACGTATGTTGCATTGCCAATAGCTGCTAGCATTTTTCTGCTTTCACTGTGCTGCCATTTCATCAGCCCAGACTGTGCTGTTGTTTTTATCCCCCCAAACAGCCTGACTTTATGATTCTGTTCATTTCACACCTGGCAACACAGAAAATGCAGAGGTAATAGAGGGGAAATCCTTTAGCAATCAGTAAAATGACTGGAACTGCAGTGGAGATGTGTGTTATTTTCTCAAGCAGCAATAAAACGCATGTGAATTTTCAAGGGAGCTACAAGTCACTTTTTTGCTACTGTGACATGCCAGCAAACGCTCACGTTATCATTTAATAATACGGAAGATAGCACTCATCATAGCCCTCCCACAGCAAAATGCCAGGGCGGCAGGTGCTGCAATACAAAGTAACTCCATGAGAAGTACCTGTGACACACTGTTGATGCTGGAAATAGATTTTATGTGGATGTATAGAAATACAGAAGCTCGCAAACGTACACAGGCACATAAAGGCATGTTCTTCTGCAGCTTAGAGCAGCGAAAAAAACCATGGAATATATTTTTACCTGAAACAGGATGGGAAGTTTAGACTCTGAAAAATAAGTCTAGTAATGACTCTGTAGAGTTTCGTGTCTGTGGGTTTCACGACGTTTTCTTGGTCAGTGTCTTCAAGTTTAGTCTTCCCTAGAGATGACAGGTTTCTTCCCAAGACTGGGAAGACAAACTGTATGTTTTCCAATCGGTATCAATAGGAAAGAGAGAGACTACTAAAAATTCTACATTTGAACAAAAAATTTTCATTGTCTTCATCCAAACAATGGTTTATGTAGTCATTTCTATTCAGCAACAGCAAACAATCTATGGTAGGAACCACCTGTTGTTATCATGAATCCAGATCCAACCCATCTCCCTGACCTGTGGATGGCAGAGGTGAGGAACCACCCGTGCTTGAGGTCCCCAGGGCTGAGTTTCTTCAAGATATCCGGAAGGAAATACCAGAAAACAGAACTGAAACATGCGGAGAAGTCAGGTCTAGATGAATTGAGGAGCCCTTGTCTTAAACAGCTACTTGAAGACATGTAAGAAGGAAAAAAGTTCCCCAAGACAAGAGGATATGGAATAAAAGAGCACCATCGCAACAGGGATTACATCCATGTCCCATCAAGGGCAAAACAAAGGCAACCAAAACTTGCAAACTCTTCTTCAAAACTGTTTCACACACTCCTGACTTATTTAGAATTCATTTTCTGAACTTTTTCTGAATAAATTTCTCTGCATGTTTCATCGTAAAAATATACTTCAAAAAATGCCTGTTGATTTTATATAATTTGTAAGTGCTGTCATTTAACTGAAGTTAAAGATAACTTTATCTCCCAATGTTTCATTTACTGCTCCAATCAATATTGAGACTGCAATGAAACAGGAGCTCTTCCTGTCAAGTATATGCTCAGAAAGTCTTTCACAGTACAGAAGGTGTCCTGACAAGATATATAAAGAAGGGATTCAAATGCAAATTAATTGCTTAATAAAGCATAAAATACTGAACAAACAATTAATGAAATCAAGCAGTAAACTGAGTATATCTGCATAAATATTTAATGTATTCTATTACAATTTAATAAAAAATTATTATATGAATTTGATAGCATTAAATACATGCCTTCTTAAAAGCTCCAACTGACATATGAAAGAATCTAAAACTTTTGGGAGAAAAACTTGCTATCTTAGTGATATTTTGTAAATAATCATTATCCCATTATTTCTAGTAAGGGCTTTTGCTTTAAAAACACCCTTCCAAAAATGTAATGTGCAGAGAAAAAAAACCCCATGCACTCTAATGACTTTATGCTTAATTTTTTTTCAGTGAAGGGCAAGCCTGTAGGGGCCTAAGGGAAGGCAGGCAACAAATGTCATCTTTCTTTTCATATAATTGTATACCCATGTGCTTTATGTAATCAAAATAAATACTTCCATTTGTCACATATTTTGCTGGAGGAACAGAAGGCATACGGAAAAAAAGCCCTGGGGGCAAATGATCTCACTCACCTGGAAAACAATGTGTGTGTTAATAGAGTAATTTGTTAATTAAAGATTCTAAGACGTCCACCAAAGCCATTTATTTCTGAATTACCACTTCCTAGAGTTAAACAAGATCCCTGGTAAAATGTAATTAGAAACTCTATTTTTCCTCTGTCTCGGTCGTTCCTGAGCGCAATCAATTTGACAAGCATCCCAAGAGTTACCTCAGCAGCAGATGGTCCACGCACCAGCCCAACGAGCACAGCGCACCAAGAACAAAACAGATAAAACAATTTCATGCCTGTCTCTAGAGCAGCTCTAAGATACAGGGCTGTGTTGAATTATCTTCAAACTAAGCTCCTTACTGGTGGTGCAACACAAAACAGGGATGAGTGAGGAAGATAAAATAATACTCATTTATAAGACTCCAAGCACAGTGAATTTTTGGTTTTTTCAGGGATCCCTAAAACATAGGTAGTGGTGCTCCAGCTCACTGGAGCAAAGGTGAGAACCTGGCCATAAAGATACCTGGGAATGCTTTCCTTTTCAACCATGTGGTAGCACGTTCTAAAACTTTCAGCTGGTTTTTCTTTTTCTTTAAAGAAGATTAAAAAGAATTTCTGTGTTCCACATTGGGAGCCCCAATAACTCCGGTTTTGCTTTTTGAAAAGGAGCAAACACAAATGACTACCTTGCTCTTACTGCAGTAATACAAAACAAGGAGGTAAATAACCCACAGGTGTGTGTTACTCAGGAAAGCCCTAATTCCAAGGCTTTCCAGGGGGGCTTTTCAGGTTGCTATGGCAGGAAGAAGGAAGAATTGTTCCGGTTGGAACCACAGTGTTTGGCTCTGCCTCCTGCTGCTGCTGTTGGCTGCGCTCCCAGGTTTAACCCCATGTGTGGTACCCCCATCCTTCCTGAGGTGGGAACTCAAAAGCATGAAAGAAACTTGTATTGAGGGATGGTATTGGAACTGGGGGGTGTTTTTAAAAGTGCTCTTCCAGGTGCAAAATGTAGTAGGAAGATAGAGCTAATAGCTCGATAAGACAGTGGGGAACTGCATGGTACAGTTGCTTCTGTTCTTAATGCAGGAATTTGGCCAAAACTGTGGGCAGATCATATTTGATTTATAAGTAATCACAGCAGAGCTTCTTTTTGGCAAGTTGCTAAGAGACATACTTAAGACTTCACAAGCTCCATTGTCTGGTTCCCCAGAAAAACTAGGAAATCCTATACCAAAGAAAGCTCACTGTATATATTGTAATGAGTCTCAGGGATTTCTCAAACAAAAGCATCAATGCAGAGCTATTCTTATTTCTGGGCTCATCTGAGGTATAAACACAGCTTATCACATGTTTACCCTCTTGTTGCAGGTGCTGGTCTGTGGCTCTTCACTCAATTGTTTATAAGGAATCGTTCCTTGAATTAAGCTTATAAATTTACTGTTATAAAATTTAAAAACCTGATATTAAGAACAAGACCTTCTCTTCACATTATTATGTGTTTTGCCATATATAAAGTTGTATTTATAAAAACATAGCTGTCTTTAGTCATTGAACCATACAAATTCTCATTTCTAGACATAAAAAACCTAAATCTGCCATTTTAAATTTTTGAAACAAATGCACGTTATACATCAGTCAGAGAGCGTACTATGAATGTGGATACTCCTAAACACCAAACCACTGCAAAGTCATTTTGCTGTAGTAAGCATTTAAAAGCAGAGTAATTAAAGCTGATGTGAAAATAACTCAGGAAGATTAGTACACTAAACCCAGCATGGAAGACATGATAGTCCATGAAGACATATGGCAAATAATGGTATTCTATATGCCAGATAATCAGTATTTCTGGGAAAAAAAGTTGCAAAAGGCCCAGCATTGCAGTAGCAAAATGCTTAACACAGGAGACTGGTAGTTTATGTCCTGGCTATTAGAGATAGAGAGGTTTTATCCTTCTATGTTGGCCACTGTGTCTTCAAAGCTCAGTGATTCTGATACTCCCCCTCTCTTTCTGTAGTTACATTTACTTTTGGCATTTGGCTTGATTTCAGCCATTTAATACTGGCTCACTTCGCAGCTCTGAGAAGTGTTTCCTTACAGAGGAATGATTTCTTTTCCCTAAGTTTCCTGGATACTTTGTCACACCTTTCTTGACTTTAAACAAAAACAAGAAAACCCCAGTACTCTATAAACATAACCAACCCTCCTTTTTCTACTCCAACGGTCAGATATGGAAGTGAGCCAAGAGTCCCCCAAACCCAGCAGCTTCTGTATATCAAGACTGATGAAATTATTTTCCCTCTTTTCCTGCATCTTACCTCAGTGGCCCCTCTAATGACCATTTTGCTTCAGGCTGTGTCTGAACAGAAACCCTTCACCCGTCCATCTCACCACCTCTTCCAACCTGGACAATTTTTCTTAAGTCTGTTCTGGCCAGAGAAAATATATTTAGTGCATGACTAGTGACACATCAAAATAAGATGCTGAAGGTTTCCAAGTTTCTTTCCACGATGCAGACCGACACGCAAGGAGAAAATATTTCATTTTAATACTTTTCTCTTATCACGGAATCATTGAGGCTGGAAAAGAACTCCAAGACCATTGAGTGCCACCATCAACCCAGCACAGCTACGTTCACCACGGCCCCAAGTGCCACATCCACAGGCTGGTTTTGTACACTTCCAAGGGAAGGGTCACTGCGGGGAGAGTGAAAGCCTGGAGAGGCTGTCCCATGGTTACACAGGTATTCTGCCACTTTGCTAGGGGAGGAACAAAGGGGAAACTGCTCTAGGAAACAGAGCTAACGGATTTTCCAGTAACCTGCACGTTTCCTTGATAAGGACCTGTGGGGACCATTGCTGCAGAGGCATACTGCTCGCTCAGCAATCTCTCTCTTAGATATTTGTGCTGCAGAGCAGTATTTGCAAGTTCAGGAAAAAGTCTAACCGTATTAGTTTTGCACACTAAAATGAAAAAGCTGAATACAATTACCTCTTCTGGAAAACTGATGTATGTGCAAACTAAAATAAAACCCAGGAATACATTGGTGGGCTAAGATAAATCAGTTAATTCCAGTTTCTTTGCACGCGTTGTTCATCAGTGGGAAACGTGAATAACACTGAACGTGTATTCTTTTATTTCTACATAGGAATATTTTTAAAGAGAAATCTGACTGAAAACCGCAGAGCTACTCCCCAAACTTCATCTGGGAACAGTACTTTGGAATATATTGTAAGGCTACAAACAAACTGTGTTCTTATGGCTGCTGGCAGAGCTGTCAGTAGATCAATGCCTGGCAAATCAATAAGATAATCTAATGGGACCATGAGAACAACTCGAAACTTGAGATGCTGAACCAGAGTGAGAACAGTTCTGCCACTGTAACTGAAATGTATCTTAAATTACCTGGAGGAACAAAAGGGTTTTGAAAACCTTTAACCCATTCTATTTGATAGAATACAACTTAACTGTAAAATAATCAATAAAACTAATAATCCCCTTAACATCTACAAGTGAAAAGGTTTCACTTGATGTAGTGAATAAATATGTAGCATAATTGTGGTTTGTTAAAAACAAATCAACCCTTGATGAAATCTACAGAGATTAAAAAATATCATTTGTCAAAAAGGAACTTACACTGTTATAAGCAAAGCATAAATAAAAATGTGATCTACTCAAACAGTGTATCCAGAGAAAAGTGGATTAAGTTATCGGTAAATACATAAAAAATAAAAATTCTCACATTTTATGCCTTGCCATGTGCCTTGAGATACAGCCACCTGTCATTCCTCTGCTTCAAAACTTCACAACTGGTTTTTGTGCCGGTGGCAAAAGGTGAAGGAAAATACAGATAGAGTTGTCTAAAACCTTCCTTAATTTGGAAAATAATCTGGGATTTGAATGCCACTCACCAAACCTGGATTTTGATTTTTTTTGGTGAGGTTGCAGTGACGGGGGTTGGTGCAGATGCTGACTTACCTCTGCCTCAAGTATGAGACTCAGCTGCCCCTTGGAATCCCATTTCTGTTGGGGCTGATTTTTAGCAGCGTGCCTCGACTGCAATCACTAGGATCTGATGGTCTCCCATGCAGGTCAGCCATGGCTCTGTCCACCTGAGTCCTCAAAACCTCTTAAGGATGGATGTTCTACCACCTCCCTGGGCAACTTCTCCCACTACCCCATGAATGAAAAAAAAAACCTACACAAACTCCCTTCTCCCAGCCCCCTCCTACCAGAAAAAAAATACAAACCCCACAAATCCCAAACCCAAAAACCCAGACAAAAAACCCCCCACACCTATATGCAGAGCTTCAAGCTTCAACAGAAATATTCATTATATATCAATATATTTTTATAACTAAAATTAAAATTAATAGCCAATGTCCTAAATAAAATATACATTTAAAATGACATAACATTTCAAAAATGGATTTAATCTCCTCTCATGCATGTTTAATTAAGGCCTTAAATTATACCATCCTGCACTGTTGAGAAATGGGTTTTTTTACATTATTGAGCAATGGTTTCACATCACACCAAAGGTAAAAGCAAGAGCAGAGCAGTGGGGCTTTTCTCACTGGTTCTGGAATGTTTGTGTTCATTCATTGATATCCATTACATGATACTTCATTATAAGGAATATGTATGTATAGATGTGGGATATTTACCAGTGTTTCTAATACATTCCCAAATCCACCAGAACTATTTTATCAATGACAAACTTTAACAGTTAATACTGACCCGGTATTAGCTACAGTACATTACAATTCACACCATCATACAGTTCGTGAGCTGGCACTTCCAACCAACAAAGGGGTTTTTCTCTAATTCTTAATAACAAGACTTTCCATTCAAATAATGCAGAAGAAGGTGGGACACCTTCTTCATCCTGGCTAGTTTGCTTATCCTTGATAATTGGAAAATGAAATATTACACTACTTTACACGCTATTATATTAGGAAACATATATTAGGCATATATGTGCAATGCGCTCTATAGTATTTCACATATATATATATTCCTCTGAGGCAGTTGTGCTGATTTTACCTGAAAGTTTTTGTAATTTTTTTTCAGTGATGACTCCTCAACTGAAAGCGATGTGAAAATGTGTCTCCAAATACAAACCCACGCACACATTTTATCTTATTTAACATTCCATTATCACCACGTAAGTCAAACAGTAGATAAAGCCCTGTTGTACAGGTCACCAGATATCTAGAGAGGTCAGTAATTTGACATATAAACTAGAAGACATTCACTGCAGATGCCCATCACTGGATGCACTGACAGTGGACAGCACCAAAATTCAAAAGCAGCTTTATTAATTTCGTGAGGTGATTTTTAATGTAAAGTGCTGCTTAGATAGCACAGAATTATTACACTGTAACCCCAAATATCTAGGGGGACACACAAGAAATGTTACATAAAATGTTCTTTACTCACACATCAAGTGTACTTCCCTAAACTGGCTCGGTACAGAGCTTTGTTCTACTGCAGCCATGCACAGGTCTTTGGCTCTGGGTGAATGCACTGTCTGGGTGTTATTTCAGCTGGGAGTTTTTCATTTTTATTCCGCAGCTGGTATTGTCTCCGTAACTACGAATTTCACAACGTGAAGCTGAACTTAAGTGAAGTCATTTAAATGAAGTTACGCCCCTGGGTACATATTCTTTAAAGGGATGGGATTTCGCCTCACGTGCTGCTATGATCAGTGGTTGCTCTCCTGGTGGTTTCTTTGTGGCATTGCAGGCATAGAAGAATTGCACACTACTTACTGTAAGTGGTGGGGGGGGAAGAGTGTAAAATAAACCTCAGAAGTTCTGACAGCAACAAAGACACAAAGCACAGCACATTACTGTAGAAATAAACCTCTGTAGTACATGAAACCTGAATACAGGGCAGCATCAGCAAGGCTGTAGAAACAACAGTGCAACAAAGAAGGGAGGAGAGAAATGAGGCTATCCACTCCATCCACAGACCAAATGCCATTTTATGGCAAGGCACTCAAGAGAAAGTGGCCACCTAACCTGCTTCTTTTTATCAGTACCCATTGATTAGTTAGAGATCATGCACTTGTAATGCCGGGTTTTTTTAGATACCACATCCTCTACTTTCACAGCTCACAATTTCAACTGTGAACATCTGAATAATAGGCAATGTGAGTAAATAATGGGGTTAAGCTCTCCCCTCGAGTAAGGAACGTTTCCAGCTAGCGGCTTCTCTATTTGTAATTGAAAACCATTGATTTAAATGTTCAAAAAGAAAACGTTTGCTTATAGCGTAGTCTCTCTGCAGATCAGAGTTATATTCACAACAGCTCTGGTTATGATCACTCTTCTAACTCTCAAAAAACAATTAAGGTCGCTGCAAGGCAAAACACTGATGGCGACAGAGCAGAACTGATGAAGAGTAGAAGGCAGTGGGCACGAAAAGCCTGTTCAGATCTCATCAGCTCTGTAGCACACACAAGCTGACAAGAAGCTGTATCTATCCCATAGAGCAGGTAGTAGCAGAGAGATAACAATGCCTATCCCCTCTGAGCTACACATTTACACACAGCTGGAAATATACTTGCCTTTTCTCCAGGTTTTTTTTTTTTCCTCGGGGTTCTATAACTTTCCTGGATAAAGCTTATTGCCAAATATCTGCCTTTTAAGTGTTGTACATCAAAGTAAATTAGGTAGTGACACGAAAAGATATTTAGTTAAACTCAAATACACTGCTTTCTGTTTATAAGCTGCCTTGTTTGTAGCATTCCTATGGTAACCACACATACTCCATCCTGTCACACAACACCCACCTGGGACAGAAACATAAAGGGAAATTATATCTCACACAACTGAACACACTTTCACATTCTTTCAGTATGTCCTGATAGAAAGGCATTTACAGTTTTGGATGTTATTTTTCAGCCTGGAAGGAATCTGTGCACGGCAACGGCCTGTCGCACAGAAAATCACTGGTCATCGTGCTCACTGTAACAAGAAAGTCTTCTTCAAAAATGTGCAATTAATTCAGTTACTTTCTTATTTTGTACTATATCAAAGAACAATTTGATGGAAAAAAAATCGTGGGATGTATCAAAACTGAGCACCTGATTTTTTGTAAGATCCAGTTGTTTATAAGATCCTGTTCATGAGCAGACTCTAACACAGTATCTCTGAAAAATCTCTTGTCAGCCTGTCCTTTCCCACACAGCACCTACAAAAACACCCACTGAAAATGAGCTGTGGGTTACTAACTTCAAGCAACCGTAAGCTTAACCGCAAATAAATCAAGATTCAAGCCTGTTTATTTCATTATATGCCAGTGAAAGAACCCACTCTGCTTATGAATTCTTCCAGTCTAATAACAGTAAGGCACTTTCTCTTGGTTGTTTGGGATTTTTTTCTCATTGTCTTGCTAATTAGTATTTGAGATGAATGGATAAACCATCATATTTTGTAATTTCAACAAAGCAAAAGCCCAGACGTAAATAAAGAACTGGATTTTACATGTCTGATTTCTCATTAAAATGTAGGTACCTATCATATGTGCACAAGGATCTGTTCTTGTTTGATTTCTCTGGTTCTTCCAGGTTGTTTTTCCCACATCAGTTTTGCTTGCTCCTTGTAGAAAAACCTGACCTGACTGCAAGATATGGTGAGATATCCTTATGCAGAAAGGAGAGTTATTTACAGGTACTGAGCATGGAACAGGCTCTTACTCTAAGGAACTGTAAAAAATGATCTTTAATGTCTTCAGAGTACCTATTAGACCAAAATCAAGCACTTTTTTGTAATAAGTGCATAGCCAAGATGATGGCTGAATCATTTAAACACTAACTGAAACACTAGAGAAATATATGGTGCTGCATTATTCCTCAGGTCCTGTGAAATGAGGAGCGCTTTCTCATGTGCATCATTTCCCCTGAATGCACTTTATTACTCAGACTGAGAGAAAACGAGGACCCGGGTTCTGAAAAATTGATTTAAAGCTGGATTAGTGGCACTGGTGAACACCGTCGCTCCAAACCTCTGCAGTGTTCATGGGCCTTGGCCAGCGTTTATGGTCTCATTGCAATCAGGGACCACATGGAGCTGCTGCAGAATGCCTCCCTGTTCCTTCAGTTTAAGGGGCATTCTCTCTGCGTTTCTTTCAGAAATTATTTCAGTTTGCGCAACAAAATACGACTAAGGGTTTTACATAACTTTTTTTTCTACAATAATTTCTGGAAAAAAAAAAAAGAGTGAATTTGTTAGCATTAAAAATATCGTACCTTTCTCTTTTCCTGGCTGAAAACTTCATGAAACTTAGAAGTTAATAAAACATATTTCATCTGTTGATGAACTGTATTAGAAGATAAGTGTATCCACTACATTAGAAGGCAATTGCAATTGTCCCAGTCTTCTAAACGATGCAGAGAGGAATTGTTTCTACGTCACGTGCCACGTTTGTGACTAAGATGGTAATCACATCCATGACCCTTCCTCTTTGTCTTCAAGTACATTCTGCTCCTCATAAAACAATAAACATTTCAGGATCCTGCACGTGTTCTGTTGTGAATATCCAGGGCTCTCTGACAGCAACAGAAATTGCTTCCCCACCCTAAAGCATATACAGAATGCCCCATACAGCAAGCCTCAGATGTATGCCAAGGGTAAGCAGGAAAGGTTTCCTTTCTCTTCCTCTGCATTTGGCAACGCAAAACGAATCCCTAGAAAGAAAGGTGTGCTTTTAATCTTCCTTTTTGACAGCTCAGGTACCAACCGAGAGCTTTAAAACACATTAATCTGACAAGGAGCATCACAAGACACAGAACTGAGAGGAAACTAGAATTGTCTTTAAACTCTCAAAGAAGCAAAGGTTCTTTTTTTTCTTTTTCTCCTCAAAAATTACCTATTGGGATAAACAGTCATTTTCTTATTGTATAACAGAGCAAGTATATTACATTTTTTCTTTCATGTCATCCAGAAATTTTACTGTTGAATGTAAAATTAATTCCCTTTGACAAATAACAAGAAAAAGCCAGCTCTCAAAATTTTCCCAGCCTGCAAAAGGAGGATGAATGTGCAAATCATTGCATAGACTTTAAAAGAAAAACAATATAGCCTGCAATTTTAAAATTACCAAATTCAGTTACCCTATGATGGTATGGTGAACACACTCACTTGGTATGGTGAGATTTTCTTGGAAAATAATTGGATGAGATCCTATTTATGGTTGTTAGTACACAAATACGTTGTGCTTGGTACACTAAAACTACCAGGAATTGACTGATTCCATGAAGCTGATGATCCACGAGGTAGGTTTGTGGAAAGAGAAAATTCAAAATTATTCTCATACAGGCCCAAAAAGCAAACCCACAACCATTTAACGGCTCCAGAAAGTCCCATCAGACTCAAAATGCTGTCAAATGTAGGCCCAGTTGAAATCAAAATCCAGACCTTGGCTTGAGATTTCTGAGCTTAAACTTCACAGGACCAAAAACCTACTGACAGAGACTGGTTCAGGCTACAAAAACATATTCAGAGCAGCTCAACCAGACACAGATGATGTAACTGAGAGTTCAAGCCAATCCAGTACCAACTTATTACTACTTAAATAGAACATTGACAAGGTAAACGTAGTTGTTGTCACATCATAAGAGAGTTGTGACACGAGATCACTTACAGGAATCACTCTGGGGTAAGATGCTTGTGACGGTTCTGTGAAAAATAGTAGCCATTTAATAGGAAAAGCAAAAAATGCTTTAATCTGATTTTTCACAGAGCGAACACAAATATTTATAACTGAATCACGATGAAAAGTAACCGGCCTGACGCAACGCTAAACTGAAATGGTCTGCATGTGTACTGTAGGTCCACGAAACCACAGGAAAAATGGAACATATGTAAAGCATGAAGATCTTGGGGTCACCTGGTACGTCTGGTTCTGATGACCATAAGAAATCCCCTGCAGAGGAGCACTCACTGGCAGAACACCAGCAGGACAGGGCACTACCCAGCTGAGTGAGCTCTCACCCTCACGAGGAGTATTTAAATCGCTGGGGTTGAAAAAAACAAAAAAATCAGTCACTACTGAGTCTTCTGTTATTACCCATTCCTAAGCAGGAAATAAATTCCATCTTATATTTGATTTTCAAACACATTAAAATAAGCTGCTGAAACGAGCTAACAGACAATTCACAGCATTTATCTGCGCAGTGAAGGTTGAGTCTGTAAGGTCCTGTTTCCCCTCCTCACTATTTTTCCCACCTCTGCACTGCACCACTGACATCTCCACACCCTGTTTTTCCTCAACGGCAGATCCTGTCCTCTGCTCCCAAATCCCAGAAGCCACTCTGCATCCTGTCACCTAAACGCACTGAGTGACCCAGCACTTAACTGAGCATTCCCATCTAACACCCAGACTCAGACAACTACCACCACAAAACTGAATTTTGCCTCCCTATAAATTTAGGCCAGGACAATAACATTAAAATTCCACTTTACTGCTTACCTGCACTAGGGCCAGTCCTGATGGCTATCAAGAATTCCTGATAATGTGAGTACTTGGCACTATGGCTTTAGGATAAACTACAGAACTATTTTGCACATTATTTAAATTACCTTACATTTTTTATTTCCACTGTTATTAAACTGTAATGAATTTATTTGTTTATGGAAGTGTGCACTGCATGTCTAGTACTGTTCTGTAATAGCTGGATTTAAAGCCAGACTCTGATTTCTATCCTAGACATCATTAAACAATTTATTTTCTGTGATAGGGGAATGTGCTCCTGGGCAAGAGCTCTCCATTAATATGAATTATTAACAATATGTATATACATGCATTATGGATTTAAAAGATGAAAAGAAAGCTTGCCAGTTATTCTATGGAGCTTTCTCCTTCTACAAGGCCAGTGAATTTCAGACAGCTGTCTGCCGAATGGTCACAGACAGGGAATCCCTCGTGACCACTAGGATTTTGCTCTCCCATTGCTAAAATGATATAAAATGCTTCAGGAAAAAAAAAATAAAAAAATCTCTGGTTGGCAATATCTGCTTATCCTTCCGCTCCTTCTTCCCATTGCAAGGTAATGTTGTGAATCAGCTGACGGCTCCCCAAATATCAATGCTCCCCGGAAAAGGGGTCTCAGAGCCGTCATCAAAATGCACATAGTTTTACTTAAAAATATCTTACAAAGGAAGATATTCTTGTAACTGCAGCATTTGAGACAAATTGTGTCATATTTAGCCGTTCCTGCTGACGCATCTGCTTGCGATGGATGTGTTGAATCACATCCATCAGCCGAGAGAGGCTTCGTATCCCTGCATGATAATGAAAAACCACGGGGAGAAGCGGCTTTGATACTGTGCATCACACTGCGACACATCGGCAGAAAGGGTCTAAAACATTTAAATCTCAAACAAAACCTCTCGGGCACGCAGCTGCAGTGGTCTCCATTCATGTTTCTCTGCAGCTCTGCTCCGCGAAAAACGCTCTAATAGGTGTTTGCACCTCCAGCCTTTCCAGGTAATTAGTCCCTGAGCTACTGCAGGATTCATACATCCCACTGCTCATGCTAATGCCCCACAGTGCTGTGTCAGGAAATCCCATCGCTTGCTGTCCTGGGGTTAAAAAGAAGAAGATGATCCCCGCAAAGAGAATTGGATAAAAGGAGATAGGGGGGTTCTACATATTAATCACTAATCTCCACAGGCTTAAATAGAGTTTATTAAAATTGTCTTTAAAAACCTTCCCCCGGCCTCATATCTCTGTGTTGCTGTCCAGCTCGATGAATACTGCCAGGTTCAATCCCCACCATCACTTTCTTTTCCCTCCAAAAGTAACTGCATGTTTTCCCCTAAAACCACTTCTCTTCTCATTCAAGACATTCTTCAGAGTAGCAATTACTGCTCCCCTTGTGCATTCTGCTCTACATCCTACACAGCCCTGTTTTCCCCAACAACCTGCTGTCCAGAATTCAGCTCCCTGTGACTCAGGACTGCTCTGCACCAAATGTTGTCTGAGGACATTTTATATTGCATATAAAATATTATTATTATTATTGCTCTTACTCTTCATTATCAGTTCCTTACCTTTTCAGAATCCCCTCGTGATAGCTTTGTGATTGACATTCTGCATCTCATCCCAACACTTAGCTTCTCTTTAATCTGCTTTTTACAACTTTAATAGCATTTCGCCTTTTTTATTAACCAATAACACATTTATGGGCCACGCCATTTTGTGGAAACTAAACCACAAAATACCCTTTTATCCTGGATTAGGCTTCCTCTTATGGCTCCAAGCCAGACCTAGTCCCACCACGGGAACAGAGTCCTGACTGACCTCTGCCAAGGGCGGGCAACTGGAGGAAACCCCGCTGGAGACCCGAGTCTTTCTGGTAACTAAACCCAAAGCTGGGGGCAGCTGCTGGGCATGAGGAGCAAAGCACCTGCACCCTACAGGCCATACGGGGCTCCCAGACACTGCTGCTGCTGCCCCAGAGGCCTCGTACCCACCCCATGCAGGAACTGCAGGAGCAGCAAGAGAGCAAAAGGAAGTGCTCCACCCTGTTCTACCAAACTGCCTGGTCAAATGGGAAGGCAGTGATCACCTTCCCCAGGACAGAGCTGTAATCCACTTCCTTGCCTACCCAGTCACTGGTTTCTTAGGTGAGCTCTTACTGCCAAAAGCCTGCAATGCAGAGAACTCAGCAGGGCTAGACCTGATGGGCACCTAGCGAGACAGCAAAGCACCTTGTTTTTTAAATGCCTTATTCACTTAAAACACTTAGCCCTAGTGTTTCTGCACTTCTTTTAGACCAGCTGTAATCCATTCTGAAGCAGAAAAGAACTGAAAAATAAATGCCCGGTGACTGTGACACCCTGCACTTACGGTAACACCTCTGCTGGGAAGTACATGGTTAATCCTCCAACGTTTTCCTCTGCACCCAGTTCTTCAACTGGTGGTAACGGGAAAAAGACCTTTCTTTTCATTTCTTCTGCTCCCGAAGAATGACATGTTAACAGAAGGTGAGCAAACAGTGAAGCTGTAGGTGGTGGCAGGGAGAGCAATGAGCTTATTTTGCACACTGAAGGTTCATTCTAGTGAATAATTTCTCCAGAGAGAAAAGGGACTTTATTAAGAGCAAATTGAATGCAAATCTTCTCTCCCTATGCTGCCTTTTTTTTTTTTTTCCTGACACTGATGGATTGACAGACCAGCTAGAAAAGGGCATACTGAGGCGAACAGCACTGGTAATTTCGGTGCTAAAATGATACAAAACGGAGCCAGCCAATAAAAAGCAGGTGAAGTAACTTCCTCCAACTTCCCTCCACCCTAGAGAGGAAAAGATGGGTTCATTATACTGTAACCACTTTTTTCCCCCCTTACTATTCTGTGTCAGTATTCCTCCCTTGAATGTTTTCTTCCCTTCTGCTACAAACATTTCAAACAAGCTGTTCTTACCACTACTTAATGACAGGCACAAAATTACACCTATTAAAAAAGAATCCTGAACCAGCACCTGTAGGAGCGTACCAGCACACAAAGGTACACCTGCGTGTGTATAAACACTAAAATGCAAGCAAACTTCTATTTCCAGTTACAGATCCACAAGTAAAATTATTCATTAGGCATTGGCCAATGCAGGTTTCCTCCTCTCAGCACGTCATGCAGTTGATTGCTCCCTCTTTATTTCAACAGGCATTACTAACGTGAGAAAGGAGATTGGATTTTACTGTCATTTTTGCCAGCACTCCAGTGACACAAAAGCCATTTATAGAAGACTCTGTTACATGCAAGAAGGTTTTGGGTCAAATTACCAAGGCTGTTAAATCTAAGTTACATGGCAAGAAGAAATTTAGACCTGAGCTGGGCTTCCCTTTCTCTATATTCACAGTAGTGCAAACATACTAATTTAAATAAATATCTATTTGATTTCTTATGATCCAAAGAGAGGACCTTGATTTTTTGAGGTAGAGCTTCCTGTATTTGCTGCTTCTTTTGAGGGAAAAAAATACAATTTCCATTTAAAAATCTCATTCATATCAAACAAACACCACTGCTTATTTAACAGTAACCATCTTTAATTCTCATAAGTCATACTATTATATTCATTGTGGATTCACATTTGAAGCTTACTTAATTATTATGCTTTTCTCTACATGGATTTGCACATTTTGATCTTATCCCAGCAAAAATAAAGACTACTGATACATTATTTTACCTTATACTGCATTAATGTAGTCCTACTTACTGAAACTTCTAAATGAGCATGTACAGGTAGAAAATCCAATATTTTCACTAATTGATTTTTTTCTTTGGTATCAGAAGAGAAGGCGCACGTATGGGTTTCAAAACACTGACAGTACAGAACAGAGATTTTAAAGATATACCTTTATGGTCATTAATTACATAAATACCTTTACAACAAAGGAGGTAGACGACTGATTAAAAATGGATTAATTTTTCTTTACTAGATTGTGCTCCTCATTATACCTTATGAAATTATTATTCAACTGAAAGCAGGAAGTATTAGGCAGTTTTAATAAATAAAGAGCCCTAATACCCCAGGCCAAAATAAATCCTCAACAGCAAAGTTTCCTTAGACTCCATTGGTTTCACAAGTGCACTAACAGGTCAAAATTTAGACCCAGGGTAGAAATTCTCCAAACCTTTTATAAAATACATAAAATAAAACAGAAGCTTGAATTAAAAATAAGATGTGTTATCATTCTTAAAGTTGGTACACTAATTATTGCAGTTGAAAGTAATAAAAAAAGCTTGGCTCATTTTCATAAATAGACAAATTCCAATAAACTCTGATAATCTGAGTCACAGAGAAACAGAAAAAGAGAAAACTTTACAGTGTTCCTGAAGTAAAGAGGAGACGGAGGGGGACAGAAAACAATATACAAAAATATGCCTGCTGCAAACATTAAATCAAAGCGATCTATAAAATAATATACACATTTAGATAGTAAGCCATGTTAATTTAAAAATAATTAAAAATATCAAATGATCTTTATACAGTAAAAATGTCTTTACTTTCAATAAAGAGAGTTGGTATAGCACTGTAATATTTTACAACCGGTAGGCATATTGCATAAATATACAAGCCTTTAGGCAATGTACAGTAACAGAGACCAGAAAATGAATGTATGGAGTTTAGAACATGCAGACTATGAGCACCGTGGCAAAATACCCAGTCGATTAAAATTCACCACCTTAGTTATAAACGAATAACTGTCTTCAAAATACATTCACATGGTCATAACGTATTGCCTCAGTCTGGAAAGGTTAACAAAACCCTTAGCATCGCAACATGAGCCACTTTTGGGTGGTCACAAACCAGTGGAATCCCACCAAAGTCAGAAGCTGTACACTGATTTACGCTAATGAAGAGTCTGCCCCGATTATGCTTAAAGGTGCGTTTTAAATGTAGCAAACAAAGTAAATGTTATCATAAGGCAAAACATGTATTTTGAGGAAAATGCAGTTACAGAAAACGAACTTGTCAGAAAAATTATAGCCACGTCACATGTTGTATAAGCAGCACATTGTCATGTACAGTAGTACATTAAAGAAAAACGGGTGTCCCAATGGTCCTTTAAAGCCTCGTTTGAATACCACATCCAAAGGACTATTTTACAAGTGCAAACGTTTATGTGCTAATAAAAAGTTAACACTGGAAGTAAAGAAGACTTTGCTTCATAATGATTTCACTCTTGTTTCATTATACCAAGCGATAAACACATTCTCACTCAAAAATACTCCATAGAAAGTGTTTCCTTCGCCAAAGTTTGTGATCAACGCTTTCCCCGTACGCTGAAACCCCTCGCTCACTCCTGCAAAATCTGAAATCTGGTGATTTCTCCCTGGCAACTGACAGCTTGTGCAGCTTCCAGTGTAAGAAGGAAACCAAATAAACAACCTGGTTTTTTCCAGGTGTTGTTAGCATTTAAAAAATTCTATGTACTTACAGACAGGAGAGATGGCCAAGAGTCCAGTTACCCAAAACTGCCCTTAACAGCGTGACACAGTTACGTTCCTTCACGCCCCAAAAGCTCCTCTAGACCGTTATTGTTACCTGACAAATGGAATGTCCCAAAAAGGTCAGTCTGGGCAGATTGCAACTTTCCGAGGACCTAAATGAAGATATTCTTCTCATCTCAGTGGAACAGGTTAACTTTTCAGGTAATTCTCCGCAAAGCTGGTCTGGGAAATAGCTTAACAAAATCTATAACCTCATTTAGGTTTAGGTCAGAAGGTCTAATTCTTGCCATTTGTGAGTATCACTTTTACTATTTACATTAGGAAGAAAGCCCAGGAATTCCAAAAATTTGGCAAACTGGCCAGGAGCACAGACACCCTAGATCTGTGAAAATTTGTAAATTCAAAATTAAATGTCTTAGATTTAACAAATTTGGTTGAATTTTTTAGAATTATAAAAATTCAGTTATTTAGCATTTGCAACAGTTTTTGCTTATAAATTAGACTACCAATTCATGGAACAAAAATGCACAATCTAAAATACCAGATAAAACATCTAAAAGAAGAACTACCCTTATATAACTTACTAGAAGTTATATATTTAGTAATAAAACAGAAACTCAAAAGAATATTTTAGTAAGCAATTTAATTTAGTGTGTTCAATTTTAAACTTTACTTGTGATTTATTTTTATACTGGTTTTGCTTTTACATATGAAGTCACATATACAAACAGTTCTAGCATTAAAGGCAATATCATATTAGAAAATTGTTACATTTTATGGTTATTAGTCTTTTATTTTAATTAGTTTATACACTATTGAACAGCAATTACAGCAGATAATAAAGAATTGTGCAATGCCTTAAAACTGTTTAACAACTTAATATAGAAAAAAAAAATTTATATTGTAAGAAAAAAAAGTAGAATTCAAAGCTGTTGGAACATTTTGTTGAAAAAAGGTGGACTTCCAAGTTAATAGATGGGATTTTTCAAAGAACATTGAAACTGAAAATTTTAAATTCGTGATTTTTTAATCTCCTGCCAGAACGTGCAATCAGCCTATGTGGATTCTTGGTTTTAAGTGTACTGCTATAAAATGAGGTGGATTTTTGTCTTTGATGGGACACCAGAAGCCAGGGGACTGTCTGTGCTGACTCCCACAGGAGAGGCAGAAATGCAGAAGGCAGCACAAGCCAACCAAGGCAACAGCCAGAGCAGCCAGCACACCCCCTCCCAGACATTCCAACAGAGATTCCCATGCCCAGCACCTGCTCAGCACAGGAGGCATTGGAGACACACGCGTCATGTAGGCAAACTCTTGAAATAAAGGAGTATAAAGGAGTGTATATATATAGGTATATATATTTATATATATATACCTATATTTTTCAGGTACCACATAAACAGAAACGGCCATTCACCTGAAATTAGAACTAGAGAAAATATACTTTCTTTATGGCATTACAGGATGCTCAGCAACATCTCGCTCCATGCTGCAGCCTCAGGCAGGGGATCCGAGCTGCTCTCCAGGACCTGACTGCTTATCTGCTCTTTCTTAACAACTTTTTGCTTATTAATGTAGTTTAGCCCTTTGCAACTGCACAACATGGCAAACTTGGATAGCTGACTCTTGTAATCTCAGTGGTAGGATGTTGTTTGCTATAGTTTTAATGGAATATTGTGCTAAAACGTGCAATATTGGTACAGGTAAGTTCTAAAGCTCTAGATGCAGAAAATAATGTCCAGATATATATGTTTCAGGATATAGTATTACTTTCCAAATGGTTAACATCTGTAGCTATTAATATGCAATGTATATTAATAATACTTTGAATTTACTATTCCTTCAGTTCAGCTTTACATGATTTTATTATACTATATAAAAAGGTGAAAAGGAGTAATTTATTGGGAGGCCCTTTTATTATGGAGGGCCTACTACTAGCACTAACCATCATGCTGCAAATCCTTAGGTTCACTCACATGGTAACATTTCATTTTAGTTCAGAGAGATGACTCTATCTCCGAATGACTCCTGCTTTTATTCTCGACCATCACAGCCGTAGGTCTGATATATCCTATGCTAAAGCAAATGAGAAGAGTTCACTGGCTAAAGCTGGGTGGGGTTCAACAGCAATAAAAAGGCTGCAGAGGTAGGGAGAAGTCTCTGTAATACAGTTAGAAATACTGGCAGTATATCACTACTTCAATTAGTCTCTATTCTGTGTTACTCTGTTTCTTTAGCAAAATGCCTGCAGGAAAGAGAGGGGTGAAGTGAGGTAAGAATTTCTATCAAACCCTGGTGGGTTTCCCATGCAAAGCCCTTCCTGGCCTCCCCTTCAGCAAGGCCCTCCCTCGGCCAGATCCACCCCTCTGAGGGCCATGTGCCATCACCCAAAGCACGCTGGGTGGAACCAGGACCCCCCCGCTACGCTCCTCCTTGCTGCTACAAGCAACATTCTCTCTTCAAGTCAAACTGCCATCAATATTACTTTTTTTTTTTTCCCCCTTCCACTGCCGGTGTTGTATTTGTTACGTTTTCTTTTTGTGGTTTAGTATAAAAGGGATTAGCTCCACCAGTCAGCAATTTGTGCACATAACACAAGTAGGCAAAATTTGTCATGGTGACATCAAACCACTAACACAAACACATCTATTACCCTTTCTCTGGCTCGGTAAGACAGCTGCCCTCAAGGTACTGGCCTGTGAACCTCCCCGATAAATCACTGACGTGTGGGAAACCTGATTATCCCAACACAGCAGGGGTAAAAGATGCCATTCAGCTGCAGAAGGACATGGAAGAACAACATCCATGAGGCTTGTAATGAAAGATTTTTGATATACTTAAGTAGTTAACAAAAATTTATTGCAAGAGATAGTTTCTCACTAGATTTACAGTTTCAGAGAACATAGTACAAAACATAGTGCATCAGCTTTGTCTAAACATTAAATAGGTGCAAATACACAAAGATAAAAAACAAAAAGTGAATACAACATAAGTTATAGAACTATAAATATATTTTATATACATTATACATATTCTAAGACATGATTTTCACATATATATATATATATAGTTCATAATTAGTATCAGACTATTCAGTGCTTTAGTTATAGTACAGGTCTGAACTTGCCATGAATGTTTGCATCATTATACTTACAGTAAATGCTTCCCAAGGAACGAGGAACTGTAACCAGTTTAGTTCACAGAACCGTTTTGCAAAGCTGAGGGGGCTGTAGAAACATCAGGACCGTGAAGCTGAAGGGTCCTTCCCCCATCCCATCCCTGTCCTTAGAAGAGAGGCTGGAGGGGGATGACAGCTGGGTGCGGGGACAGCAGGGATGGGAAGACGGTGTGTGGCAGCGGGGGAAACGCCAGCTGGGTCGGGTGCAGGACCGAGGGTGGCAGCAGCGGCAGGTGCGGTGGGGCCACGAAGGCAGCATGGCCCCCCGGGCACAGCCTCGGTCCCACCGGCAGATGAGGTAAAGGTGCTCTGGAAAGAGCCGGGACCTGCGAGAGGAACTGCTGGTGGGGCTGGAGAACCTTCAGCGTGCCGGCGGCGGCGTGCTGCTGTAGGATCGTGTGGTGGATGGTGGTGACGGAGGTAGAACACAGCGGCGGCTGCAGGGGCAAGGGCTGCAGCGGGGAACTCGGGGGCTGGATCGCTGCGGGAGGGAAGGCGAACTTCACTTTGTTGGACAGCACGCTCTGTGGCACGATCTGCTGAAATGCCTCAGATGGCAGTTCTTTGAATTTCTCGTGGTTATCAGGAGGGAATATCAATGTCTGATCAGGCAGGGGGAAGGGGGCTATTAACTGCTCGGTAGTCAAAAAGGTGTGACTGTTTACATGTGCTTCTTTGAATGGCAAGGGCGGCGGGCTGCTAAATATACCAGGAGTACACTGTACCCATTCACTGGTCACCTCACTCATTTTCTCATGCGGTAGAGACTCGGCCAACTCATAATGGCAAAGGTAGGATTTAGGAGGAGCTTGTTCCAAATGTCTGTTAGAGAGGGGAACTTTGTAACGAGCTTGATTCTCACGACTGGTGACATTTTCTTTTTTCTTTTCGTCTTGCAGAACATCCTGTGTGCCAGCAGTTGCCAGAGCACTGTGCTCAGGAACAGAAGCAGCAGAGCCTGTGACGACACCAGAAAATGTATCCGGCGCGCTCTCCCTCGCTGCACACGCCGTCAGTTTATCGTTTTCCAGCATGCGTGAACTATCAGTTTCTACAGGTGACTTGCTTTCCTCCAGCTCCATTGTTTCATCTGTAATTTTTGAACCACCAGCTTTGGGATCTGCATTCGTTTCCTCTAGATTGTCTTGAGTCAGTAAGTCCCCCAAAATATTTAACGTAGAACTTGCAGAGTTTTCTTTGGCAGGTCCGGAGGTCTCACTTCTTGCCTTCCTGTCAAGGAAAACATGGTGGATTCTCGTTTTCCTTCTCTTATGTTTCCCTTTTGCTTTGTGATACGTAACTAAAGCAGACACTTGCCTTAGATATTCCTCTGCTGATAATGTCTGTCCAGAGGAGCTCTCATCAGACGAAGAGGAATAGGTGTGCTGTCTCCGCTTGCGGTGGCATTTTTCAGGTTCTTCAGTCAGAACGCTGTAACCTCGCTTTACGGACTGGTTTTGACTCAGACCCTTCTCCTCACTGCATTGTCCTAAACATTTATGCTCTGGGCTACAGCTTGACCTCCTGACTTTCCAGCTGCAACATGTTTTAGAGTGCCTTAGGCTGTGCTTCCTGGAACTTGGAGCCAGCTGCTTTGCCTGCCTCCGAGAGCTTGCTTTGCTCTTTCTGTGAAGTCGTTTACAACCACGGTGTTGGCCACTACTTTTTGCACTCCAAAAGTCACACCAGCCTCTGTCCCAGTGCACGTGATCTGATGCAGACATGACTCTCTTATGGCTATTTTCAATGCCAAGTTTTGGATGTGACTGCAGTATCTCACCTGTAGTCAACCACATATTCCCCGCATTGTGTTTGCACTTCTCTGCATTATTCTGGAGGTGCTGATACTTATTTTCATCTCTGTAAGTAATTTCTTTCTCAGGTACTGGAGACATCTCCATTTCTGCTGCTGTTGTACCCCCACAATGATGATGATGACAATGACATAATTTTCTTCTCCTTTTCCTTTTTCTGCTTTTGTGAAGCCATTTTTCATGGCTTTCTTTGATCTGGACTTTGTTATATTTCTCATCTATCACAGTGTTTTGTTGTAAGTGGTTTTTAGATATGTGATACTTTTCTATCTTTCTAATCCTGAATGAGTCATCCAAGGACACTTTGTTTTGATTTTTTGCAAGGTCACAATTTCTGAAAAGGGAAACATCATTTTTAAGGGGTATTGTATAGTTGCACACATTTTTATTCACTTCTGCTTCATAATCACCACAATCTGAAGTAGGTTTATTTGTAAAATCCGAGACTAAGATATGGTTAGATTCAGTTTTATGGTGCAAATGAGGTATGTTTGGTTGATGTTTGAGCTTTTCTTGACTGTCACTTGCTCTGGATGACTTAAAATCAAAATATAAAGGATTACAGCTATAAGAAATCGATGGGTCTGTTCTTGTGTAAACTAACATTTCTGATGGCCACTGAAGAATATTTGATCCATATTTGCTAAGAACAGGAACAAAAGGTTGACATGGTCTCTTGTGCATGTCTGGTTTGGTTTTTGGGGCTCCACTACTACCTTCTTCAGATGGTGATGGAACTACTGCATCTGCCCCCAGATCCTTTATTTCCATTTCAGTTGAGGATGGATCCCTCTTCCCATCTTTGTCGTTTTCCTCTACAACATCCTGCAGAGATAAACAATCCTCCACAACCTCCTGCTCAAGAGCCCTGTTTGCCTGCAGCTCGTACCCGCTGCTGTCCGGGGGCAGGGCCTGAGCACTGTCCACAGCCACGGGCAGGGTTTGGTCCGGTAAGTCAGCTGCACTCACATCCGTACCACAGCCGCCCGTGTCCGAGGGCACCAGCTGCTTTGAATGGGGCAGAGCAGGAGTTAACGCGGGACTCTCCAGCACCCTGCTCTCCTCACTGGCCAGCTCTTTTGAATCCTGAGCTTCAGGAGCTTCTGCTGTGTCTGTGCCTTTTTCCACCAGTGGGTGAGAACAGTTTTGTTTCTCCTCAGGGCATACAACCATTTCTGCTGCTGAAGGAGGCTGAAGGTTACATGTTCCTGGGATAAACCTACTCCTTCTGCTAAATCCGTGCTCCATAGAAGTTTCGTCATTATATTCATAGAAAACGGCAGCTGAAGACTCCAGTTTCACTGCTGCTTTCTTAGGAAAAGCAAAGGAGAACCCAACTCTATGTCCTTGAGCTCCTTGAATCTGATCTCCACATTTGTTAGCATCGGATTTATTACTACACACATCCCCAGGAGTGGAAGGAATAACAGAAGCAACGTCTTTACAGTTCTGTGCATCGTGCATTATGGTACAGCTGGAATCCTGCTTGTTGGCAGAATCCATGGCAGCACTTTTTGGGATATCATTGCAGTCATCTTGCACAGTCACTGTAGTGGATTTGAACATAGGGCCGCTTCCAGGAGCACTAGGAAGGAAAACAAAACTCTTTGAGTCAATACCTTTCAGAGAACTGCTGACAGAAACATGGTATTACGTTGGTATCTAAGAGAGTTTTTTAAGGAAAGACAAGGAATCTGTGGATATGTAGATTTAGAATGTTTGAAAAAAATGCCATCTTTTATAGTAAGATCAGTATTAGAAGGGAAAAAAAAAAGTCAGTAAATATTATGCTCCCAGCTCCTTCATGTGTTATCAGCTGAAGGACTAATATTCCTACAGAGCAATTAACTTTTCCTAGACACACTGGCTGGCCACTGTGTATTTCCCTAGAAATCTTGCTTCTCCTCCCGGTAGACCATCATGGTTACAACACTATTACTACAAAGAGCAGAGGTTTTGCATTCCTTTGTGCTACAAGATATATTAAAACAGAGAGCACCTCACAGAGCACTTTCCTCTTAGTCATCATTCCAGTGACTGCTGCTCTGCCCACAGGCAATCCCCCCAGTAGCTCCCATCCTATTTGTGTTCACAGACCAAACCATCGCCATCTCAGCAATTTCTTTCAAGCAAAAATAAAACTGGGGAGAGTATTTCAGCTGACAGTAGTGAAGTAAGTGATTCATCCCTCCTGAGAAAAAATTTATCACTGTCTACTTCTGTTCTCCATTTCATGTCCCCTTCCCATCTGTTCTATTTGACTTAATAGGAAGGAAAGAGGAAAGCAAAAACTGCTTAACTGCCAGTTTTCCAGGATCCACAGGAACTGCTCAGCACTAGGAGTAATGGACCTATGTTGAAACAATTTGTTTGTTTTAACCAAATTATTCTGTGTTACACTGCAGAGCAATACTAGATGAGGAGTCTCTGGGAAAAACCTGCAAGTGTCCTTTAGGACCCCAAGAAGTGCTGAGATAAAGAATAATGACCCTACTGGGTCTAGAAATTAAGGCAGAGGTTTTACAAGAGAGGAATTCCTCATGGGAATTCCTGCCCTGCCCAGTTCTTCATAAATTTAAAATATATATTAAAAACTCCACACAAACCTTTCCTTTTAAAGAATAAAATGGCAACTTCTATAAAACCAACCTAGAAAATACAGGCTTAAAAAAATCTTCTGTGTCTGTATCACACTTCTAAGGATGCAAAGTGGTAGTAAACAGCAATTATTAGGTAGAAAAATAAAGCTCAGATAGAAGTTCTCCTTCAGGAACTAGAAAAAAGATATTTAAAAACAAAAATTCCAGAAACAACAAAAGCTTGCAAAATCTGTTCTTTAACTAACATGGAAAAAGGGAAACAGTAAGTTCTTCTTTCCTCTTTCTCCTGAAATATGCTGAATTCAGATTCTGGAGCATGTTTAGGGGGAATAATATCTAATACACTCAAATATTAAATTTGGACAGTTAAAATACTGATAGAGGAGGAAGAGTCTCTTACATGAGTTATCACAAAAAGATTAAAAAATTATGTGTCGTGTTGCTCGTGTCAAATAGATCTCACAACATTCACATCCTTTCCACCTGCTCAGACAGACTGTTTCAGCATGCTGCCCACCATCCAAACTAGGGAGAAAGAGACTATTTCTGAACAAGAGCTGCAACTTGGTTGGACTTCGCTGTTAGTTCGTCTGGTCAGACGAAGACTGAATAAAAAGAAAACATTTGCACTTGAGCATCTACCTTTTTTTTTATCCTTTTTTTTCCCCCAGAGATTACACTGTGATGAATATATGTATTTTCAGTGGCTTATCAGTGTCAGAACTGTGTCCTATTTGAGCATTGAGTCACAACCAGCAAGCTCAATATTAATTTCTACGGTACGTTTAGATGAAATAGTAAAGTGTACGAGTAGCAAGGAGTCCCTTTTGCAGAGGGAGGTAAACACACTGCTGAGCTGGAGAAAAGGAGCACTTACCTTTTATTATACAGAATCCAGCTATTGAAATTTAAAGCTAGATTTCTGGATGCATTTTGAAAACTAAATCATAGGGATCTGTTACATCCTAGCGAGACAGACTGTGTGCCTCACCCCATCAATGAAGTAGTGTCAGCCTGCAAATGCGTGACCTAGTTCACTCAGCTTTCAACCAATGTGCCTAGTTTTATGAAATATATATGAAACACATCTTTTTTTTAAACTAAAAATACGTGTCATTTTAGCTCAGCTGAAAAAGCAACGTTAAACATTCATTCCTGCATACAGTGTGAATCAAATACTGTACACATACAGCTTCCAAAACGCCATAAAAACACGTGTGTGGGGCTGCAGCCAAGGGACTCCAATACCCTGCATCCCACAGCACCAGCTAACAGTGGAGGGCTTATTTTAAACTATTTTTTTGTGTTTCAGCTGCTGTGTACTTACCACGTTCTCTCTTTCCTCAGCTCAGCTAGCTTGTGCAAACGTTGAAGGGCTTTCTCCTGTTTTCTTTCATCTTTTCGTGACTTAGATGCTACATTTCGTGCAAACTCCCTGTGTTTCAGTTCCTTCAGCCTCTGCAAGAAACAGTCACATAATGCATGTAAAAACCACAGGGATGAGAAACATTTACACTGACAGTTACTCGCTGGTAAGCGCTCACGGCACGAATTATTTTTGAACCTAGGCAAAGTGACCCATTCAATAAATTTAAGCATTTCAAGGGAGTAACCAGAATACACAGAGATGCTAGAGACAGGTTAGCCAGGTTAGAAATAACCTAAAAAAGTGTTACTGTGGCTTTTGTGATGACATGGACCAGCCTCAGTGGGATGTGGCAATGCTCATCCAGAATTTTGCTCGTGACTTTTCCCTAAAACCTTCCTCACAGCTGAATTGCTTTTTGAGATATCAATAAAAAATAAGACTGCATCGGGAACTTTTTCTGCAAAACTGCTCTGTAGCCTGTTGATCCCCCAGATTATATTAAATCTTGAATTTTTCTGCCCGAAGTGATGGCATCACATTTGTCACCACTGCGCTGCAGGAGGTCCCTGTCAGCCCTTTTTTCCAGCCTACCAAGGTCCCTCTGGACCTGCCCTGCCATGTTATCAGCAAGCTAACATCTTGCAAAGCTCCTGAGAGTGTGCTGTCCTGCCACCTGGGTCATTATTAAAGATGTTAAAGGGTCCTGTCCCAGCAGGGATCCCCAAGGGATGTAATGGTCAGAGAAATCTTGTAATTTGAAACGGGAAGACTGTCCCTTTGAAGAAGCTTCTGTTTCCTGCTCCTGCCGGTGTCTGACACAGCAGTTAAGCAGATACCGAGGTTCAATCCAGTATCTTGCTTGATTTCATTTCCAGCCTTTTTCTTTGGAGGGAAATGAAAGTGCACAGCTCTGATGTTCCACATGAAAAGGAAATATCATTTTCTTTATATCACAGAGAGACAATACACAGAGACCTCCCTAATTCTTGCTGTCATGTTTGGTCCAGTAGGTCTCAAACCCCATCAGTGCTCAGTGTGTCCCAATTATGGCTCACAGTCAGATGACATCACCTTATGAGACTGAAATCTTGTGATTCTGGGAAGAATCCAGTAACCTGCCCATGTTTTAGTGTTCAAGTGGTGAAGTCTGGCCATGGACAGGGGCCACACTGATTTGTAAAAGCAGTAGCTCCAAACTGTTTGAGGGGAAACAAGAGCTTTTCTTATTGCTGGCGGCACACCACAAATACACACAGACTAGAGCTTGCACAACTCTACCAGCACTGTTCTCCTGCTCCTTCTCAATCTTTTTATTTCACCCCTTTTGTGAATTCTTATTTTCCCTACTCACAGAAAAATACCCCTCACATGCCATCATTCACTTCTTCACTGAGAGGAGGGTCAGTCACTGGAACAGAGCTCTCTGCAAAGTGGTCACAGCAGCAAGCCTGGCAACAGCTGATGGAGCATCTGGGTGATGCTCCAGGTAACATGGTTTAGTTTTAGGTAGTTCTGCAAGGGGCAGGGAGCTGGACTCGATCATCCTTGTGGGTCCCATCCAACTTGAGGTACTCTGTGATTCGTTTACACACTGAATTCATCTTTGCCATTTTGGGTGATGCTAACACAACCTTGGCAGTCCATTTAATGGCAAGAAATAAATATGGAGAAAGGTGCTGAGAAAGAAAACTTGAAGCAAAAATGAATAATACTCTCTATTTTCAATTTTTGCATTATTTTCCAAATAACTGGATACCCTTGATAGGGAGCAATAATCTGAAATGTAATCACTTCTTCCTCCACTTGTATTTTCTAGATGGAGTTATAGAAATTTGCTTTATTCTGCCAGCACATTTTAAGGCTATAAATACACTCAAAACTAGATGTATGATAACTTTCTTTCTCAGAAAAAGAATACTTGAAATGTGAAGTGCCTTTGTAGAACACTTCTTACCGCTGTGCACTCCTATTTTCCTGAAGATAGCATGATACTGACCCTGCTTCCCACTAGCCACTTATGAAACCCGAAGTACTTCATTTCACAGGCAACTTCTGAGTACTCAGAACATGAGAGAAGGGATGAAGTTTGCTCCTTCCCCTCCCCACCTCCAGCCCTTGGCACTTAAAGAGAGGATTTCATTGCATTTTGTGAAGCTCAATAATTTTTCAGGGTTTTTTCCCCCTCCAATGCCTAAGGAAAGATGTGGGTGATAAAGCAAGAGAAGAAAAGGAAGTTAATAGAGTGCCTTCTCAGAAGGTTAAAAAGGAGCAGCTGAGGTGTATACAAATCCATAATCACCTCCCAGCAGCAGTACTTTTCTATAATTACTGGGACGATTATAAGGAGTGATTTGATTCTGACCAGATTCTGACCCCATTTTAGTCCTCCTGCTGAAAGTCAGCAGGACTCCACACCCTCAGGAATGCCGAAGTTAACACAGCTCCATGTTTCAGGGTGTGAATAGGGTCTTGCTCACAGGGAATAGGGATGATGTTGGTAAAGGTATTTTACGTGATCTTGGAGGCAGAGGAGATGCATTTCTTGCCTGTCACTGCTAAGCAAGCATCATTTCACTGGTCTGAGCCTCTAGTCACCCGGACAAGTCGTTATCTGCTTAGCACACACCAGATCTGCTAGGGAGGAACCAACCATTCACAGTTTTTAGGTAATTAAATTGTTCTCCTTGGGTGGCTATAAGTAGGTGTCAATGTTAAGACAGAGGAGTCTGGCAGGAGTTTTGTGTGCACAGCCCTCATGTCAGACTGCCTGCTCGCCCGTCTGTCAGACCTCCTGTCAGATACACTAACCCTCCTCTGTATGGAAAACTGGCCCTTTGCACATAAACTACTTAATAATTTGCTTTGTGTTTTGTTTCTTTTTCCTTACAACTGGTATCTCAATCTTTTTCATGGAGAGCTTTAACGATATGCAAGGATTATACCTTGGTTATTCCCAAGGACTTTATTCTGCAAGTGGAATTTTCTTAGTTCTAAACCACAAAACATGCACCTGGCGAAAGCTGGTTTGAGGCTATTTCCTACAAATAAAAGGTCACCTACATGAGCAAGTGCCTCCTCCTTTTTTTTTTTTTTTTAATACTGTAGTTATTTTCCATTTGTTTTTATTTAATGTATCCCCACCTGCATTCCCTTACTGCACTTGGTCATGCTAGGGATTGCTGGCAGTGCATTTATGCTGCCCTTATTTGCAATTTGTTGCTTTCACTTGAATTATGCAAACGAAAATAAGATACTACCCGATTATATGTAGAACACCATTAGTCCGTGCATTCCGAGCTTCAGAAGGACCGCCCAAAAGTTGTTCAAAGTAAATAGCTGCAATAAAAACGAAGTGTAACTTATTCCTACAAGATGTCTTCTTCTTAACGTATTTCTGCCTTTCCCTGTGGCAGAGCTATTCTCTAATGCTAACTTCAATACCTAGTTTAATGCCTGTTATGTTTGTTTTTTTTCCACGGATCAGTAAGCAAATAATTAGCAGGCAGACATATAGCATTGGATTCCCCCCGTTATTTCGCTCTGCTTACAAACCAGCTCAAAACATGTGAGACCCAGCAAGCAGAGTTCAACAAACAGTTCACCATGAATAATTAAACGACATTTCTCCAAGAGACCTACATGCCTTCATCATTATCCTGATACACTGTGTTTGCCACCTTGGAGGTGCAGAGCGCAGGCCACCGTCGTTTGGCAAATGACTTTGCCCAGCTCGCAGCAACGGGAAGCCTGACCCCGATTCTCCAGCCTTGCAAAGTGATCCTGCAACTGGGCTGCTTCCACTGGGGCAGAAGCTGGATTATTTTATGTAGTGGTTTTGATTCTAGGCCTTCCCTGGTAACCAGGTTGTAACCAAAGAAGTGGCCATGTTCCCAGTATTCCATACGATTTTTACGTAAACCAGGGTATAAATAAGAAGGGGGAGAAGCCTCTCCTCCTCTTCTCTTCTGGTGGATCTGAGGGCAGGTTCTCTGCTGTTGGTTCTACTCATGTGGAAGGGTGAGGCCTGGTGAGGCCTTGGGAGGCGGAGAGTGCTGGAAGTCGTTTAGCACGATTCTACTATCTCTAGGAGGGTAGTAAGATTTTTTTTTACTAGTTCTTTATTGGTTGCTTGCATGTTTTGATTGTGCATATCTGTTTTGGGTTTTCCCTTTCCCTTTTCCCTTCTTGGGTGGGTGTTCGGGGTCCCTTTTTCTATGTACATAGCATTCTAACTGTACATAGGTTATATATATATATATGTATATATGTATATGCATATATATATGTATTTATGCAGCTTTGGTTTGGTCATTTCAGTGTTTTAAGTAGCTTTTCCCTTCTCCCTTTCCCTTGTGTCCATAGGGTGGGGGCAGAGACCGCAAACTGTATGTTTGAGCGTTCGGTGGGAAAGCCGGATTCAAACCATCACGTTTTAACCAGTCTAACTGTAACACCAGGCCTGAGGCAGAAATATTCCACCTACTTTTAAAAGACTCAGCCACTGCACACCCAGTACATCGTGCTGAGCTGAGGTTTGGCAGTCCAGGTGAAAAGGAAGACTTTACAGGCTCCTGTGCGTGGATGAAACTATACATGAGACGGCCACATGAGGTGCAAACTCAGGTGTGGCTGCATTTCACCCAGAGGTATAATGCTGTGGCATTCCCAGACTTGTTGTGGAAGATAACCATCAGAAAAATCAGAGGAATCCCAAGTGGATTCCAAGAGGACCCCATTTTTGGTCACTTCACCTTTGTCTTCATTTCCCCATTTCCCACATTAGACAGTTCATTTCAGCACGGTGCTTTTCAAAAGGTTTCCTAATTCTCTCTTGTATTTTATAATACAGGAACCACAAGCCCAGATCCTGCTGCCAGAGCCAGGTGCCTGAAAAACCTCCCTGGATCAAAGCCTCTCAAAAACAAAGATACATTATGGCATTAAATGCACTTCTTACATCACCATTACAAGCCTTTTGCCACCTTGCAAAGTGGCTGTTGGCTTTGGGATTTTTTTATAACTCAAGATTTAAGCACTGGTAACAATAGCACTTAAAACTAATGGGCTTTCAAAACACAGAGAAGACATTAATTAATAAATATACCCAGGACAGCAAAAGCACATTAAGGCTGAATAGTGAAACACAGTGTGCCTAAATCCTATGAATACTATGGGGGGGGGGGAATCCCAACCTCAAATAATTTTATATCTTTGAATGTATAATTTAATGTTTTCACAATGGACTCTGAAGAAAACCAGTAAAATTTCTAACAAAGTTTGTGAAAACGAAGGGGAATTCATAACAAGGACCAGGATTGATACAGGCTGGATACAGACTCTCTCTGTAGCCTTAATATCTCACATAAAAACCAGCCACCCCCCATCACAATGGCATCGTCTAAGGACTGCTTATTCAGAGAGGCTCTCACACACTACCCTTGCAAAGCTTATCTAGGAACAACTTTAATAGGGTCAAGAACCAATGGGAACAGTTTTATAATAGCAGGAGTCAGAAAGATGCCTATCAGGGGATTTCAGGGCAGTGCAGTTCAGATATTATTATGCTAATTCACTTTTGACCTTAGATTAACGATTAAATTACGCAGACTTTTACAATGCTGAAAATACAGAGACCATAAATTCATTTTCTGATCAATGGAAGTATAAAATTACAGAATTTAACAGCCATGACATCAAATTTTCCTGCTTTATTGTCTTTTCATTTCATCAGGAAAAATGACTGTATTCCCAGTAGTCACTAAATCATTAATTCATGCGACTGTTAGCTTTTGAAGATAACTCATCAAAATAAAACTTCCTTCTCTTGCTACCTAACTAGGAGATACTCAAAGCTGCTGTGTTTGGTGACCAACCTGCCAGAGCAGAGTAAGGCACAAACCTGCTTCTGCCTCACCTGCCCTGCCAGACAGGCTGGGACCATGAAGACATGGGATATTCACTCCCAATTCCAATTGCTTTCTGTAACTCCATTTTCACCCTGAAAGGAGCTGGAAGTCCACCACAGCCCTTTCCTGCCCTTCAAAAATTTGCTAATTAACTAAACATGGGCAACATGGGTTGGTACTTCAGCGCTGTCATGGAAGTGACACAAACTTTGGATTTATTTAAAACAAATATTCCTTCCCTCTAAATCTGTATATGACATAAAACATGTTGTTTAATAAAGCAATTTTGTGCTTGTACTTTTTTTTAAATCTGTATTATATGTAATGAGTATTTCTTAGCTGCCAGTGATTATTCCAGAAGCTGTGCCTATTCCCCTGTCTCTGAATACTGCATGACTGCTGTAGATATACTCCCTGCTAACTGAGATGGTTTATTGCTCCTTTATGTGAATTATGGTATGACAAACACAGCGACAACACACTCATTAGATAAGCACTTGTCACACCAAACCAGATTAGCATCTCTCACAAGAAGCTTAATCAATTATAAATAATAACTGAACAGATCACATAGCTCCTGTAACACCTGTAAATGCTCAAATGGGGACTGAAACATGCCATTTAAAGCAGAAAAAACTGCTTACCAAGATGTAAAATGTTCCTTCTGCCTTTGGTGGTTTGTTGGGCATATATATATTTTACTGTTCTGCAGCTGGAGACCCTCCACTTCACACAGGGCAGCATCTCTTCACTTGTGCTCTGGTCTGCAGTTCTACCTACTTTTCATGACAGCATCTTTCATATTATTAAAAATAAAAAATAATTCTCCCCTTGTAAAGATTATAGAAAAAATTAAAGCTTCAAGGAAAAGGTATTGTAATAACAGGAGAACTTACCCTATTAGTGCTACAGGCCTTCCCTAGCAGAAGTTACTCCAGACAAGTTATTTCCACAGGAAGGAGAAATGTTAACATTGCTCAACGAAATTTGCAATACAAGCATCCAAATAAGTAGGCTAAGGAAGAAATTGATAGACTTCTTTGGTTTTTTTTTATGCTGCCACTGCAGAATTAATTGCTATAATATGTTCCTGGAAGAGAAGAGTCACAGGGGGGTAATTTTAACAGCAGCCTACTGCCTCTTGATGGGGAGTTGTCAGGGAAAGCCTCCTGCCGGGGTGATACAGCACCACAACACGTCACCAAGAGAGGGCTGGGGAATCTCCAGCCCTGCAGAAATTTAAGAACTGAGTAAGAAAAAAACCATTTTACTTGGTGAGTGAGAAGCCAGTGACTCCTTCCAACCGCTGTTTTAAGATTTCTGTCTCTTGCAGCGAGTTACCTCCTCACTTATCAGCGTACGGACCACACTGGCCACTCACTTGATTTGTGAGAGGCCTTTAATAAACAGCATGGATCTACTGCTGGCTCATCAATAACTTTCAGTTTGTTGCAAGTTATGAGCTATTTCTAACTACCTCTGCCTGTAGCTGCACTTTAAGCTGCAGATTTTAAACCTTTCCTTAAATACCAAGAGCTCCACAAAATAGCAACAGAACCACATTGTATGTGATGAGATATTAAGCCCTCCAGATGACAAGGAACATGCGGGCTGTGAAT
Organism: Cephalopterus ornatus; assembly: GCA_013396775.1. Lineage (NCBI taxonomy): Eukaryota > Metazoa > Chordata > Aves > Passeriformes > Cotingidae > Cephalopterus > Cephalopterus ornatus. Next base: position 126,238 of record VZRE01003954.1, on the reverse strand, counting down.
AATCCTTTTCCTCTCCTATTTCTACCACGAATTGCAGCCATACCCTCCTGATGGTCTTTTAATAACACACAGATATCTGCAGGATTTTAAAATAGCAGGTCTTAGGAGCCCAGAAAACTGCTGAATAGGCAGATTCAGTAGAAGTGAAAGTGCTCTTTTTCTAGCACTGTCATGAGCGTCGTCCCAGACTGGGAAGAAAGTGGGGATTAATTAAGAGGAAAGGAAGGTTGGGATTGCTTTGCTTGCCCATCATGGGCCAAAAGGGAGGCAGATGATGAGAAGATGAGATTCTTCATGGTTTGGAAGATTTTTTTATTAACTTTAAATGAATTGTTAGGATGCAAATCTTCACAAACAACTGCAACTTGCTCATGAGCACACTTGAACAATACTCAGTAGTACAGTTTGTTGTGCAGTCTGCAAAAAAGAGCTGTTGAGTCAGCGTTTACATTTAGAATCCACCAATATATATAAAATATTTGTATGGTGTTACGCAACTGAAAATTCACATTGGTATTTTCTTATTTGGTAATAGAAAAGCTGAAATTATTTTTCATGACACACAATTAGTTTTTGAGACTAAATACTTGTATATGAAGCACCTTGTAAAGTGTCCTGGGTTCAGTTAGGTTTTCCTATAGAAGTTTATGGCGGGGGGGGAATAAATTCAACTTGAGCTTAAAATGAAAACCAAAACCTAATAAAAACGTTGTTTTCAAAATCATGAGGACAATCAGAACCTTAAATATTTTGCTCACTTGCACCTGTAAGATACATAAAAGCTAGTTTCCTTTGGTGAATATCTTATTAACTACTCTTGGGTATGTGACTGCAAAGGATTCACGCTGGAGCAACAGAAGGAAGAACAAGTTTCTTAGCTTTCTATTCCTTTTAACACTTTTCTTTCAGGAGTTATCTGCCAGGAACAAACACATACTTCATTATGTGGTGATTAATGCTCTTCTCACACTTCACTTGACACCACCCTGGTGCCCGTGCATTTGTGCCCCTCTCCAGTATCCCCTGCTGCAGGATTCAGATAGCACTAGGCTGACAGATGAACAAGGCTCCAGGACTTTGACAAATAACAGGTTGTGGAGCATAAATTAAGACTTTTGTTGCTTTTAGGGTAACTGTTTTCTAAAGCTGACTAAACGTCACAATGGCAGTGTTGCCATTGTGCAAAAACATTGTTTTAAGCCTGCAGAATTGCTGAGTGCTGCACACTGAATATTTCACTGTGATAGCTGCTGGCCATGTGTGTAACAGCCTGATCTTATTGCAAGCTGTAGGGTATTTTTTGTTAGCTTCAGCAAAAATCAGCTGAATACTCCATAAATATTAAGGACAAGACCAAAGGAAACAACACAGAAATACAGAATTAGCATCTCACCTATTAAATTAACTTTACCAGATAATGAAAGGAACGTGAAGCTGACACAAGCTTCTAAATCTGGAAAGTAGTTACATATGCTAGTCTCTGCTGTAAAGGAATTTCTTTTAATAATTCTAGGCCTAATTCTCCTTTTCTTAAAGTCAACTGGGGAAACTCTTGGTGAGCTCAGGGAGAGATGAAGTTTCAAATTCACCATGAAAATTTTCAGCAACACCTAAGGAAGCTCCTTCAGTCACAAAGATTAAAGGCAAGATTGGTATACACTGCTTCTTCAAGGATCACTTTGCCTTTACACCCACTCCTTCACCATTTAGGATTATGATTTAAAAAACCCAAACCCACATGCGATGTTTTAAATCCTGTCAAGAAATGGTTATTCCCAGCACAGTTAGAGAAAAGGGCTTAACTCCACCCCTCTGGAAAGACCCAAAGTGGCTGGAAGTGTGGGGCTGCCCTCAGCTGCCACAGCTCCTCTTCACTGCTCTGGAGGAGCACAGATTGTTTCAGGCATCACGTGCCATTCCCTGGTCCCACAGCATTGTCCACCGCTATTCCCTTCACTCCAGCAGCAAAGTCTGCGCCTCCAGAATAATCTTCCTGAGCATCACATATACAATATTGACAAGCTTGACTGTTCTGCCGCAACCGAAACATTGATTTTGGCACTGCCCTCCTGATATTTTCAGGTGACCACCAGTCACTGAATGAGAAATGTTGATTTGTGCTTAATTTTCTGGCCAGTTACAAGTTCCCATACATAAATAATGAGAGCTCCACAACATCTGATCTCAAGTCCATCCAGAAAGCTCTAAGCTAATGGAAAAATTCCTGTCTGTGTAACATTCATATTCCATAAACCATTTCTCAAGAGCAACCACTTCCTCACCAAAAACTCTTAACAGAAAGGTCACCTCTACAACTTTTTTGGAGAGGAAAAATTGATTTCCCTTTAGAACGGCTTTCCAGCGGGAGATGATTAGGCCACAAAATGGGTAGTACACACAAGCATTGGATGGCTCAGATGTTAAAGCTGGGTTTTTTGCTCATTTTGGAGACTGTTTTGCTGTTTTCTACATGAATAATGTACTAGGCACCTCTGAGTTCTTTGAGACTCCATCCAACAACTCTTCCCTCCGGTGGCCCCCAACACCTACCAGTGTGCACTGTCATTTACCAGCTTTTCACCGTGGTCAAGATGATTCCCTGGGTCTCCAGCACTGAAGCTCTCTGTAGCATCCTGCTGCTATTCTGATTCTTCCTCCTTCCTTACTGAAGGAGGATGCAATACCCTTTCTACAGGCAAATTAAAAATTGCAAGCAGACATTGTTAGTCTATATTTTTTGGTTTCAGGCTCTCTGGGCACTGACATTTTTGGAAAGACTGCCATGGAGACTGAAATGAACCCACCAAATCTTTCTAATCTCTACAATGTGCACAATGACTTCGAACGAGGAACTAATATTTACAGTCAGGTCCTTTAAAGGTTATTCCCCATAACCCTTGAAGGATACACTAACGGCTATGACTGGCTAAAGGAGATACATGAATTTCTCCAAAGCACGCTCTTTATTTTAGTTCTTTATGTCGGAGTTAAATCAAACTCTGTTTCTCATACCAGTTTTATATTGGATCACTGAGCCGTTCAAAGCCTCTGCTCACAAATTGCTTCTCATCAGCAGGATCTGGTCCTTGCCAGTGATTATCCCAGGACCATGACAAGCTGCTTCAAAGAGCATAAATTTGACCAATGAAAACTGAGACAAGAATGAGCCTTTGCACATTTTGACGCGTATCTCAGAGCTGCAGCTAACTGGCACAGACAAAATCTTTGCTATCCTTAAGCCAGCCTTTACTGCTACACACACAGACTCTGTGGAGAAAAAAATTTATGGCAAATTTGACTACAATATCATGAACCACTGAAGAAAAAGCAAATAAATATACATATTTGTGCTAGTAAACACATAAAAATGTCCCCAAGTAGACCTCAGAGTGAGGAAAAAGACATTATTGACATTAACTGCACCTTCTGCCTGGCAAAAAGGTGGAGGAAACCACTGGTATCAACATCATACTCCTCCACGTGAAGAACTCATGGTGCTGACAACTTGTAATGAAACTTCTTTCTTCTTGTAATGAAACTCCCTTTTCTTCTTCAGGAGGATTGTAACACCAGAAAATAATCAGACACCAGAAAGCTTATGATATCTGTATTGTTATCAGGAATGAGCTCTTATAATTAGATAATCCGGACTGTAAGTGCCATTAGGCCATTATAATTGGCCTATTAATAATTCTTTCAGTGGGCTGTTAGGACTTTAGTTCAAGCTAAACCGACATCAAATCCTTGGCTTTGCACTTTGGGTGTGTTTATTCCCCCCACATCACTGCAGAAGGTGCTTGGCCAGGTAATCTGGTATCAAGGACTAGCTGAACACACACCAGAACTGATGATGGGTCCAGCTTTCTGTTTTAATATAACCCAGAAGCAATTTATGGCACCGCTGCTTTACCTCAGTCAGACATGAACCTATCAGGAGATAATTTGCCCTTGATTAAGAACCACCAGGAAATTAAGAAAAACAGTAATTAACTAATAAGGTAAAGCTCATTATGGAAACAGAAATGTACCCAAATTTCAGTCCGCATACTTAAAGGCAGAAAGCAGTTCCTAAGGAACGCTGACATTATGCTGTTTTACCTTTTCTTTCTGATCATAACAGCAAGGATAGGAGTACATCCACTCTCATGATAGAGGTTTGATAGCAGTGAGCATTGCACAAGACAGCCCAGAGCACTACCTACAGCACTGAACTCTGAAACCTGGACTGCTATAAGCTCAAGCTTTGATGAAAAGAAGAAAAAGCAGCCCGTAAAAAGCTATCTATCTGGCACATAAATAACAGGGGCAATTAAGTAGGTGGACCTTCTGTGTATCTCAGCAGAAGACTGATTTAAAATGTCTCCGCTCCATGTGAAGGCATTTTTGGATAAAACATTGCCACAGAAAATGGAAAACAAGAGCAGAAGCTTTATCATCTCAAGGTCAAGGTAACTGTATGTTTGCAAAAGTTTAAGAAGTGCTTTACTCTCTTCACAGCAAACTCCAAGAAACAAACAAAAGTACTCAGCAACTAAGAACGAGTGGTGAGAGCTGTGAAAGCCTTGCCCGCTCTTCTTACAAAGACCAGGAAAAAAGCCCAAAGAATCTTATTCTCAGAATACCCAGCCCTGCAAACAAACCCCTTACCTCAAGCACCACACAAGCACTGCTATAGCTCTCCACAACTAACAAGTATTTGCAGACCAGATTCTCTACTTCTGCACAGGATTTACACTATTGAAGAGAAGCAGGTATCTTTGTTGGTGTTGAATTTGGCAGGAGAACTCTGTGAGTGATCAGTCTTTTCTCTGGTTCTGATTCATCAAAGTAGTTGGGTTTTTATTTCTGTCTGAACAAATCTTTTCCTTCCTGCAAAATCTTGTGGGCACTTTTAATGAAAAAAATGAAAACCAGAGGAAAACCTTTTCCACAAATTTGGGTTCAAAGTTCTTTACATACTTCTTTTCCTATGGATAGCTATAAAAATACAGAGGCAAATGATGGCACTTCCTCCTATCCTACCAAAAATTTGGCTGTTTTCTCCACAAGTTATCTCCCATGGAAACACAGATGTTTCAGATACCTGCTCTCAGTCTTCACAACATCCCTTAAAGTAGGCTGGTCTGACTTAAGGTTCACACATTCCTGCTGCAGGATTTCTTACTAGTACTGCTGCAGTGCCCTCGGGGCTGGGATTGGAAAAAAACCCAACCTCATAAGACACTTGTTTTTCCCTGCAACATCCTCACCCATTTTCTGCAAAATTGTCACAGGTGATGCTTCGAAGAACACCACTTTAGAAGGTTAGAAGAACACCATTTTACACAAGTGACACTTTTCTCTCTCCATACATTTTGGATTTATTGTTGGAATTCTCTCTCTTAATGGCATCAAAGTGACTCATCCTTTATGAAAGTCATCAAACTGTCATCCCCCAAAACCATTTTGTGTCTGCTTGTGCAGGATGCAACTGCGTAGTCACAGGAAGACTCAGAAAGGCTTAGAAAATTTGGCAAGCTCCAAAGCTTAAGAGAGTTTCTGAACAAAACTTGGAGTCTTACCTCTAACACAAATATATACACATTAAAATGTCTTCCAGTTACAGATAGGCTTCAAACAAAGACAATCAGGAGACCCATACACCATTTCTGGCTCTGACTCACACTTTTTGTATGGCCCCAGTTGCAAAACAAAATAGCCTGAACTTCAAACTCGGCCTGTAAAATCGAGTCAGTGTGAAGCAGCTCCAAGAAAACATCACACAGGACCAATACTTGATCTGATTTCTGATTTGAGACTACTCAGAATGGGCTGAAATCCACATGAGCTGGTTCATGTTGTCCTGTCTGAACAGAGGTACGGAGATCAGCAAAGTCACAGACCGTTCCCAGCACAAGGCAGGAGAATACTTCAGTTTCATCACTCAAAATATTTCTTCAGATGGAGTATCAGACAAACATGGGACTTATTTTAGGACCATTTCCCATTTTGCCATTCAGCAAAGGCAGCATCAGAGCTTGGTTTGTGCAGCATAACCTGCACCTGGACTCAGTAGGGGCTTCCCAAATTTTGAGGAATCAGGTGAGCTGCTGGCAGACAACTAAAGCTCTTTCTTGATCCCACTGCCCAAATTAGCACAACTTGCATTAAAAGAAAAAACTTGCTAGAAGATCACTGAAGATGGAACTAAAGTAATACCTACTTAGTTTTAATAAGTCGGTTATAAGTTAAATACTGTTTTCTGTTCTCATCAAATCTTAATAATGTATAGCACTTCACCCCATAAACTGAATGCGGCTATGCCTTGAACCTTTATCTTACTCTCAGGTTTCAGCACTTCTTTTCTCTCTAAAATTTAAGAAGGGTAATAGGTAGTGGGTGAAAAATTCCTTTGTGAAGGAAAACCATCCTTTATACCCATACAAAATATAAGGACTGCCTAATTAATTTTTCAATCATTTAAAGTACATCTTTTATTAAAATATCAGTACTCTGTGGTGTTAAATCTTCAAGCTTTCATTCAGTCACTAAAGACGAAGGGTAAGAACAAAGTCCCAGAAAACCTAAATTTGGATGCTTGGCTTCCCACCAGAAATTCAACCCTGAGACGCCGCACACAAACAGCTGCACCTGACACAAGCACGAGGTTGGGTCTATCCATCAAACACATGCACATTCAAGCAATGCAAGACCCCAGTACCTCTTCACTGCCGAAACCAGATCTGGCACTTTCCCACAGGCAATAAAGGGTCTGCTCCAGTCACAGGCAGCAGTCTCACACCCTTCCAAGCAGATGCGTTAGCAGAGCTTTGACTTGCTTTCTTCTTCGAACAGATGTTGTGGAGCCAATCTCATGTGCCCACAAGGAGTACGCATCACTTTGATGCTGCGAGCTCTCGCTCGTGCCTGGGGCAGTATCACTAGCAATAAATCATTCTGTTTGAAACTTCTGCTGACCCTCAAGACACCAGCTGGCGCGTCCTGTACACAGCACATCTGCAATCCGCGCCCAGATTCCTGCTTGGTGCCAGGGACGGCGTCGCCTCTCCCACCCTGGAGGAATTCTCCAGCCAGTGACACGTTAGAGAAGAGTCTAACTCTATTCTCCAGCAGCAAATAGATGGCCAGTGGGGCATAAAATTTAGGAAAGACTCAGGAATGTTACTTCTAATGCCCACTCACATTTGAAGTGGGTGATCCCTCCCATCTTGTACAGTTCCTCAGCTGCTTCTGGTCTGTTGCAATGGTCCTATGAATTGGGTTTATGATGGAAAAATCTTTCAATTTTCTCACTCTTAATCCTACAGGCAATGGGAAAACCAGGGCTGACCATCATATTTTGCAAGAACTGGTCTTTCTAGTCTTAGTCTAGGCTCTCTGGGGAGACAGAGGTGGCAGATTGGTTTTCCAGGCTCAGTCCCACTGGACAGGAACATAAAAGTGAAACTCTGATTACTATCAACTTTCACAGTTTTGCCTCTCACTTTTGAAGATCCTGAACATAGTAAAACCATTAATTACACCATCTTAACAGGGGTTATTTTCCTCTAATCAAGGAGTCAAGGGCCTGAAGAGGAACAATTTATTGGCCTCTCCCAGTTACCATGTGTTCCCTACATTATTGTAACTCCGCCGTCTTCCAGGCCAGAGGGAGAAAAACTTGGATTCTAGAGCATATCAGAATAGTCATCAGAAAAAAAACCAACAAAAGCCTACACCACAACACATCAGGCTCTCACAAATCATATTCTGCTACTGCACTTTGAGCAAATGGAAGCAAAATCAACGCCTTTAACCTGAGTTCTCTTCCATGTGATCTGATTAGTGCCGTTCATCTGCTGACAAGGTAACCTCAATGCAGAAACCAGTGATTTCTGGTGGCTCAAGTACTCATGCACAGGGAGCAGTATTTTTCCTTACCCAAAAGCTATAATTCCGATAATCATCAATTCTACAGTGTTACAATGGCTTTCTCATTCTCTTCCGGGTGCTGGGGTTCAGGAGTACACCTGCACCACGTTGCTCAGCAGTGGAACACAACCTCTTTTGGCTTAGACTGGCAGATGTGTGACAGTGCACATCAACTACACCAAAGAGCGAGGATGGGAGGAGAAGAAGCCACTGAAGTCATTAACTGAAGCTGCAGTGGGGATTAATGTAAAAGAATCTAAATATCTGCCTGGATTTTGGCCAGTGCACAACTGCAGCTACTACCCTTGCTCCTAAGAAAGCAGCCTGGGAACTTCAATTATTGTGGTGGTCAAGGTCTTGGTTTTATATCTCTAAGGCAGCAACTCCAGCAACACAGTTATATTGCTCCAATGCCGACTCAAAGGAAAAACTGCCACCCGTTGAAGTACCATCATGTTCTGTAGCACATAAATGTTAATTAGAGGTCTTTTTTTAGAAATTATGAGATGCTTCAGTCCTGCACAGTGTGAGATTTGATGAGATGAGAGCACTGGGTGGTACAGCTAGTAAATCAGTTTACTGTACAATCTCATTTCTTTAATGAAGAGCAAACAACTGAGCCTTAGTAAAGCAGGAGTCCCAGGCGTACACTTGCTAACCAAAATGCTGGATTTAACTTTTTTTTTGCATTCCTCCCAAAACAGGGAGTGCTGACCTACTGCTAGTCATTAGAGAATGTTCTCCTGTCAGGGGGTCAAAGCTAAGCGTAAACTTTGATGTCAGAATTAAAAAACATAGAAGAGATGAGTGGCAAGGCCATTATGGGAGAATAACTAGTACAGTTTTCGGAAGGGAATAACTTTAAAAAGCTGACAAGAGCTGTCAAGGTGTCAGGCCTGGAGAAGAGCCAGCACAATTAACATACCCTAGGCTTCAATCTACCGGGAGGGGAAAAAGAAGGATTTATTTTGGGCAATTACAAATTAATAAATAGAAGTGTCAGTTCCTCTGTAAAGCACCCATTAAAGCATACTAAAGGTCAAAACCTCTTAAAGTTTCTGTCATGGTAGGCAACACACCAACATTATTTTGTATTTCAAGCAATTTTACTGTCAATGACAGCAGTTGCAAATGTACAAGAAAATATTTCCCTTAGCTTTATACCAGGCAGTTTACCCCACAGAAATCATCTGCGCTCCCAGAAGCGACTAATATTTTAGACTTCTGTTAAGACTTAGGCTCTGTGGGGTTTATTTATTTATCTATTTATTTATTTTCAGAACCGCACACAAATGAAGGAGAGCGTGAATTGAAGCACTCAGGAGGACACACCACACCACTTCCTTACGTCCTCCAGCCACACACAATCCCTGCCCATGGAGTGACAGGCACCTACTCAGGGCAGCTGTTGCTGTGGAGCCGAACAGCCACTTCCCGAGGGCAGACCAGCTCTCCCCTCCATAAACATTAGGATAGGCAGGGACAGCTCCCTCCCTGACCTCACTGGCTGCCCTTGTTTCCCTCACTCTGACTCCCCATCAAATTCAGACCTTGCACAGCAAGCAGAACCATTAACTTGCTTGTGTGAGGCTCACACCAAGCTCGGAAATTGCTTCTGCTCTCCTTTACTCCCACTTGAAAAAAGTAAAAAAATCAGAACAAGAACCGGGTTTGCTTGACCTGCAGAATACCCGCCCTCTGCAGTGGACCACGGAAAGATAGCTACACTCCTTGAACCCTGTTATTCTCAGTTGCCTTCTCAACCGAAATTGCAGATCAAATATCTCCACATCAGGCAGCACCTTGATACATTTGCAAAGGAGCCCATCCTCTCCGTGCATACCCATACAGGAAGGCACAGAAGCCCCTTTGCAGTGGTGGGTGCCCAAAATATGGTGAGCAGCCCGTGAAGCTGTACTCAAACAGTAACGTGAACTTGGAGTTTTACACTTTTCTTACGCTGACTCAATAAGAAGCTTCCAAAGCCAGCACTTTACGAACACACAATCTTTTCTTCTCACTACTGCTTAAGGAAAATGATACGATACTATTTTTGTCTTGTTGATCTTCCTGTTAAAGGAGGCAGAGAGATGAGTCATTAGCTACTCCAGTTTCCCTTTGTTCACAGCCAGGCAGGTGTGCAGAGCCAAAGCAAAATACCCAAACAGCACTTGAAAAGAAAATCCGCCACCCGCAGAGTCATTTGCAAAAGACTAGCTATCATTATCTACCATCATTTAAGTAAAGTAACCCCCCACCTCATCAGCAGAACTGAGGTTATACAACACCTACCATTTCAAGGTTGCCCAGCTCCCATCATTGCAAATCCTGTTCCTCAGCTGTAATGAGAGTTTGCTTGGACAGTCACTCCTCCTCACTCTGATCTTTTATTTTATTTTATTTTTTTGAGTTTAGGAAAAGAAGAAAAAGGATCCTAAAATAGGCTTGGTTATAGCATAGCCTTGCAGCGATTTTGGCCTGGGGTGTATGGACATCTGCTTCTGGCTTGACCTACTTCTAAGCATCTGAACACGAAAATCTCCTTGTAAATATTCCCCGTAGAGTACTTTTTTTAGCTGTTAATCCCCAGGCGATTTCACCTGTCCTTCAGAAAACTTCTTTGCTCTTTCCGAGCTGAACTCAGGTCTATTGGGTCTGGCCACTTGAAGATGCTTGGCAGTGTTGGCCCATGAAGGAGTAACTCTGACTAGAGCTCCAACTGTGCCAAGCAAATACCAAGTGTTCCATGACAAGGTTACAGCCTCTGTAGGCAAAGCGGACGTCAGACAGGTTAGGACTCATATAACACTCACAGGTAGACTATAATTATTTATCTTAGATGATATTTTTAATATATTTCTCATTATATGATCCATAACTTTTAACCGACGTTATACAGTAGGCTGATGCCAGGAAAAGTGTACTAATTGGGTTATCCCTTAGAATGCAAATCATGTAACCATGGGTAGAAATGAGGGAAGAAAATGAAGCAAACCACATCAGCAGCAAGCGTTGCTGTACTCGCATCCAAACAAAGCAAAAACGAAGGGTTCATTAAGCGAGAAATGAGTCTTGAGATGGCTCAGAAGAAAAGTCTCCTGCTGGGGCAGAGAAGTGGGACTGTTAAAGAGAGATGAGAGAGGAGGAGAGGTGGCAGCAGCCTCTGTCTCACAAAACTGAGGAAAGAACCATTCCTGTTAAAGCTTAATGCTTGCTTAGCAAAAGAGAATGAAAACAACTAAGGGTGAGTTTGATAAGCATCATTTTAATGCTTCATTTGCTTATTTTATTTGTCTAATTTGTCCTGTTTGTGAGTTCCTTTTCAAACCAATAGAGCTGTGGCAGGAATGTCTCATACCACACCTTTTGTCCACGAGACAAATACTAGTGATAACATTAAGTATCCTTGAATGAGTGCCCTGCTCTTGCAACGCTTAATGTAACCTGTGTGCCTCTGTAGCAGCTTCTCTGACAGCCACGAGGCACAACAATAACAGTAAGGGAGGAAGAAGAGAGTTAAGGAGACCTGATCCTTGAAGGAGTCTCCAATAATGATCCCTAACCTCTGGTACTGTCAGAACCCTTCCCTTCCTTGCTACTGCTGGGAGTCTCTTGCTTTGTTCCTAGCTCTCACTCCAAGCAGTTTGTAAGCAGATATGTCTCTCTGTAGTTATAAATCATGTAAGACAATGAGATCCTGGACCAGATGTGCCATACAGATGCCAGCACAAGCAAGCACTTAACAGCTATTAAAAAAATACAAAAAAAAAAAGAAGGTACTTTAAAACAATTTTTTAAAAATCAGCATTAAAAAAGGGTGTTTTTTTTCTTAATTTTGTTTGATGCTAGAAAAGGGAAGGTGGGGGTCTAGATGCAGGGCTTACTTTTGTCTTCTCTTGTTATCATTATGTATCCCAAGACTGCACACCAAGACAACAGCAGTAAGTCCTATCAGTGATGCCAGGCATTAGTCACGTTAATCATGAATGAACTTGAATTAATATGATTTCTAATTTACATTACAGCATACCACAAGTCTCTCGCTGGGTCTAATTTAAGAAAAGATACAACATGCTGTTGGGATAGACAATTCAAGTGCTTGTATTTATATCATCTTCTACAGATTGTCTTAAAAAAATAAAAAGCAAACATTCAGTCAAAAAACATCAACACTTTCAATTGTGTGATGCTGAACCACCACTCTTCTGCCACACATGGAGACTTTGGAAGAAACTAGAAGGTCCTTTACAGAATCGTTCAGGTTTGCCACAAGGAGGTCATGAACAAGCATGGTGAAAGCACAGGGAGAAACTCGGAGGCATGACTGGAATAACAGTGTTTGGTATCCTTTAGATGCAGGAAGAGGCTCAGCAGATCCAAGATATGAACAGGACTGAGGGCAGGGGCACATTTCTAGCTTTCCTTTTCACTGATTCTTGAAATGTTCTCAAACGAGGGCTACTGCCTGTCTGCCAACAGAGGTCAAACAGACCCCTTCCTGCTTGCCTCATCTGTCCTTTCAAATGCTCACAAATGCTTATGTAAGCAAATGCTCATGTCTTTCTTATTACATTCCTTTGCATTGTTAGGGTGGGGAAAGCTTAAATTTGGGAGCCACTCATACCCTTTACTGCACAGCTGTAGATGTAGCACTAGTTAAAAAACCAAACTGAAACAAGAGCCAAACAGCAGAGGCTCTGCAGCCAACCCTGCACTGACTGCATGTGGAAAAGGAGAAGAAAATCCCCAGTTCACATTTTTGCCTCCACTGAACACTCCTGGAGTGGAACTGGAAGATGTTTCTGGGTAAGCTGCAATTGAAGTATCCAGAACGAGAGTAATTATTGCTTCTGCCTAAAGAAACCGCAATATTAGTGTCTGCCCAAGGCATGCAGCCTTTCCTGCTATGGCCTGTGAGGAGTTCACCTCTGGCTCCAGAGAGGTCCCAGCATCCTGTTGCCCTCAGAGCGGGTCACCTCTTGTGGGAAACCCACTCTCACTTCCACGAAGTTTGTTTGTCTTGTCACATCTCCTCACAAAAGGCAGTGCTGATTGCAATGCTACGTTTCATCAACAGGTCAGAGCTACCACTAAAAAAAGAACAAGCTTTTTTTTCTGAGTTGAATGGAGCATTGATTTTGCAATAATTACCCTAAGACTTACCGGGGTTTGTACTGAAAAGGTTGCGCAGTTCTTCCCAACGAAGAACGAACTCTCACGTGTAAACCAGTGTGCACAAACTGCAGGGCATAAAGTATAATTCTAGCAGAGCTCCTGAAACTTTCAGAGTATCCTGAAACTTTTTTTTTTTGGCAGTAAATAGGAAACTATTTGCAGGACCAGGCACGGAGTACTAACCACTCGCACGTACCACTTAATTGTTTCAGCAAATTAGACCATGTTGTAAGAAATTACTCACGTTGAGAGGTCAGAACTTAATATATTACTAGCGATGTATTAGTTTTTCCTTCACTTCCTCTGTGATCACTGACTGCTCAAAACCATGGAGTAACAAAATGCTTCTCATATTACTCATTACTTACAGTTACTATGCAGTCTCCTTGATTACTTTCAGGATAGCAATGGAACTGTGTTTGGAATTCCTGAAAACTGCAGGAAAGGTATTCTGTTGATTGGTTTGAACTTTGCAGTGATAATGATGCTTAAATTAACTTTGGGAGACTGACCCTGCTGAAGCATGAATGAAAACAAAAAGTAATATTTTTCTTGCGGGTAATTGCTTAGCTAATCTACAGCCCGATACAAGAAAGCAAGTGATGGGTAAACCACCATCCGATGTCCAAGCTTGTACAACACAAGTCTTTAACCGCTGCTCCCCTCAAAACGCTGTATGTCAAAAGATGCGTTACAATATGCACAATGCCTCAGGAATTATGAGCTAAAACCTGCTGGTTTTTTCCTATCTTCAAGTCCTAATTATTGTGTCCATTCTTGTCATGGGGCTGAATGGAAAAAAAAATATTTTCTTTTGCAACACTGTTGGTCAAACAGCAAAAACCTGATAGATGCTGACACGGTAAAGCAAATTTAAAATTAGCCTCGAGTTCAGCTAACTTTGGTGTGGCGAGTTTCATGGACTGATTTAAAAAGACAAACTTGAACTGAAATATAGGAGTAGAGTTTTAAAAAAAAGAGTGAACCCCAGAGCAGTAGAAATGCATGTCAGGGAGAAAAACAGGCAGGATTGCTCTTGTCCCTTACTCCTTCCCTCTTTGTGTTGGTGCTGCAACTTTTCCCCCCTCACTTTAGTAATGTGCTCAATCTGAATTTTGAAAATGGTAATAAATGAGCAACGTGTGATTGAAAAAAACTGTAATATTTTTTTTTTTTTTTGCATGGAAATGGAACATTAGTGATTTACCAGGTTCTCTGATCTGGATCTTGAAAAGGACAGAAATTAGAAGGCTGCAATAATTCAAAACCAGAAAGAAAATAAAGAACTGAGGGTAAATACTAAGTATTTTAAACTGAGGAAGGGTTTCAATGGTAAGGCTTCTCCTGCATTAAAGGAGAGGCTCCTCCTGGAATCCGTAGTGTCAGTGCATGGGGTTAATACTCGGTTTGCAGGCTGTTAGTGGGACAGAAAGGGTATATACTTCTCTACTGTAATTGTGATTGCTCTAAAAACACTTTTCCAGAAAAAAATAAATCAATTAGTTAATCGAACATTATTACAGAATCAAGTTTCCCAAACATGGAAAACAGAAAAAGTTACACGGTGTCTTTTCTGTTGTTGTAATTACTACGGCAGGAACATAGTGATATGTCTTTTTTTTTTTTTTGGTAATGAGAAAACAGACTGTTTGTTGGGAGCAAAATTGGATTGTGCAGGATTAATATTTTACGCAGAAATATCCTCATCTAACCCGTCACTGCAAGTTTTGAGCTAAAAAGTGCCTAAATACTCTGTTACGCTGATACCCCACAAGAAGACAATTTCTGGGATTAAATTTCATAGGTAAAATAACAAACTGGAAGGAAAAGAAATAATTTTTTTCTTTCAGCCAGGAAACAGTGTGAAGTTTCTCCCCTACATATGCTGAAAAATTCACAAAGAACAAAACTTAACCTATTTAATTTTAAAATACATTCTGGCAGCCTTTCACTGCAGGCACATTACCAACCGACCAGCAAAACACTTTCCAAGTGGCTTTGTGCCCTAACAAAATGGGGCTGTATTTCCTCTCTTTTCCTGAAGCCTTCCAGTTCCTGCTAATTTTCTCCCTGCACTTCACTCTGCCCGCACCAAACCTGACTCCAAACCACCCACACGTGGTGGTAGGGGTGACCATCCCAAAACAGGCCCCCTGACATTTGCTCTGGACATATCCTTATATCCCCAAGGAGTGCAGCTCCTCAGCCTGCCTCCCTCCTTCACAGCCCAGTGTGCTCCTGTCCTTTCTCCTCAGGGTAACAGCAGAGGGATCGGTTTGCTTGGTTTCTTATTTAAAGGAGCTGAGAAAGGAAGCATCAAGTCTGTTGCAAGACTCTGCTCCAATGCTCCCAGCGGTGCTGAGCTATAATTAATAGACCTGGTGATGACCCTTATTAGCATTACCGCCAGGACAAGTGTTTAAAACGTAAAAGGAAGCTTTTCGCTAATAAAATCCCTAACAAAGAAACCCCAATCCAACCACAAAAGACCATTAAATAACACAAACTTCATGGGTAAAAAAAAGACAAACCCAGCCTGAAATAGAGCAGCCTGTATCTGGCAGAGGAGGGGGTCATTTTGTGGCTGCATGTGCATTACAAATACACATATGAATACGAATGCACAGCTGAACCTTTGTTTGTGTTCCCTTAATATTTAAAAAGGCTACAAAGATGAGTATGTTTTCCTGTGGGGAAAAAGAAATATAGGAAGACATGCCAAAATACATTCTGGGAAAGCAATAAAAACAGTAAGAAAGGGCCACCTAAGATCTATTCAAACAAAAATGTTTAAATCCTCATCTATGCTCACTTAACACTTGGCAAGTTCAGACTGCCTGCCCATGGGGACACACCAAGATGTGGCCATCTTCTAATATGAGACACGAGCTAAAGTAAGACAAGGAATATAAAATTTCTTCATCCCAGAAAATTCGGCTGCTCAAATCCCAACTATCTTATATTCAAAATGATCCGTCACCTACAAAGAGAAAAATGCAAAGAACAAAAGAAATGCCGAAATGCCCTGCAAAGAATTATTTCCACTCACGAGGAATGGGAAAAAAAAATGACCCTGCAAGTGCATCCCTGTGTCCCAGAAGCTCCATCCAATGGCACGTGCCGGGGTCACGCTCTCCCTAGGAGGGATGAAGCAGCTGGCACTGCACCTGCATCCCGCTGCCCTTCCTCGCTCTCCCTGCAGAAATACAGCCACCCCTCAGTCATGCAAGGCACCGTGGGCTTGGCAGAGAGGCATCCATGCTGGCACTTTCCTGATCCAAGACCAGCAGAGTCGGTGCTTAAAGGAGTGATTTATCACTTTCGGGGACTGTCACGGCCATAAATTTTCACTGTGGCCTTCTTGTCTCTTTTGTCATCTCAAACATCCCTCATGGCTGGGCTCAGCGTGCACCAAGGTCCAGCTAAATGGCATTTCAGGCTGCTTCGAGCTGTGCTGGGGCTGCCAACTGCTGGAAGGGGACAGGACCCAGCCGAGAGCAGCTGCCCTCACCCTCTGCCTCTGCGTCTTGTGGATGTGTGTCCAGCGAAACCAGATACACGTCATGAAACAAGCACTGTCCTGCTCTGCACCTCTCCTTGGGATCCCCTTTACCATTACCCTATCAGGTAACAACTCCAGCTTTTCCACTGGAGTTTAAAAACTATGTTCAAAATTGGAGAAAAAGAAGTTTTAATACTCTTATTTTATGAAATCTCTTATCAGAGAACATCCCCAAAATCTGAGGCACCATATATCACATTTGTTTTGCTTATGAAGCAAATCTTCAGAAAATTCTTGAAACTCTTCAGTTTTTATCCCATACTTCACCAAAGCTCTAGACACACTGCTCTAGAAGACAGCACTATTTTTGAGAATCTTTATTTCTACATTTCAAAGATTGCATGCAACATGTTGCCTCTGGCTTAGTCTGATTCCAGTAGCTCCAGGGGAAACCCGACCCACAAAAAGCAGGCCTGAAAAATGCAGCACAAAATACCGCTGGCTCCCAGCAAACAGTCAATTTCTTTCCCTTTATGATTCTCCCAGTACACGTGATATTTCCCTTCAAACAGATACAAACTCTTGGGCTATGCCAGAAGCTGCAGATGCACTGCAGTGCGCCCTCTGTAAGTGCCAACCAAGGAGAAGATACGGGTGTTTTTCAGAGGGAATAACTCTACAATCAGAGTTTTTCAAAAGAGCTGTAATGATGACTACAAGGATTCGTTGCTTTGTTTCTAAATTGCAGGCTCAAACAACTGATAACATCCAATTAAGTTTGCTGGGAATACTGGCATCCCAAATGTGCTATACCGCTCCTTACCCACTTTGTACCTCATAGGAGGTATAGCTTTAGTAAAATGATGGGGGTTTTATATAATTGTTATGCCTAACCACACCCTTCCTCTTCCAAATTTCTTGTTCTCCACCCATATGGCATGAAATATTTATTCAAACACATAAAAATGAGTTCAGTTTGGACTTCTGACTGACTACAGATCGATATTCTCTAGCTTATTAGGCACTAATCTCAAGAAATTTGCAAAGAAAAACGTGTAAGAAGAGGAGAAAAACACAGAAGAAATCTGTGTCTGGAATAGGGAAAGGGGACAAGTACTCATTTAGTCTTTCTGCATAATTTGTCCGTTATTACCTCCATACAATTTTAAATACATTTCTAGAGCACAGAGATAATTTTCATCCAGGGAGTTTGAGAAATGACCTCTGGTTCTGTGGGGGAAAATTCCTACTTATAATTTACTTAATTGATCGTATTTTCATACGTAGATGCAAATACATTAGGGCTATTTATTTTTCATCCCAGCTTTCACTGTTACTGTTGTTTCAGATTTGGAAAAGTCCTCCTGGGACATGAAACAGCACCGAGCACGAGTGTGCTGCCGTGATATTAGGTGATTAATCAGAAGTTCTGGGGTGAAGAGGAAGACTTCCATAAACAGAAATAATACCTCTTTGTTCCTGTAGTGACCGAAGTCTCTTGAGCAATGACTGATGCAGGGGAGCGAGCTGTGGGAGCCAGCCTTCTTCCCCAAAAAGACAGCACAGCTCACTCGCTCCGAGTGGCTACGAGACCAAGGTCATTCGGAGCCTCAGCTTTAATGCTCAGCCACATTTATCAAACCCGCAGCGTTTCGAGGTTTTTTGTCACCCTGCATGAATACAGCAGTTCAGAGAGCTTCTCGTGCACTTCCAGACACTTAAGAAACGCTGAGTAAAACCACAGAGATGCTTTCAAAGTCCTGTCACGGGTCTTAAAATCTGCATTCTGAGATTTTAGACCATCATCATCAAACGGTAATTCTCACAGTACTATAGTAAATAACAGGAATTTTGCCTTTGTTACATTTCTCCCTGTATTGAGCTCATATTGAGAGCATTTTTGGTTTTAAGTACACTTGCATTTTATTTTGGCTTTTTTTTTTTTCCCTTAGTCTAGGCTTTCAAAGCAAAGCAGAGAGTTCATTTTTGTCTATTACCACTGACTGCTTGCAAGCTGCTTTTCCAGGAGTACCTCATAAAGGCTACAGCTATTGCTCTCCAAAGCTGACAAGAAGAACACACTAAACAGAGGCAGTGAAGCTCTTGAGACACTGAACTCCTTCAGGTCCTAGGAAATAAAATTAGTTTTGCCCTACTCCTGTGCTTTCTTTCTGGACTGCTCAGAAGGACCTCACACTGTCTCAAAGTGGGTATTCAGAGCTGTAAGACACAACAAATCAAAACACAACCAACACCTGACAGCACAAGGCCACCCTCACCCCATCCAAAGGGGGAAACCCACATAATTAAAAATCTTCCGGTTTAAATCCTGTGAATTTTCTGTGCTTTTAAATCGATGGAAAGAACAAGATAATCTCCTACAATAGAACTGAGGTACAGGAGCTGTTAGGAACATTTTCTCTGATAAACCCTCCCATGGTTTAGATGGTGTGATAACAGAGAGCACAATTGGGATTAAGTGTGGCTTTTCAGAAAAGCTGGGATGAACTCAGGTTTAGGCAGAGCTTTCACCCGTTTGATCACATAGACACCACTCTCAGGTGCTGGGATCACTGACACCAAACTGCACGTGCTTACAGCTGTCCTTCAATTGTGGGAAACTTCTTCTAGCAAGTACTTCCCCACCCATTATTACAGAAAGCTTTCATTGAAGGGAAAAAGAGAAAAACAGGAAGCAAAATCCAAAGGCAGATTATTAGTTCCCCTCGCCCCTACTGAACTGCTGGAAAACTTCTGCCGTTGAGGTAGGAAGTCTCAAGGCAAAATCAGAGCATTCAACAGTAGCACCTGCAAATGGCTCCATCAGGCTTATTGAATTAGGTTACTCAAAAAACCCACTTGGTCTGAAGTTCCTTGAAAACAGAGCAAATCAGTGAGCCCGTGCTGCAGCACATGCTGCCTGCACCCTTTTACTCCAAAAATACAGGAAGAGGAATCTGTTTCCTTCATAACACCCAGTAGAAGCCACCGCAAAAAAAATATCAGGGAGAGTTAAACTCGATGTAACATTTTAATCTCAGGAATCAATAGTCTTATTTGCCAGTAACATTACAGAGAATTATTACTTTGACCCAAAAAGCACCCACACAATTTTTTTCTATTGGAAAACTAAAAACTTTTTTCTGACTTCCTAACCAAGGACATGGAAGTCGCAAAGGCCTTACAGAGGAAGAGGACGGCTTCTTGTGTTACACCAAACACATCCACAAAGCCACCTACAAACACACACAGCCCCCTCACACAAAAGACAGAGAGGCAGATCTCCCCTGCTCTGTCAGATGCTGGTGCAGTGCCCACCATCTCCTGTCTAAAGCCACGAGAAAACAAGAATTGCCCTGTGAAACACTGCAAACAAGCCCCTGCTCAGTCTCACACCTGACCTCCCTTTCAAAATCAGTTTTTCATCAATACTGAGTGGAGGGATGAGGACTGCGGCCCTCAGGTTCTCATTATTTCCAAGTGCTTCAGAGCACTCATAAATTACTAAACAAAAATCCTAAGTGAGGTCAAGTGGGGAAGACTCTGCCCATCGCTTCTTTTTTTCCTGCCGTCCATCGAGGACCTGCTGCTGTGTGAAAGTAACACCTGAAGAATCAGATGCAGCTCTATTTTAACTAAAAACTCATAATAAGTAGCTGTAGGATGCAATGAGGCTACCTGCTAATTTCTTCTCTAACATATATCTCTTTCCCTCCACCTTCTCATGGACTGCTATTGCTGCTGAGGTCCACATCTCCATAGTTCTCAAAACTAAATCTAACACTCACGCTGACAGTGTAAATTATGGGCTAAATAAAAATACCACTGAGAGAGGGAGGGAAGTGTTTCAGAAAGATGGGCTGACAGAAAGAAAAGCAAATTATCTTATATAATACAGATATAAAACACGTGTAGCAACTCATCTACATTCACCCTGAGCAGAATTACAAGACAAAGGGAGATTCAATTAGAATGAAAAGCAATCAATCCAGATACACAACCATATGATTTCACCAGATTAGGGGGAAAAATAAAAAAAAAGGATACAGAATAATTACCAGCTAAGTGGTCTGAGTAGAAATTTCCTGCACAGCTATTACATATCTTTACATTGTCATTACATAGCTCTTCAGTGGAGTCAAGATGCATTGTCTTCCCCTCTGAATTACATGGACTTGACCCCTCTACAGACTAGGATGCTGCCGTGAGATGCACTGCCTTTCTCACTGTGTGGGAAGCACTGCTTTTCTCTTACCAAAGAAGGGCACACAACTTGGAAGTGCAGTGATAAAACGTGGTGGTAAAAAATGTAAATACCAATGTTTTAAAGCTAACACATATCTTATTGTGATCTTAGCCAGAATCGTTTCATTACCACAGTTGGTTTTTGAGGGTTTTTTTATGCAATGCGTTTAAATAAAATTCTAGCTCATTTCAGAACTGTATCTGCACAAATTTAAGTAAATCATGGCCTGTTTCAGAACTGTATCTGCACTTTAAGAAAGTTTACCAAAAGCATGTCAAGTTTCTTGTGCACATCTGTTGCAACAAATGTTTCTTAGTAAGTCATGTCTTAGTTATACCTCAGTATTTATGTGCAAAATTAAACTGATAAGGAAATGATATATTTACACTTTTAATCATATTATTAATCATTCCCTATTCCTCTTCACAGTTAAATTGCTCTTTCTTCCCATCTCAGAATTTTTGACTGTAAAATCACCATGATAATATTTGTTTCTAAGAAAATCATTAATTTTGCTTCCCAGAATCTGAAACTGGGGACAACACAACCGTGATTGTCTGAAGGACATCTTACTTCATTATTCTACATGAAACTAAGTTGAAGTAGTGAGCAGATTCCTCTTACCTGTTTGTGAGCATGATCATAAGAGTTAATGTGATTGTCAAACTCCTGGTGTTTATAGTACTGCTTGTCACAGAGTTCACAGTAGAAGTTGGCTTTAAGATCTTCCAGAGCTTTTGCTATCGTGTTTTTCTTTTCAGCATAATCCTGGAGAGGGGGCGGGAAAAAGTAATTTTAGTTTTGTCTTTGATGCTGCAAATGGATTTTGTGCTCTGCAGTTAATCATATTTGTAAACATTTACACACCTCCGTAACTAAAAGCCTTCCCATATTTGCTGCGTTACACTGCACATATTTGCTGGATCTGCGGCAAGGCTGAAGATTTGCACACTTTAATTTGCTCTACCGTTGCCAGCTCCCCTTCGGGGCTCTGTCAGAGGCCAGAAGGATTTCCCCGGGTTCTGTCTAAATACAAATATTTATCACACTGAAGGCTATTTTCAAGCTAAGTTCGATCCAAGCCTCGCTGCTCAGTAATTTACCCAAGCAGAATAAGCACGAAGATACAAATGGCAATAACTCAGTTATCAGGCTTTTGCAAGGAAGTCTGCTTACCAAAAAAGAAAACAGAATTAAAGAAACCCTACTGGGTCCTCTTGAACACCCGTACACATGAATCATAGCTGAGATGTAAAAGAGTATCTTCCTCACTTTGTATTTGTCATCCCAGCTTTGAAGGACACATCTCTGTTTACCAGGCATTAGCAAAAGCATCACACACACACAACCTTGCTTATCATTTATGAGCAAATTACAGACAAGTAATATTTATTAATTTCCTAAACACACTGACAGTAACATGGCCTGTTCTGAAAGAGCATGGAAATGGTCTGTCATCTCAGATTAGTTTAGTACCAGTTAAACACTGAACATGTATAACCTCAGTGCAATGACTCCTGCTTTTGACAAGTCTGTCTGGGATGGAATCTCAGCCCAAAATCCCAAACACATCAAATCCTGTTTAAGAAAATATTTGCTTTTTAAAAGTTTCATCACTGTGAGTTCTTTAAAAGTGACCCTAAATTCTCCTTCTTGCTGTCTTACTCCTTGTTCAGTTACATTAAGATAAAAGTTGATATTGTTATCAGAACATCCAAAACTGAGTAAATCAGGGGGAGAAGTCCCTAACTGCTATCACTTTTCACAGCTGACAACTCATACTTTCAATATGGTTTGGGGACTTTAAAATTTATGGTTATTAGATTAGAATATTTTCATAACAATGATGTTTATTAAAAAAGAGAGGAATAGTAGTCATATAATTATATCCACAAAGCACTTATTATTTAAAATAGTACTTTAACTATAATTCAGCATGATTGGACTGCTAGCAAACACTGCTGATTCATATCCAAACTGAGGTATTCCCTCACCAAAACTCTGCCCATTAAAAGAATCACAAAAGTCACCTCAGAGTGGTGTTTTGAATACTGGCTGACTAATGAGGAATTCACACATTCCTAACACTTTTCTAAAATTATGTTTCATAAAGTATGTTTGGTTTAAAGCCAAAATGGGTTAGCATTTTATTTCAAGATACAGCAGTATTTTACACTTGGAAATACATTGATGCAGTACTGAAACTTATCCTGGAAACTCTGCACTTAATTCTTGGTATTAATTAGTAAAAACTAAAGGTTTGAAACCACTTCAACTATTACCAAGATGCCTGTGTTTACAGACTCACAGAATCACAGAATATGCTGAGTTGGAAGGGACCCACAAGGATCATTGAGTCCAACCCTCAGCCCTGCACAGGACCATCCCCAAGAGTCACACCATGTGCCAAAGAGTGTCATCCAAATGCTTCTTGAACTCTGTCAGCCTTGGGGCTGTGCTCACTGCCCTGGGGAGCCTGTTCAGTGCCCAAACACCCTCTGGGGGAAGAACCTCTTTCCAATACCCAACCTAAACCTTCTCTGATACAACTTCAGACCTGTCAGGTTCTGTCACTGGTTGCCACAGAGCAGAGATCAGTGCCTGCCCCTCCTCTTCCCCTCCTGAGGAAGTTGTCACTGCAGTGAGGTCTGCCCTCAGTCTCCTCTTCTCCAGGCTGAACAGACCAAGTGCCCTCAGCCACTCCTCACACGGCTTCCCCTCAAAGCCCTTCACCATCTTCGTTGCCCTCCTTTGGATGCTCTCTAATACCTTAACATCTTTCTTATATTGCAGTGCCCAAAACTGCCCCAATGTTCCAGGTGAGGCCACCCCAGTGCAGAGCAGAGCAGGACAATCCCCTCCCTCGATGGGCTGGCGATGCTTTGCCTGATGCCCCCCGGACATGGTTGTCCCTCCTGGCTGCCAGGGCACTGCTGACTCATATTCAACTTCCTTGTAATCCACAAAGGGGTGATTCCTAATTTTGCTTTTTTAAACTATTAAAAAGGAAAATCTGAATTTGCAGGAATTATCAGAACTCTGAAATATTACATATATGACATCTGTGAAGGACGAGAGGCAACATGACGGGTTCTAAGACAAGAACAGTGAATAAATAATAATTTTTTATAAAGATCTCACATCGTGCTTCTGATTAACCCTTGAGCAAACTTTTGCAAGACTTACTAATGTTGTGTAATACCTTACATAACTTCATTGGTGGTGTCCTTGATATAAAGCACTATTTTTGAAACAATATACTTATTACATAGTGAAACCTCACCCGAATGCAATTATATTTGACATGCCAATGCACCCTAATGAAGCAGGAACACTGGAACCCCAATTAACAACTTTACTGCAAAGTAACAAAATCCCTTCAGGATCTTGGGGTTTCTATCCCTAAATTACTTCAGCTAGGGTTCTTTTGGAGGACAGGGCTAAATTTACATTACAATACTACAGCACAGTTTCAAAGGCAAGTGAAGAACGGCAACACATCATCTAAATCAGATGTAAGTAGGTGGAAAAGAATAATGGAGTTCAGTCAAGGGGAAAAATGGGACTTTTAAATGACAAGAACCAAAAAACATTTGGGAACATATGAATGGTTGCATTGGATCAGGTCAATCTTTTGAACCTGTGTAAGATTTTGTTCTGTACAAGGAAAGTGACTCTTAACTAAGCACCATTCCCTTTGCTTTGTAGGTGCATTCTGCTAGTTTCACTTGTTGAATACTGGAAAAGGTCATAAACACCCATTTTTTATTCCCTCTGACTACGTCACTCCTAACCATATGTATTCCCTACCACGCTGTCTCTCAGTTATTGTTCTCTGAATGACAGAGTTCTGGTTTATTCAGTCATTCCTCATATCAGGGTCACTCATCACCTCTGCTTGTTCTTTTCACAGCCTCCAAAAAAAGGCATGAGAACATGCTGCACCACGGTGCCATGTAGGACTATTGTAATAGTCTCTATTTTCTACCCTCCTCCTTTTTGAATTTTTTAAAAATCATGACAGACCACTAAACCAACACCTTTATACAACTCCTTCATCACCCACATCCTTTGCTGCTGTATAATATTTTGGTGGCAGGAGATGTTTCTATCCAGCTGCTAAACTTCACCTGACTTCAGAAAATTCCCATTTCTCCAATGGCAGCAGCGGCCATTAACAAACCCGAAGACTTCAGCTGATGTGTTTCACATGTACACACAAAAATTCCCTTAAGAAAACCCTTAATGGAGGGTGTTCAGGAGATTCTCCGTGGCCGTGGGATCCCCTGGGCTGTGTCAGGGCTGAGTCAACTGTTCCTGCTCCTGGTTGGCATTGGGAGCCAAGGAAAGTCCAATTTCAAGGATGAATGGAGAATGGAAACAGGAGAACACAGGCTGCTGGTTCTCTGCCTGCTCTGTTATTTCTATTGATTTCTCTAGCTCTGTCAATTTTGATGAGGGATAACTGCCCAAAAACTGACAGTAAAAAATTACAGTCCCTGGACCTTGAGAGCAGCAGGCAACGGATTGCAGACAGAAATAACCTGGAAACTTATTGGAAAGAAATGTTCCTGGAGTAAAGTAGCAGCCAAAAAACTCACTTAAACTGGTTAAATACGATCAAGCTTAGTTTCATTTTCATCAAGATTTGAAAACGGTCCTGGAAGTTTTAAAAGAACTTTGAATTATGATTCAGCCTGGTAATGAGACTAAGGACTGAGTGTCACTTAGTTTCATTATTTTTTTTTCCTGAAAGGCTTATTATCTGAAAGCCTACAGCTATAATTCACTGTAGCTATTTTTCATAATTTATATGAGAGATGTCTAATAAGTGATCCCATCTATCAGCGGGCTTTATTTCTCTAAATCCATCTTCTCCATCCTCCAAAGCCTTAAGCCTGGACAAATGCTACTGCAAACATCTGATAAATTGGATTAAGAGCAGGCTCCATCTGCAGAGGGGCTACCTGTCACTAACCAGA
Organism: Cephalopterus ornatus; assembly: GCA_013396775.1. Classification (NCBI taxonomy): domain Eukaryota; kingdom Metazoa; phylum Chordata; class Aves; order Passeriformes; family Cotingidae; genus Cephalopterus; species Cephalopterus ornatus. The sequence continues at coordinate 100,422 of VZRE01003954.1, read as the reverse complement.
CTGGATTTTCTACTCCCATTATACGAGAGAGAAAGAAAGAAGGAACATTAAACTCTTTACACAGATTACTTTGGAGAGCTGACTGGATGCCTCAGTCCAGGGGATATTTTTATGGAGTGCACTTCAGGCTCATACTTCTACTGTCTGAAGAAAGGTCAGCTAGACACAAAAAAAAGGAAGAATGTGAAATTATAATACATTATCCACTCCATGGTGATTGCTAGCATGAATATTCTTACTTTACAATAAATGTGAGCTCCTTTTATTGCAGTAAGCTATTCTGCATTTACTGTAGACTTAAAAGGGTCAGGCCTGCAGTCACTGCAAAGCAAAATCTATTACAGAAATAAACCCCTTCTTCAGGATAATTTACTGGTATAGTCATCCCTGAGAGGATTAGACTGCTCTGGTCTGATCCTCTACATTAGAGCCCATTACACCTGACAGATGTTCCCGTGTAACCTTGTTCCACAAAAAATATTTAAAGCATTTTTTTTTTCTGTCCCAATAACTAAAATAAAAAAGAAAAATTGTGTTTTGAATATTTTCCAAAAAATCAAACTAATACTCTCAATTTGGCAAAACAATATATCAACTATGTTAATATGAAAGAACNAAAAAAAAAAAAAAAAAAAAAAAAAAAAAAAAAAAAAAAAAGAAAAAAAAAAAACATCCACAACTTAGGAGCACACTTCTCTATAGTCAATTAACTGTGATATCTGTGGGCACAATTAACAACATATTGCTTAATTTCTGGTATATTTACTTGGTATTATAAAGACAGTATAAAGAAGCAGATTTTGTGGAATAAAATGTACAACTTACTACCAACTCCTCTGCTATCAATCTTGGTATTACTTGGTATATATAATTTTTTTAATATCTTTGCATGGCACTTTTTCTTCTCATGTAAGCAGTCTGTACATCATCCACTGATGCACTCAAAGGAATAAATAAAAAATAGAATACATTAATAATATTAATGTAGTGTAGTAACAAATCTAATTATTTATAAGTTTTCAAGGCAAGGAGACCAAAGCAGAAGGCAATTAGATACACTGATCATTCATTTCCAAGTGCCATGTTCACAGCCAGGAGACTGATGACTGACTGGGAAAATAAATACCGAGAACATTTGTCAGGTCTTTTGGTTTCCCTTACCCAAAACTTTCCCATTAGCCATGAGATGTGATATCAAACTACAGCTCATGAGGCCATGAACACCAAATGCTATTTTCTTGATCCCTTCTGACATTCTTCTTCTGGGCAAAGGTCCTTCCACCAGCGATGACCCCACGGTTTCCCCGCACTGGATGAGGATGGGGCCAAGGAAGAAGTGAAACCCTGAAGATCCCCACCCTAACTGAACATCAGAAGTTGAAAAACCTCACTTTTATTTTCTCTTCAAGATTACCTGCAGACACCCAGCCCCAACTACAACACTTAACTACATACAAGAGAGCTAATCAGTATTCTGTTGAAAATGCATACTTGCAAATGCTATTGAAGATGTGCAAATTATTATAAAACCGGTTTCTCAACTTCTCAATAAGCTCACAGACAGTATTTCATGTTTAGATAAACACCTTAGCGTTAGGATAAATAATATGGTGAAATCAGAATGAAACAGCAAAATTTATTCCCATCGGTGCTGTTTGCTTCCTGAAGTCATCCTGATTTTTTCTGCAACACCAGATTTGTTACCCATACACCTACTAATGCAAACAGCTGAATCCCCCACCCCCCGCACTAAAGGGAGCGAGACAGATGCTAACAGGGCCAAAGCTGGACTCAGTGGAGAACAAAGCCATGCAGAACAGGGCCCTGCAATGGAGAGACTGAATTAACTTGAAAGGAAGCTTATGATGAGCTAGCAATTCGTTATCAGATTTGTCTGTCTCATTAACTTACTTAAAGCACTTATACTGTATAATTACTTTTAACTGGAACTCATAAAATCACTTGATTGGGGGTTTTTTTGCCATTAAAACTGCTGGGCATAGGTCTGTAGAATTATTTATTTATCCTAATGCCTTAAAAAACCTGCTTGCAGGCAGAGCATGCACTTAAAAGGTGAGCATGCTGGCCAAAAATTTTTGCTTGGATGTTGTATTAAGAAGAAACTCTTTATCAGTGCTTCTAAGAAAGCATAGATCTAGTTATATTGGAGAAGAATTTATCATCCCCATCTCTACCACTAATCTTTCGACGTACAGACAAGGCAGAACTGAAGAAAGCTTTGCTGTAGAAAAGAAAGAAGGTTTAGCTCTAGATAATATCTTCTTCACTGAATGTTCATCACTGCTTAATGATAAGCAAGGGAAGAAGGAGCCTGGTATTAATCTCCTTTATTCCTCTACGTTAAATAGTCCAGTCACACTCTTTAATTAGAGCAGAATTTTGATTTTAAAACATCCTGGGTGTTTAAAACATTTTGGCTTTTAATTTCCTTTTAGCGGGCTTGTAAACATCTAAAGATTTTCATAGCTACTTAATGTAATTCCATTGACAGGTAAGTGTCTAACGTAATTAGGCTCTTCAGAAAAATCAAGTTTTTCTGTTTGATCCTTCGAGCCACACGCTGAACTAAATGAAGTGCCTTTTAACCCTGCAGAACTCCCGGCCCTGGAGATGGACTGCAAGTCCCTCTCGAGCATGAAAACCGAGCACTGGAACAGATGTCAGTGCTGGCGCCTGGCAGCCCTCAATCCCTGGGTCACGACCACAGCTTTCATAAGCGTTTCAGGACCCGAGGAAGGGCAAAGGACGGGGTGAGGGCGACTTGTTTATTTATTTCACCGCAGGTTAACCGACTGCCAATTGACTGGCTGCTATTAATTTGTAATAAAAAAGTTCCTCTAGAGCTCTTGAGGCCTTTAATGAGTTGGTGAAGTTAGTTTTTGGTCCAATAAAAACTGCCAGTAAAGTTGGTGATGGCATCAAGGGACACGGGAAAATTGGACCCCATCTTATTAAATATATTTGATTTTGAGCGTGTGATTTATCCAGGGGACAACTTCCACATGAAATTTTGGCTATCTGCGTTTTCAGGATGAGAGTTTTGTTGATTATTGTGTTCAGTTCTCCTAGCTTTGGCTTCTGTGCTTGACTGTTATAATTTTCTTTTCTGCAAGATTTTAACATGATCCTCTATAGTGATTTTCTTTTTTCTTACTAAGCCTTCAAAACACTTTTTCTTGTATTGTCTCTATTCTGATTTTGCTTATATTTTTTTTTTAAGGAAATCCAAAAGAACATAATAATATTCAATTTCAAATAAAAGTGTTTCTATGCCATTTTGTTCCTCTCAAAAATGCAACTTCTCCATGACTGGTTATAAAACTGCAATCTGTTCTACTTTAAAAAAAAAAAACAACTGAAATATTGTTATTTAAATATAAATAATGTCTCAAAAATTTAAGCATTATATTTGCCCTATTGAGGAAGTTTCAAGCTGTATTTTAAATTTAAATAGGTTGACTATGTTTTCACAGCCAGTGTGTTTGTTAAGAGGTACTGAAGGGCACACGGTGCCCACTGAAGTCAGAGCTCCTGGAAATCCCCACAGCAGGCTCAGTGATTTTTCTTAACAGACCCTTTTACTGATTCCATTCTACTATGGCTTTCCAGACCATTAAATCTTTTCATGCAAATCTACTATCCTTTTATAGCTTCGGGGACCCATCATGAGCAGCCTTACATTATGTGCTTTGAAGTTACGTGCCACGAGCACTTAACTGCCCAGCCATTGAGAAAGAGACCTCAGATCTGGGCCAGGTCTGAAACTCTCCAAGGCAGGTTGGTGTGGCTGCCCAGCAAGTCCTGGACACAGAGAGGAAACAATTCCAGCTGCAAAGCAGGACCATCTATTCCAGTATATAGCTGATGGTCTGTGTCCATTTATCCCACTGGACAGGAGTATGTCCTACGCAGACATCTGGTTATTAAATGAACACACTGTGTAGGGATGATACTTTAATTTTAGTTTAAAAATTCCCCTATCACAACATCAAACCCCCAAACCCTCTAGGAATTACTCTTCTGAGCTCCTTCAGTTGTCTAATTATGAATATGAATCATAGAATCATAGAATCAGCCAGGTTGGAAGGGACCTCTTGAGATCATCAAGTCCAACCCTTGATCCACTACCACCACGGTTCCTAGCCCATGGCACTAAGTGCCACATCCAGTCTCATCTTAAATACCTCCAGGGATGGAGAATCCACCCCCTCCCTGGGCAGCCCATTCCAATGGCTGATTACCCTCTCTGTAAAGAATTTCTTCCCAATATCCAACCTAAACCTCCCCTGGCACAGCTCAAGACTGAGCCCTCTTGTCTTACTGAGAGCTGCCTGGGAGAAGAGACCAACCCCCACCTGGTTCCAACCTCCTGTCAGGGAGTTGGAGAGAGTGATGAGGTCTCCCCTGAGCCTCCTCTTCTCCAGGCTGGACAACCGCAGCTCCCTCATGAGCTTAAGGTTTGCATTATGATGCAATATGATGCAGTAAATACTTATTTTCCTAAAAGTAACCTTCAGCGTTATCACAGTCAGAGAAAGACTTCATCTGAAGGAAAAAAAAAAAAAGTTGTGAAAAATACATTTCATTTTGCATCTTTAAATAATGCAAATAAATCAGCTCAGAAGTCCCGAGAAAAAGTTTGTCCTAATGGGAAATGAGATTAAGTTTAAGTTTGCTAGAGAGACCACCCCTTGAAAAAAAAAAATCTTTCTAAAGGTTTATTCTGTTCTTGGGTTGACTCCAAATCTTCTTCACAAAGCAGTATTCGAGCGTGGTGAAGATGCTTGCTCTGGGTGAAAATACAGCAACCCCACCAAGGCAAAGACAAACGCAACCGTAAGAACAGCAAATGCACGAAGAGACTTTGAAGATCCCATTCTTTCATTTCTCAGATTGTTTTTTAAGCTGCCTGTTTCTATCTCGGGCTGGGGGAGGAGGTTTTCACGGTGGAGCCAGGCTCCTCTCCTCAGGGAGAGCTCACGGGCTCTTTGAGAGGGAAGCAGGCTTTACTTCCCCCAAGTAAGCAGTCTCTACCATGAGACCTCAATAATTTTGTGCCTTTGAGTTTTGTTTTGCTGTCATGTTTGTGTTTCTTTCCTGAGAGCTACAGCAAGTCTAACAGCCCTGAATAACCAAGGCATTTGTGTGCCACTTCCTACCTCCTCAGAGTGGGCAGCCCCTGAAGGGAGAGAGAAAAGGGAATAACAAAGAAACAAGAAGAAAATTTTGGGGTTGGTAACCAACAAAGGTTTTTTGGTAAGTTGGGCTGAGTTGTTGGGAACGGTTTCCCCTGTAGCAACCAGATTACTGTGCTTTTAAATATCTTTTTCTCATGATGCACTCTGATGTTTCCCTCCGAAGCCTGGTTGGTAGGAAGGATAAAGGTAGTCTGGGATATGAGTATTTTATTTTGGGTTATATGTTGTTATTAAGTAAGCAAAGACTCTCTGAAGTGCTGCACCTCGCCAAAGAAGAATGCTGTCCCTGGATGGAAGTGAGGGAAGTGTGCCAACCTTTGCAACACACAGACTGAGTTCCTGAACTCTTTCCCTGTAGGCTGGTTTCCCGCAGTTTTAGGACTCACAGGGTGGGAAATGGTGATCTGCATGGAGCAGAGTTTCAATAATGATTTAACTCCTGTTTTTTTGCATATTGATACAACAATTGCCCAGTGTGTTCTTTCTTCTGTACCTTTTTTCCTTCTGTCAGCTAGATTCTCCTACTGCTGCCACTACAAGAAGAGAGTCAGATATGAGTTGTATCGGTTGTTCCAACCCTCAGGGTGGCATGTGAGAGACCAGATTCATATGTCACTAGATTCCTTAACTATTGGGTGAGATCAACTATCTTGCAGGGGGGGTTGGGGAATAACTATTTTTTCTCTCCTCTCTTTCTCTTTTTACTTCTTTCTTCTCTTAATCTCTCTTTTCTTCCCTTAGTCTTTTCTTTCTCCTGTGGGTAACTTAAAACCAGTGGGTTGTATTTCACTAAACTGGTGGTTGGTGTTTGCTGGGCACTCTTGTGGAACCCTCTCCTTGGCTGTAGGTTACTCCTGTAAAAACCTTTTGCCAAAACACCTGTTTCCTCACTAAACTATAAGAAGTTCTCTTGGGGAAAAGTGCATCATAATTGCAGTCTTAAAACCCAGACACAGCATCTTTGAGATGAGATGGGCCTGCTCTTCATTCTCTCTGAAAACGTAATACAAAATATTGCAAACGCTTGAATGGGCCTACGTTAAAAAACAAACAAAAAAAACCCAAAACCAAATCAAACAAAGAGGGAAAAAAAAAGATATTGAAGCAAGTGCAGCTGGTGGAGAAATGCTAAATACAGTAGCAGCCAAGGACCCATGGCAAATATCTTTTCTCAGTGACTTTTAGTGATTTGGGTTTTTTTTTTCTTTTTATCTGTGTGAGGAACAAATGGCAGATGGAGCATTTATCATTGCTGTGACACTCACCTGTATAAAAAGTTATTGGAATAGATGCAGCTCATGAGAGTAGCTACTTTAGGTGAATGATAATACTGGAGTTTTGACGACTTCAAGGCCATAAAATTGGAAAGTTGATAGTCTATAGTTTCAATAAAAGGGAAAGACAGCAGGAGCTTAAGAGAAAATGACACTTAAGGTTCCTAAGTGTCTAAAAGCCAGAAGTTAACTCCACCTCCTGGCCAAAGGGGAGAAGGAAAACTCTTGGATGATTTGGTACTTTTCACTCTTGTGTTAGAAAATGAGGAGAAAATAAAGTACTGTGGTGCAGCCACGTGTCAAGATATACGGTTGGGCAAACACTTCTGAAGCTGACAGCGTGAGCTATAGAAGAGGCACGAGAAAGCATTTTTATTGACCTATCTGCTGCCTACCTAACCAGGCAAGTGTTCATCAACAGCCAGCCCTTGCAAGGAGGATAGCCAAACTCAAATATCTGATGTCCGGCATCCGTAAAGGAGCTGACAGAACACACCTAAAAACGACTGGCCGTTAGCACCAATGGCATTGCCAAGGAGACTCCCAGAACAGCCCCGGGACCGTGGCCGTGCTCGGCGGTGCTGCGGTGCCCGCGTGACACCGCTCGCTCAGAGACGAACGTGCACAAACGTGGAGCCTCAGCCGGCTCTGCCCAAAATCATCAACTGCATTCTGAGAGACGCAGAGAAAATGAGCCGCAGCCGCAAAACAGCCAAAGCTTCCTCAAAAACATCGCGCTTCAGCTCAAACATTAGCATAAATGATACATTTAGACTCAACCCCTAGTCACACTGTTCCGTTCTCTGTTCCTGTTTTCTGCACAGAGCACCGTCAAAAATCCCCGAAGCTGAGAAAAGAAATCCAGGGAATGACAACTTGTCCTACTGCCAGCTGAAGAAATTGGGTTTTAAATGTGTTTTCAATATACACTGACAAAAGCTCAGGACCGGACTAGAGCCTGAGATGGGAGTGAAGTTTAAGGGGCTACTTCTGCCAATCTGTCACAACTGCAGTGCTCAGAACAGCTATCAGAGAGGGAGACTTGTCTCAACTTTTCCTACTAACAGGGATACCACAAAATCCATCAGGTCCAGTTTGAAACTCCAGCATGAAAAGGACTCTGTGTATCTTACTGACCATTTCTATTAAAGAAGCACCTATAGGTTTCAATTGCTTTAGGGACTCTGAACAGAGTAGAAAAGACAGTTTTAGAGTCCCCAGAAGTTGAAGAGGTACTTTACAGGTACCTCCTCCTCAATAGCAAGGCCGGTCTTCAATGCCCTGCTACCCCTCATCAGTGCCAGCACACTTTATTTAGACCAACAATGTTGATTTAGGTGAAAAATACTTCTGCAGGCTTGAAGAAATATGTTTACTTAAAACCTGAATCAGTTCACATATGCAGTTGATCTCCACCATGCCAGAACAAACAGCAGGGAGGTTGCATGAGATACAGAACAACTGAGAGAGATGTCCAAGAGTGACCAACCTTATTACAGAGGAACCAAAGCCAACAGCAAAAGCTAAGGTCCAAAAGACATTAGTGCAATGACCAAAACTAAAATGGAAGCTTCCTAATGTCATTTGCTCTGCCTGAAAAAAAAATCCCTGCACTTTTAGGTTTTCGTAAAACTACAGATCCAAAGATCTTAATTTAGTCTTTCTGAAGCTGTTGCTAAATGGTTGTGAACTGCTCACCAGTTACAGAAGAATGACATCGAGCCTCAAGGATCCACTCATACAACTAGAAAAAAAAAGACTGGAAGGGAAAAATAATGGCACAGCACACTAGGTAGAAATGTATATTGAGGAGATGCCAGCATTAGTGGTGAGCTCAAGGCATTCAGTAACAAAAACCAATTTTTTTTGCATATAAATGCTTCATATTCCTGGATTATTCAGTTCCTGCTTAGCCCTAAGCAACCCCTGCCCAGGCAAAAGTTTACCCTTTTTAGTTGAAAGAAACTCTAGCTGCCTTTAAGACACAAACAGGAGACAAATGCCGCACACCATGGTAACTGCTGGATGCACAACAGGCTTTCCAGCAGGAATCATCAGTGGAATGTATGCAAAATTAGCATTTCTGAACCTGCTAATCATTTTTGTTACAGAGCAAGAGTATCTGCAATATTGCTCATAAAGGACTCAGATGAACAGGACCCCAGCTTAGCTACACTTAGTATTAAACCAACAAAATTTTATGTCAACAAAATATGGCTACTTTATAAAAGAAACAAAAAACTGACAGTCTGAACACAGAGCTTAGCGAGGCCTACTTAAAAAACTGATCATAAGTAGCAGTGAGCAGACAAAAAGATATATGTCCCCAAACCAAAAAATCCAAAGGCCTTTGGGTCTTGGACTTTGTTCTTCAACAAAGCAGACCTCAGCCAGCAACTGCAGCAGGGGGCTGATCTCCTCGGGGCTCAAGTTTCAGGTGTGGATCCTACAACATTTATGAATAGTATCCTCACACTGTGGTCCATTTTCCGCTTCCTTTAGACTCTCCATCACTGAGATATACATAAACTCTTGAGCTCTTTGCTTCTCTGTTAATTTGGACTGACATGGGTTTGCCATTTGATGTATGCGTGTGAATTAACATGTACACATACAGGGCGTGTCAGCACACACCTGAGTTTGGAAACCAGGCTTAAGATATGTTCCCTAAAGTGCATACCTGTAATAAACAATATGGATTTGGGAAACTTATCAGTCCAGGGTCAATTTTACAAAGGAATGACCCATAAAAACCACCGAAATTTGGCAAAAACAGTGACAGAATAAAATGTCAGCAAAGACGTCAGCCCTAGCCTTAAGTCTAAACTCAAGGCGGTTTTAATCTTGACCTTACCAGAAAGAAGCGTTGGGACTGTCTTTTCTGCTTTTGGCTTTGTTTTTTTCAGTGGAAAAAAGAGCACAGAGGTGGTGAGAGCTGGAAGTGGTAGTGCTGGTACCAGCACACCCAGTGCTCTGCTCCCCCACCAGCACTCAGCCTGTTGCTGCCTCTCACAGCGATAGATCTTCTGCACCAACATTCCTGTGGTATTTCAAAACAAAATCTAGCACAGGTTTATCAAACAAAAACCTACATACTAACATCTTGCTTCTTAAAATTGTGGTTAAGATTAGAAGGAATTCTCCTATTTTTTTTATGTATTTATTGTATGTACTGTAAATATCCAGTGACACAAACTGAATGCCATCATATGGTGAAATACTTCATGAAGATTAAGTGAGATTAAAGTGTTTTAACTACTCCAGACAAGCAATTTATTTCTTCCAAACAGGGTGGAAAGGTACTCGGCAGAGGATGCTCACGTTGAAGTTTTGTGTCAAGTTGCTGCCAGGAGGTGTTAAATGAAGACAAAGCACTCAGGGTTTTTGTTTCCTTTCATCCACAGCAATGTGACTGAAGCTTTTACAGATGCACATTTAAAGCTTTGCTTTATCAAAGTTTTTGGTGTATATTTTGATCCCTCTGCGCCGTCAGTTTTTCACAAGCGAAAGTTTAAATATAAACATCCACGCGCATAAAAATAAAATAGGTGGCAACTCCATTTATCATCAGGAACCTCGTTTTTATAAGCAGCTTTTCAAACAACCGGATCTACAAGAGCGCATTAAAGCAAGTAATGAGCGTGCCCCTGCGCACAATGAGACTGTGCTGATGGCAGCAGAGCTCACTCAGCTTTCATATTATGAGTCAGCAACTGCTCTGTGATATCTTTAATTTGGTACAAGCTAAATCCTCTTAGGAGCGCCCGCTGCAATCCGAAAGGTCAGACGGGAAAGTGGCAGAAAATCAATACTGACAGCTTCTGTCACCCTCCACAATCTATATAGCTCTTTCTAAGCCAAATTGCTTCTTGCTAATCTTTCTAATATTTGGCTGCTCGAGTCTTGCTTATGTAACATTAAAATAAAATTAAAAAAAAAGGGGAAAAGAATAAAATAATTACTTTCCTGAAGAGAAAGTTGTAATTTTTAGCGTCGAAAATCAGAACAAAGCTGGTTGTTGGTTGGGGTTTGTGCAGATATCACTGTGATCAAGGTTGCATTTTCATATGGAGACACTGTCCAAAGTCACCACAAAATGACTGACTGCGCTCCTGTGTCAGCTACAACGCTTTTGAGGTGGGCTAGCTCAAAATTTGAAAGGCATATTTATACCCATTTAACTTTCTTAGAGCTCTTCAGAAAGTACAGTTCCCCTATTTCCATGTTTATTAGGGTTAATATCAAAAGGCAGAGAAATAAAAATGCCAGAAGGCTTTAGATCAAGTTTTAAAAATGGTTTGCTTGCCTACTGTATTTTGATTATGAATAAATACCAGCCCTAATAATCAATACATGCAACATGGAGAAAAAACAGCAATTTTTCAAGGAAAGGATTTTAATATCAAGCAAAGAAAAGGTCATTCTAATCTAAACCAGAATAAAAGTAAAATAAATTATCATCCCTTTAATGTTGACATGAAAATTTACCACGTGCTGCAGCTGATAGCAATCTTCTCTTACAAAAAATGCCTTAAAAACAATAAAACCCCACAGATTTTAGCAGTCAATTAATAACAAATAACAATTTGTGTCCTCAGAAAGAAGGCTGAACACCCATAGAAAAGAGTCAATGCTCAGCAGTATCATCCTTTTATTTGGAGTCTTTCCTTAAGAATGTGAGGCACAGCTGTTGGTTATAATAATTTTTTCTGCATCCTGAATTTGTGAGGTTTTTCAAACATTGTTTCAGGACTGTGTTCTGGGAAGTGATGGTGGCCATTGCTTTGGATTTTTAAAATAATTCTGTTTAATTTTTT
>VZRE01003954.1:75663-89083 GCA_013396775.1 Cephalopterus ornatus | reverse complement strand
CTTTTTTTTTTTTAATTTTTTTTTTTTTTTTTTTGGTAGCCAGCCACTGAATACTGATTTTTGCCTTTATTAAAAGGCTGACCAAATGCATTTCTGACACACTTATTCTCTACATGTAGACTGCATCCTTTGGGGAAACCTCTTACCAAGGGAGGTGCATATCGAATTATTGCTGTGAGTAACAGCTCCTGGAAAAGCGGTCAGAAGAAGTAAAAGTTTTCACTCCTTTCCCTTTCTGGGGCCCAAGTGTTCAACTTCTGCTTTAAATGGCAATTCAGCCACTGAACACATGGTTTTTAATGTTCACCTTGCACACTTAATTTTAAAGGCAGTAAGAATAGAACAATTTAATAGAAATTCATTGACCTTTTAAAAAGCTTTCCTGCACCATTTTCTCTCATAAGATATTTACTAGCATGAAGCTTTTACTTTTTCCATTAACAAATACTTTTCCCCCTGCCTGCTTGATTCTAATCATCGTGTTCTTTATGTCACACAAATAAGTACGAAATAAAACATTTTTAAACAGCATTTAAAAGTAATAGAGTTGCAAAGAGAAGTAGTAGACAAAACGGTTCACTTTACATGCAAGTAAAAATGCTAATTCTTAGCATATAAATATCTGCTTGCGTGGTCTGAGAGCTCGCTGGTGCTAGCATTAGTTGCTTCAGTCTTTTATTTTGGGCAGCTGACCCCTTCAGAAGGACAGACAGAGAGGAGGTCAGAGAAGAGCTGATGCCATCCCACATCCAAGTGACTGACCCCAACAGCCCATCCACTACACCCGAGTTCCTTAAGCATTAGGGAAACAATATCTAATCACTTCCAAGCAATCAGGTCATCAGTTAGGAGAAGACATCATAACTAGTCACGTTAGTGGGAGCAACAGAAGTTTCTGCTGGTGGCAGGGAGCCAGCGAGGCACACTGGGAGAAGCTCCCAGCAGAAAGGCAGGTCCACAGCTGGTGCCTATGGCAAGCAAGCACTGACCTTACTAAAGGAATGTTTTCTGTGCCCGTTTTTCCCATGTACCTTCTGAAATGATGAAACACAAATTCAAGCACATCCCCAGTTTTAGGCAGCAGGACCCACCTAGTAATGTTCTTGAAAAAAAGAATTAATAACACTTGCTGGCCAACAAAACATGGCGTTTCCTTCCTCCGTTCAGAAACTTTCTTATATTGAAAAGTTTCTGTTCCGGGTTTTTTATGATGATTTTTTGGTTTGGGTTCCTATCTCTGTAACATTAAAATATTTTTTTTTTCAAAAAAATCTCTAATTATATAACTAAATACGGTTATGAAAATGAAATATTAGACTTTCAAGTCTTGGCCTTTGTCTAAGAAGTGACACACGTATACAGGATTTCATATAGTTACATACATATATATACATATATACACACACACACACACACACATATATATACATTTGTACTTTCAATTATTCATTTTATTGATTCTCAGTTTTCCCACGTTGAAACAGGTTGAGCTTTGGGGAGTAACTTTTGAGCAGAGGATCACAGATGATATGTTGGCATTTATTAATGCCAGAACTTTCCTGCAGCCCTCACACACATTAACCACCAGCACACCGGCTCTGCTGTTGCACAGGAGGACCAGAAGGCAAACCTATGCTATTGTACTTATTTTTCCCAGCTAGAGGGGAGCAGTTCTTTATCTGTGGCTGAAGATATTGACTTTATATGAACAGAAAGGTGTCACCAGTATCATCAATGGGTAAGATCAATGGAAAAGGCGAAGAAGTCAAACAATCCCACCTAAATACAAGAGGACCGCATTAAAGCCACTGTAAAATCAGATAACACTGATTTGATTGAACAGCAAGGGAGAGAAAATGTGATGTGATGGGCTAACACTTCATTGACCAATTTAAACCTGTGCTTTTCAGATTTCATTATCCACATAACTAGTTGGAAACACAATGCCATCACAGAAAGAGGTGTACAGGATCTCGCCAGTGCTATGTAATTAAAAGAAAATGTAAATCACTTGATGTGAAAGCCAACACCTCTGTGAAATACAGTTTTATTGAACAATAAATTCAATTGCAAATTTGCTTATTATTTTAAGATTAAAGCATGTTGCATCACACACACGGAGCTACATACTCTGAACGCAAGCAGAAAGTATTCATTACAAAAGCAGTCATGCTTCAGTGGCAGCAATTATCATCTTGCACTTGGTAAATGCCACACAAAATGAGACTTGCTTCAGATGATTTTATTTCAGCCCACCTGACCTGAATCAAACTAATGATGTTTTGCAAAAGCTACACTTATGCAACAGCCAACACCACCAGTTGATTACCATGTGGTCTTTTTGTGGGTTTTAGTACAAAAACAACTGCGTGAATACAAATAGCAACTTTGATTTTTACCTTTATTTAAAAAAGAAATCATCCATGCCCGCATTTATCAGAGAAAAGCAGTTTTAGACATCTCATTTCAACTGATGCGGCTTAGCACCATTTTAAAGACTCTTTCAGATTGGACTTGCTCTAGGTTTATAATATTGAGTTAAAGATATTAGCAAGAGTTGATTATAAGTGGTGTCTTTGCGATGAGAAGATTTCCTTATTTAAAGTGTGTAAATGCCAACAGTAATAGTTCCTAGAAAAATCTTTTGAACCTGTATTTAAGCCTCAAGTATTCATGCTGAAGCAATGGCTCTCAGCAGATCCTTGCCACCCGATTCAGCTACTTAGGTTACAGGTTGCAAAAAGCCTTTCCCTAAAACAGGGTAGGAGGGTCAGAGGATTGCCATGCTCGGGAAGTCAGCCACTTCTTCTGTCAGGGTTTTTAAAAAAGAGCCCCAAGCAGCAGCTCTCTTAAAGAATGACAAGAGAAAACAACCTGTGAATGAAAGGCTGCCAAAACCCACTTGCAAAACAGCGTTTACTTTTCCGCTAATTAAAAGCCCAAAACCGAGCTGCTTTCCTAGGGCTTGCACAGGGGTGGGCTCTCAGGGAGCTTTTCTGAAACACTAGCCCACAGAAGGAAGGAGTTTTCCCGGCAATTTTTCTTCCCTCATTTCACAATTGTTTCTAAAGCACATTGAAGCTGATTCTTCCTTGACATTTACAGCCAGGTAATAGGGGAGAACTAAGGGCTATTCTCTCAGCTGCCTCCTATTTCAGTTGTTTGTGCGAGCACAGATTCAGTCCGTTTTGAATGGCAAAGAAAAGCTTCTCAGTAGAAGAGAACGGACCGAGTTGGGAAACAAAAGTGCTGATGAACGACAGATACTGACAACACTTTCTTTAGCATATAATAGCAGATTTGATCAAGACTGATAACATCGGTAATATTTAAAAGCAGAAAAAACCTCTAACCTCTATATCTGCATTTTCTTCTCAGCTCTCTATGTATGAAATTCTGTCTAGGAGTTCATGTAGCATTTATGCTGGGAAGCAAATGTTTTCTAAATTACACAATCTAACCTACAGAACCAGTCTCTCAGGTAAAGTTTAGATGTTACAGTTAATTAGTGAAGATGTGAAAGTTTAGTCTCGGGTAAATACAGATTCCATCCCCATTTTCAAGTACAATTTGTGGCTTGCTTCTTAGTCTATATATGAAGGAAATATCTGGAGCAAAACATTAAATTTCTAAATGACTGCCCAGGCCTAACTTGCAAACAGCTTTTTGGCCAATACTACTCCCCTCAACAGGATGCTCAAAAAAATTATTTGGCTCTCTGAAGGCAACCTTTAGACCCAATATACAGCCCCTTTTGTTGCTTAAAATGTGATATTACATATTTGGGACAATAGCTGCAGTTTTGGGAGCCTTAAGATTACATACAAATATGGCATCAGGCTATACTCAGGCAAAAGCAACAACTGATACTGTTGAGCAGATTTCTGTGTGTAGATCTCACAGGATCAGGGAACCTTCTCAACAGTTTGTTTTAAAAGATGTGACTGCATTGAAAGGCTGATATGTTTCTGAAATATTTTTGAAAAGGCATTTTGTGTTTCCATAAAAGTACTGAATGCTTGTATTACATCACCAACATTTCTTCACAAAACTTGTTCAATTTGCTCCATTCTAAACCAGTAAATTCAGTCAATAAATGGCTGTGCTTTACAATCCGTTCCTACACAGCTCTCCTTGATCTGTAAGTTCAGATCAATAATCAGCTGGCTGAAAACTTAACTTAACTCCTCCCTATTTTTTCCCTCTATTCCCCTGACATCACATGTGCCTTTTATACCTCAGCTGCAAATAAACCAGGAGTTTTGATGTTAGACTATAATGCAGCTCGAAATTGGTGCAGCAGGCAATTTAGATCTGATCATGCTGATGTCCCACTCCATTTGATGTATTTGACCTCAGTAAGAAACAAGTCAACAGGCCACTGTCTTTAACCATGGCACTGATGAAATAAGGAGGATCTGCCTGCTCCAAAATGTGTCAGGGTCAAGTGCTGTGGACGAGACTGATGCACATAATCAGCTTTGGGCTGTTTGCCTCAGTCAACTACACTCATTCTTAAGAAACTACTGCTCAACTTGGCCATTTATTCAGTATTCATATGTCTAATCAAAGCTTAAGAGAGACTGAGCAAGCATCTTTGAAAGCTAAATCTAAATGAACAGTTTACTATAAGAACATTTATAATTCAAAAGCAAAGCAAAGAGGTTTTGAGATGCTTCATGACGTTCAAATTATAGGTGATAAGAGTCAAACTTGAGAAGGTAATATTAACTGGCAAAAGGGAATGAAAAATTTGTTATCCCTTTTTTCTCCTCTCCCCGAGACTTCTGAGAAGCAGCATCACAAAGAGAAAAGGCAAAGAGAAGTCCAGGAGACCCCACGTTCACATACATCTGGCTACTGAATCAGAAAGGTGCTGGGAGTCAACAGGCACCTCAACATGTAATCAGATTCCTACAAATGAGGTGTCAAAAGGCACTGAGGAAGCCAGAGAGCCCTCCTGCACCCACCCACCAACACACCTGCCACTCTCCTCTGAACTCTCCACTCAAAAGGGAATTTGAACTTTTTCTCATCCATAAATTCATATAATCAAACATGCCATACCGACCTAAAGCTCTTTTATTGGCACTGGTGCTCTGCCTCATCTTTCCCAAGCAACTTCCAACTCCCCCAGTTCAGCCATGCCCTTCCACTCTGCCTCTGTTTCACGTGAACAAAAGGGTATCTCTGCTGGCTTTTACAGTTTATGTGATTTCCTAGCTACAAGCTGAACAACTAATATAACTGGAGTTTGAGTCCAATGAAAAAAAAACATAGCACAGCTTAGAATGACAAAGTGGTTTGGGCTGGAAGGGATCTTAAAGATCATCTCATTGCAACCCCCTTCCAAGGGCAGGGACACCTTCCACGGGCAGGGACACCTTCCACAAGATCAGGTTCTTCAAGGCCTCAAATTTCTTTTTCCTTCCTTCTAAAGAAGATGGGCAAAATTTTTCAGTTATTTGCTTCTGTATAATTATAATCTTCGCACGATTTTTATCTTAGAATGAAGTTTTGTATCAGATGAGAGATAAAGGGAAAATTTTATTTCTGACAGCTACTGAATGAGCTTTCCTAAATGGATGTCATATGGCAAATGCTAAATTTCACTGTGGGCTGACTTTGTCTGAGATTTTATAAGAAAAGTCTGCTGCTTCAGCCACTTCCTAAATGACAGTAATTTACATCTCTATTGATGTAACAAGGGAATGCCAGTAAGGTCCATCCACCGGGATGGGGACTGTACAAATACACAGAAAAGGACAGTTTGCCTTGGAGAGCGAGATCCCAACAGACCACAAAATTTCCAGTGAAAAACTGACAGCAATTTTCAGAGAGGTGGTGATGTCATAGTGGAGTAACCATTCGGAACATTTTCTCAAAAAATAAGAGCTACAATCAACTTCCACGCCATTTTTCATCACATTTTAAAAAAATCTAGATAAAAACCTCATATTAGAAGAGGTCTGCTGAATTAATTACAGTAGCACATCACAGTAGGGAGAGTAGCAGAATAATTTGTTTGGATGAGTGGGCATGTTAATAATTTTCATATATATTTGTTAACTAGTTTTAAATAGAGACAACCCCGAATTTAATTATAAATTCCTAGAGAGGCAAAATTCTTCCATGCAAAAAGGAATGTGTCTTGACACATCAAATTTCCTTGTGAGAAATGTACAGTTATTAATTAGAATAGTTCTTCTATGAAGTCTCGTGGAAAAAATAAATGCCTTTGGTTAAAAGAATAGTATCTCAATTAAAAAAAAATAATAATAGCAATAGTATTTATATATATAATAATAAAAGGCACAAGGTACAAAAAGAAGGAAGTAAATATTTCTTACTCTATAGGATCCCTAATTGTATTCTCTTCTCAGACCAACCCACTGGCAAGTAGGGAGACATGAAATAAATAGAGGTGATATTACAATAGCTAAATACTTCCCTACAGGACAGGGTGCCTGAATTTCCCACTGCGCTGGTATCTCTAATAACATTATTAATAGCAGTGTTAATGAATGCAGTATCAGCTTCCCTTTTTCCAAACAAACACTTCACAAATCTACAGCGCCCAATGCCAGCAACTTCCACAGCCAGATGGAAGGAGGAAGCACATGCAGATACTTTCAACAGATGAAAACTCCATTCTCATCAATAAATTATCCTCAGAGGAGGATATGATGCACATGTTCTTCAACTCAGATCTTTTATCAAAGAGTACACACATATCTTAATGAATCACATTGTGATATTGGAAGAATTGCCAGTCAGAAAATAAAAAATAAGTAGTGAATGATAACCTCTAGTCTCATTTTTCCATGCTCTAATCTCCATAAAATTAGATTTGACAAAAAGGAGATCAAGGCTATTTTTCCTTTCCTCAAAATTTTTTATACATAGCAGAACTGGCAGTGACCCCCTCCAGACTGCAGAAATACGCTCAACAGATTACTCCTGTTTTCTGCATTTTTCTTACCTAGAAACAGAAAAGGTAAGCAAGAAAGCCTGACTGCCCTGCAGTTCTTGACCAGAACTGGATTTGAATGGCACCTTGAAAACTCAGTGATCGTGTGAGTCAATTGAACAGCCTTTGGAGCTCTAGAGAAATACAAATGCAGCGCCTTCAGTCACTGTGTGGTGAAGGCACTACATCCCAACTGAAGGAGGGTGCCACTGGCAGGTTCTGCATCAACAGCCCTGTACAGGACAAGGAATAATAAAAAAAAAAAAATCCCAGTTTTAAAGAAATTGAGACAAAAAATGCAAAAAAATGAAATTTCAGCCTTTTCAATGTCAAGTCTATAGTAGGATAATCAAGAGTGTCAAGTTGCTCTTCATACAAATATAAACCTGAATTAACTTTAGCTTCAGCCCAACGGGAAATTAAACTTTGACACCTGACCCTAAGTATTGTAGGCACTGATTCTAGCTGTATCAATTCATTTTAATCTGATTTCCCAAGACAAGGCCAGTGCCAATAACATGATCACAGCTACCAAGTCACGGCAATATTCCAAATTGCACTGCATGGTTGGAAGATCTCAATAAAATCATTCCCAAACTATGTAGGACAGGAAGGCAGCTGCATTTCTAATAACATATTTTATATTCAAAGACTAAGGTCTTATTGAACAACATATGCATAATTTACTCCACAGGAAAAGAGGCCTTTTAGGGTACCTTGAAAACACACCGTTCTCTCCATTCCCACCTCCTCTTTCTTTCACTCACCGCATAATATTGAGCAATTAAGCAGGTTGCTATATTTGGTGTGCCTAAAATTCACAGGTTGATAGCATAATGATTTTAATAACTACTTTAAATGTAACATAGTGACAAGTTGACACCTGAGGTTTGCATCCTGCAATTTGATTTTTCCAGAATTCTTTTGTTATGCCTCAGGAATAGTAATATGATTAGGAATATTTTCTTGTTAGTGATTCTTATATTTAACTTTTTTTTTTCTCCTCTTTTTTTTCTCCCGTTATAAACACTGCAAATCTACTAAAGTGCAGGCTCCCTGGTAGGTATCAAAAGCTGATTCTTCTACAAAGGCTCCTGGTATTAGCTTTATCAAAAGGAATGAGCTGACATTATTAGAGGCATACAAATCAACAGGTAGCCATACCCTTTGTGAAAATAGTCGCATTAACACCTGTTCAAAATATCGGGATATTATAATATTTCAGCACTAGAATATCAATGAGCATCTCAAAAAGCACTTGCAGAGCATCAGAGTCTGCTTCCATTCTCAACAGCCAAGACCCTCACCTTGGAAAGAACTTGGAAAGAACTACCGTGTCCCTTTGTCCTCAGAAGGACATGAAGCAAAATATTCTTGAGTGCTTTAGTCGAGGTGAAAGTCAAAATGTGGCTCGTTTCTTTGTCAGGGAGAAGGAAATGTCCCAGGAAAGACAGGAAATGGGATCCCACTGTATGGGATACTTCGGAGAAATCCCAACCTCATGTCACATGCTCTGTGTGTGTTGCTACAGCCCTCAAATACATATTTTATATATTATCTTTCATCTTGATATTTTATACAGTACTTTTCCCAGGTTTTACACATTTTGACACAGCCTCGTATTTTGAAGCCGGCTCTCAAAGTTCTGTGTGTGTACTGAAAATAACTTCAATTGGAAATGCAGTCTACAGAGAATTGGTATTTAGCACAGTTCTGTAATCTGCTGCAAAGTTTAATAAGTGTGTTTCACTGCTGCCTCTTAGATGAGAATGAACATAGTAAATTCCATACTTTTTAGGAATGCACATAAAAACCAGGAGATTGCTAAAAAACGTTGCATATCCATCTCTGACATGATCCTGTCTCTGTATAGCATTTTAAGAGTTCTTAAAGCCCACACTCTTTATATTGGCTGTGTGAGGAATGCGTAATTCTGTTTGCTCAAGTCAAAAGGGAGTAACTGTGGAGTCACTGAGCACCATTTCCTGAAATGCCTGGTTTGCTGTGATTTTATTTGATACGTTTATGACTAAGAATACTCATTTATTCATCTATTTTTCAAGGGAGATAAATCTTCATTGAATTTACAATGTCAAACCTTCTCACATACAAGATCACTATAATTTCAAGACTGCATCACAAATAATGTAGCAAATTCAGAAGGAGTACAAATAATACACATAGAAAGCATTTTTCCATCACCCTGATTTCATCATCTTTAATGAGTTTAAAAATGTAGCCAAGCAATTCTCAGTAATGTACAAGAAGTAGCTTATGGAAAACTTATTTTAAGATCTTTAACTGCAGAATATGTATCCCTGTTTTTCTGTATCCAACCTTGAAATAATTACATCTCTAGTAATGCCACAAGTTTTCTGAAAGATGCAGAAAAGTGATAAAAAGTACCTAGAAAGTACTTTTATGCCATTTTCATGTTCTATGATGATTAAGCAGGGCTGTTTTATATGCAGTATACACTTTGAGAAATCAGTAAAACTCATATTCATTCCAAGTGCATTGGGCAAAGAGCTGTCTCCAAAAACTAGAATTTGTTAGTTGCATATTATGAAACAGCATGGATGTTTTACATTTTCAAATATTCTTAATGGTATTTCATTGCGGTGTTGAAAATAACCAGGCACCATACTTAGGGTCAGGAATTAATTATTGCCTTTAAACCGTGTGTAATGAACAGCTATGGGAAACACTTAAATGGTTCTCTGCTTGGAGAAAAAACTTACTATTTTTTAACACATAGTGGGATTCCTGAGCAAGCCTAAAGATGAGTTGGTATTTTTGATTCTCTGGAGTGTCTGTGACAGACACTACAGCACACCCACACATTTCTGGAGCAGTAGCTGCCGGCCAGATAAAATATTTTAGAGCACTGAATACATTAGATTTTCTATTTATAGACATCTAAGTCCACACACGTTTTTAATTTTCACTTTGGAAGTCAGTAAAAAATATTTCTGGCAAGCCGCAAAAGCTCTATTGACCTACTATCACTAAAAAAATCTGGAAGACAAGATTTGTCTCAAAACAAGAATTGTAGCACCATGTCCTGATACCCCTTGCAACTGGAGTTATTCTCTTTTAACAGCCTGATGAGCATAAGTTTTTCCTGAGACCTCTGACTAGTAAATACCCAATCTTGCCTGGGAAAAAGAGCTCATTTTAAAATTTTGCTTGAATACGCTCTACCCTTACCTTTTACAACATATGCATTAATGCCCATACACAGCAAAAGTTTGGCAGTGATCCTTCCAGAAATCTTTTATTTTGTATAATATTTACCTTAGTTTATGAATGCAATAATAACCACCTCCAAGACTGGTGAAGTCTCAAGTATAAATTTGCCTCCCATGTTTTTCACTCAGAACTGCCAATCTTGGCAGTTGGGTGAACGTAGAATTTTTGCAGTAGTAATGCAACACTTAGATTGCTCAGTGGTGTTGCTCTGCAAAGACTTGACTGACTTGACACAAACTTTCCTCTCAGGCCCATGCCCTGTTCCTCAAGTAGAAGGCAGGTGCTCAGCCCAGTTGCAGAGAAGAATCCCCTTTCCACCCACCCTTCTGCACTTCAGAACATCAGGATCAGGTAATACCCACACTTCAAATTCCCATTTTTTCTTTCAATGGCAATTTTTAACTACTTCCTAATCAACCAGATGCAGGCTAAAGTTATCAGCTCAAATATAATTTTCTTTTAGCTTAAATAATTCAACTAAACACTTGACATTGATTTCTCACCTACTGTATAAGTGCCATGGGGAAAAACTGCAGAGCATATAATTACTAAATCCAATCTATACCCCTGCACTTCAACGATAGTCATTCTATTACCTACATAGTTGGTAAATTCTGTTTTCCCAGTTCTTTAAAATGCTGTGAACATCTCCTTCTCCCCCACCAATGAATACTGCAGGTTGACTACAAAACTACAGGTGTATATAAAGAGCCTGCATGTACCAGAAAGAACTGAGGCTCTGAGTACAAGTGTGAGTGGTAGTTCACAAGAGAGTGGCTCTTGGGTGCTTTGTTAAACAGTGGAAACTAAATAGGAGAGATTTATGTATTGGGTAATCTCAGAAATCACTGATTGTACAGTCTGTCTTGAAGAAAGTATGATATATAAAACCTTTTCATTTCAAACACGTGAAAAGTAGAATCACAGCATGGGTTTGGTTGGAAAGGACCTTAAAGCTCATCTCGTTCCAACCCCTCTACCAAGGGCAGGGACACCCCTAGACCAGGTTGCTCAGAGCTCCATCCAGCTGGAACACTTCCAGGGATGGGGCATCCACACCTTCTCTGGACAAACTATGCCAGAGCCTCACCACCCCCACAATGAGGAATTTTTTCCTAACATCTAATCTAGAGCTCCTCTCTTTGAGTTTGAAGCCATTCCCCCTTGTCTCGTCACTACCTGCCCCTGTAAACAGTCTCTTTTTCTTGTAGACTCCCTTCAGGTACTGGAAGGCCTCAATTAGGTCACCCTGAAGCCTTATTTTAGGAAATGGCTCTCCAACTGAAAACCAAAAAGCGTTATTTCTGTTCTCAAGCAGGAGCACACTGGTGTGTCTACTGATGTGCAAACAACACCTGCCACTGCATTATAGTCTAATCACAAGTCTGCTATAGAGGAAGGATGAAGTAGCCATTCACTCCCATTCTCAAAAACATACAGACAGAATACAAGCAGAGATGTACAGTGGAACACTCAAAGCACATGGTGAAAAGCAGTATTTGGCAGTGCAAAGATGCAAAGCCTTGCAATCAATGTAAAATGTTGCAGGCACACAGAATATAAATTGGAGCTCAGAAACAATAACGATGGCTGAATTTCATCTCGGTAATCTAGCTGCAGCACTGAGAATTAATTGCAGCCTATTCAGACTCACATCATTCTCTTTAATAGCAAGAGATTGTGGCTAATGGCAGAGGTATAGATCAGCATCAGACTGATTGAAGGATCCCTGGGACTGATCCCTGCACTGCTGGGGCACCCATCTCAGTGAGATTATCATGGCCATTCCACTATTTTCCTGTTTGCAAGATCAGATCCATAAAGGCTGCAGGACTAGTCTGTGTCTAAAAAGAAATCTAATAACTACCCGATTGAAAATACTTCAGGCCAAAGGTCTAATCATTATTTCAGAAGGTTACAAAAAGAAATATATTTTGCCCTGCTTGGCAGGTATCATGCAGTTCATTTTTTTTGCAGCAATGGACAAACACATTCAGCATATCTGGTTGCCACTGTCTATCAAAAATATCTCTGTATCAGTAAAAGAAATTACCATACAGAGGAAAGAAAACATTACCAGTAATATATTCACCAATTAAT
Source organism: Cephalopterus ornatus (assembly GCA_013396775.1). Taxonomy (NCBI): domain Eukaryota; kingdom Metazoa; phylum Chordata; class Aves; order Passeriformes; family Cotingidae; genus Cephalopterus; species Cephalopterus ornatus. Next base: position 76,761 of record VZRE01003954.1, on the reverse strand, counting down.
TTCTTCCATGAATACAACCTTGCTTATTTGAGTGTGGCACAGGGGAATGTCTCTGAGTCATGGAAGCCTGAACTTCAGCTGCTTGGGGATAAGACAGCTACAGAAATTATATATACAAAAACATAACCAGTGAGAAGCAAAGGTTACATGCTTTTCAGAGGAACTTATTTTCATTGGGGTGTTGATAAATCTCCAGAGCACACCTCAGTGTACAAGTCCACAGCAGCACAATGGAAATCCTTTTGTTTGTACTACCTTAGAACAGATGGATAAAGGAGGTAGGAAAACACATTGCAGCATTTCTTGTTCTGCTCTTACATCTTTAATTTCAAGGATTTAGGATTATGCAGTAATTAAAAGAAGCCATCATCCCCGAAGACTGGGCCCTTTCCCCAAGCCTGGATTACTTAAAATATGCAAGGGAGGAAATTGTGTTTGGTTTGCTGTGGAAAGCTGATTAATTTGTTAAGACTTTGGGCCTTAAAACTCAGTCTCACAAAGAAACTGTATGGATAAAAAGAAGAGCACTTACACAGTTTATTAAATACTTCAATTATAATGCTACACCAAGCAACTAATCATATTAGGCAATTTTAAATAAAGATACTGTATCTAGATGACAAATTCAAATTATGACTTTTAAGTTGCAATCTGCTTCAAGGGCTTAACTATACTTTGAAGGAAAATTCCAAGGATTTTAAGAATCCTAGATTCCACTATGTGTATGCTTTGCAGACAAAAAACCGTTTCTTTTTTAACAACTCCTGTCTTCCAGTCTGTAACATGTTTTCATTAGATGCTTTTTTTTAACAAAACCTCAATACTCCATAACAAATAAGGAGTTTTTCAATGTCCAGCTCTTGTCCAAGATTTTATTTCACGGTATCACACCCAGACTTAATGCTGGGTCTTAGTGTTACTCGCAGACCCCCAAATATATGTAAATTGAAATTAGCAAAACCAGCATAGGATTTAGGATCAACACCGGTATGAAAAAACTGGTGTAAGTTCTAAAGGTAGCTTGAGAATGACATTTTCTGCCTTCAGGAGAACTATTTGAGGTAGCACAAATAGATTATATTTTTTGGGGGGGGGGGG